>OZ020508.1:133889930-134232430 GCA_963971375.1 Platycheirus rosarum
CCATTTCATGATGAAAAGAAATACAAGCCAACAGCGAGTCGAAATTATTAAAATGTACTACCGAAATTCGGAGTCAGTGGCCTCAATGTTCAGAGCGCTACGTCAAATTTATGGTCGTCATAATCGTCCTAGCAGATCAACAATTGAGCATCTAGTGGAAAAAATTGAATCCACAGACACAGTACAAAATGTTCCCGTGCCTGTGAGACAAAGAAGTGCCCGTAGTGCCGAGAATATTGCTGCCGCTGAGGCTTCAGTTGCAGAATGCCCAAAGGTGTCTCTCACACGTCGTTTTCAAGGGTTGGGCATCTCTGTGACGTCGTTGTGGCGAGTTTTGCGAAAAGATCTTGGCCTACATCCTTACAAGATTAAATTGACGCAAGAACTGAAGCCGCTTGATCACCAGAAGCGTCGTATGTTTGTGTATTAGGCTGAGCAACAACTTGAAAATGATTCCGATTTTCATCGAAAAATCATCTTCAGCGATGAGCCTCATTTCTGTCTGAATGGCTTCGTCAATAAACAAAATATGCGGTATTGGTCAAGCAGCAATCCAAACGTACTCTATGAGTTATCATTGCATCCCGAAAAAATTACGGTTTGGTGTGGTTTATGGGCCGGCGGCGTCATTGGGCCGTACTTCTTCCGTGATGATCAAGACCGGCACGTTACTGTGAATGGGGATCGCTACCGTTCAATGATAACCGAATATTTTTGGCCCCAATTGGATGATATGGACTTGGAGGACATGTGGTTCCAACAGGACGGCGCCACAAGCCACACAGAGAATGTCACAATCAATTTATTGGAAACGAATTTTGGAGAACGTGTTATCTCACGAAATGGTCCAGTCGCTTGGTCGTCTCGGTCGTGCGATTTGACGACGTTAGACTATTTCCTACGTCAAGCCTATGGTCTATGCCATCAAGCCAGCGAAGATTGATGAACTTCGTACGAATATCGAACGTGAAATTGCAGCAGTATCGGCCGATTTATGCTTGAAAACTGACGAAAATTGGGATCAGCGCCTGGACTTCTGAAAGCGTGCCCGTGGTGGCCATGCAAAAGAAATCGAGTTCCATACATAATGGCATTAAACGTAATTTTACAGAAGTAAAGAATTTCATTGATATCCAAAACCGTTTTTGTTTTATTTAAAAAAACTTTTGTAGCGCTCTTATTGAATAACCCGATATAACCGCATTATATTTTTTTCATCATAGTTGACCGTTTTTGACGTATTGTTGAAGTGTAAGGAATGTCCGTAAGAAAATTGTTTAAATTGATCGTATTCCAGATAAAACTCTTTTGCTAAAGTGATAGTTTTAAATTGAACAATGTGTGGTTCGGCTATTATTCGTAAATCCACCAACTTTTGATCATTTTTAAACAGAGTGGGTCGAAGAAAATTATTATTGTCTTAAGTACTTAAATGTTGTATGTTTAAAAGGATTAGGTATTTTTCAACCAAATAACTATTATTTTTCAAGTTTACAAAAATGGGAAGTCCTATAAGCCGCCAAAAAAGCACGGCATCCATACACCTGCATTCGGTGTCGCATTGTTGCTACCTATGGTTTAGTAGCTTTCCATGTCCACACACATTTGGACACACGCAGTAACATAATATTTCCTTTCACCTTCTCATTTATAGCATCTAACAGGACAAACTTCCATTCAAAGGAAGCAATCATAAATAATTTTCTATCCATAGGTAAGCGAAAATATCAAAACCATGACATCCCGGGCGGTTTCCATTTTGACCTGGGGCCCCATTAAATTCGAATCAAAATACCACACAAAAGAATGTCACAGCGAATGGCATCCTTGATGGTGTTGTATTCTCTCTTGACAGCATAAAGGTGCGAAACCAACATACACAACACGTCAAATTATAGTTGACGGAGAAGCCACCTCTTACAAAACCTCGCACCTCGTCGTCGTCCTTTTGCAATATTTCGCATGTTTGTGTGTGTATTGTTTTTGGTGTCCCAAAACATTGTGTCACCGCCGCCATCGAAACATGTATTTCACAAAACACTCTGGCCATATGTGCCACCTAGCACTTCTCCACTACCAGCAACAGAAAGCCCATAATGACTGTGTTCCTTATCATAACCGTGTGACGAGTGTTTTGTTGTCATCGTCGACATGTAAACCTAGCTGCTGTTGTTGCCAAAATGCAGAACGCTGTTACTCCTCTTCATGCTCAAGGACCTTATTGTTTGTCTGAAAATATTGAATAGTTGCTTGTTGCACAATACTCTTGAGTTGCAAGCGTTTGTGTATTCAAATAAGGAAGATCCTTGAGCTATTGCTTTCCATAGCAAAGGAGCATAGGTAGTGTTCTTACGAAGCTCAAGTTAGTATTTGTATACTGGGTTGATATAAGCTTAAAACCTTGGTATCGGCCCTTTATATATAATAAATAAATATTTTTAATGATCATAGGCAATACTCGTAACATAATAATAGATTAAAGATACTAACTGTGGCAGTGTGGTGATGTATGAATAGGTTAGGCACTAAAGGGCATCAAACAGGTGATGCACAGTTGCTGCAACTATCTCGTACGCATCAATTGTGCTTCTTTTACCTCCCCGCAGTAACCACCGGGTACTGGTCTGTCCATCCAGTACAATCCTGCTAAACTTATAAGCGTGAGTGTTGAATACAGAAAAAATAGCAACACTATAATGCTCTGCTTTAATGACTGTTCTGACCGATTCGCAGATGTCTTGCACGAGCCCCTCAGAAAGAGGGACGTACGGCGGATGGGCCCAACCAATTTGACCAACGGTGGCGTCAACAGTCAATGAAGCAGATGCCTTAATGAGCTACTTCGGCGTAGTTGGAGATAAGGTCATTGGGATAAATCAATGCAAGTCAGGGCATTGAAATAAAGATGGTGGCGGATGAACCCATAATGGGCTAACGGCAGCACTCATATCCCCGAAGTGATTTACTGACTTTGGATTCTTCGGTTCTTTTTGTCCAAGGAATCCAACAAAGGACCTGGACCTGGCTCTCCAGGTTAGGGGTTGTGCGTGGGGTTAACAACCCTGCCATGGAAAAAAAGAAAAAGTTGCGAAGCGACCAATAGCCTCGGAAAAGGACAGATTAACTGTTGACTACCCGGAAAAACGAATTAAGGACAACGACCTTCGGATATGCACGTGGAATGTGTGGAATGTTAGAACTCTTGACAGTTCACGTGCAGCCAAACAACTAGCGGAGGCCCTAGACTGCTACAGATCAGGAATTACTGCCATCCAGGAAGTGCGATGGAATGAGCCGGGCAAAAGGAGGATGAAAAACTGTGAAGTGTACTACGGTGATTGCGCAAGAAGACCACAGCGTTTATTTGGGTGCGGATTCGTCATAAGCAGTAGACTTGGGCAAGAATTCTTGGGCTTTCGACACGTAAGTAAGCGACTTGTGACAATCCGTATTAAGGCTGAATTCGCCAACTAATTAGTCTAATATGCGCTCATGCCCCCATAGACGACAAAAATGACGCCACCAAGGATGACTTCTACGAACTCCTCGGCAAAAGCTATGAGTAATGCCCTAAATACGACGCTAAGATCGTACTAGGCGATCTTAACGCCAAAATAGGTAGAGGAAATCATTGGTAGGACGAAACAACGTCTAAAAACGGACTTAGACTAATTGACTTCGCAGCGGCACATAACGTCACCATTGCAAGCACACGGTTTCCTCAACTCGATATACACAAAGGGACTTGGCGACACCCAGATCAAAGAACCATCAATCAGATTGATCACGTTGCGATCAATCAAGGCAAGACACGCCTCCAGTATCTTAGATGTTCGTACCTTCGGATCACTACCTTGTTGCAGCAAAGGTAAGAATGCGAATAACCCCAACTCCACAACAACGGAGTAATACTGTGAGGAAGTATGACGTCGGAAAGCTGCAATGGTAAGAAATCGCCAGATCCTATGCCGATCGAATATCCCGTAACCTCTCAAGAAATCCAGTACTGCCAGCATCAAGTGCCGAAGAGCAGTGGCAACACTGCCAAGAAGCCATCAGAGATGCCGCAACTGATGTGCTAGGTTTCACCAGACCACCACCACGTAACCTCTGGTTTGATGACGAATGCAGGCAGGCCCATGCAGCCAAACAAGAGGCATATAAAGCGGCGCTGCAAAGAAATACGAGAGCTGCTCGCGAGATCTACGAGAGAAAAGACAGGAAAAACACAACCTTCTCCATAAGAAAAAGAGAGAGCATGAGAAGCGCGCGATCGAAGATATTGAGAGATGCTACTCCAGGAACAACGTGCGGAAGTTTTACTAACAGGTAAAAAGAACGTGCCAAGGAAAAAAAACCCGCACAGAAGCCTGTAGAGACAGAAATGGAACCTCGTAGTAGAGTCACAGTCGGTGCTGAGTACATGGAAGGACCATTTCTGCAGACTGTTAAACGGCAATGAAGACCAAAATCCCGCTGTCAGGCAGAATGAACCATTCAACATGAACGATGACAGACAAAACTTCCGTCCACCTGACCAAAATGAAGTGAGGATAGCAATATCTAAACTAAAAAACAACAAAGCTGCTGGACCCGACGGACTACCCGCCAAACTTTTTAAAGCGGCCGGAGATGACCTGTTGGAGTGCATACACCAACTCATCTCTAAAGTTTGGTCAGAAGAAAGTATGCCTGATGAATGGAACATCAGCATCGTTTGCCCGATCCACTGCGCCAACTATAGAGGAATAAGTCTCCTGAATATCGGCTACAAGATCCTCTCTGCCGTACTATGTGAACACCTGAAACCTTTCGTCAAACCTGATTGGCCCCTATCATTGTGGTTTCAGACCAGGAAAGTCCACAATCGATCAAATGTTCACGCTAGGGCAGATCCTGGAAACTACCCAAGAATTCCTAATCGACACCTACTACCTTTCTATCGGTTTTAAGGCCGCGTACGATAGCATTTATAGAGACGAGCTATACAGAGCCATGTCAGGTTTTGGCATCCCCACAAAACTCGTCCGACTGTGCAGGATGACAATGGAGAATTCTCTCTGCTTCCGACAAGGTGATGCGCTATCGTGCGATTTCTTCAACTTAATACTTGAAAAAATTATAAGAAACTCGCAAGTCAATTGTAGTGGAACAATTTTTTTCAAGTCAGTGCATATGCTGACGACCTAGACATCATTGGCAGAACTCGGCCAGCTGTCACTGGAACGTTTGCTAGCATTGAAGCTGAAGCGGCTTAAATGGGACTAGCAGTCAATAAGGCCAAACCGAAGTACCTGCTGTCCACAAAAAGGGATACACAACACCGGCGGATTGGACAAAACATCACAATAGACAGGTACAGCTTTGAGGTAGTTAGGGACTTTGTGTACCTTGGATCCGCTATAACATCTGACAACAACATCTCGTCAGAAATATAGAGAAGAATTACTCTTGCCAATCGCTGTTTCTAGGGCAATTGAGTAGCAAAGCCCTCTCTCGAAAGACAAAGGAGACTCTGTATAAGACCCTAATCATCCCAGTCCTGCTCTATGGCGCCGAGGCATGGACTCTATCTAAAGCGGATGAAGATATCCTTAGTCGTTTCGAGCGTAAGATTCTTCGGAGGATTTTTGGCCCTATCTGCGTTAAGGGGCTTTGGAGGAGAAGGTTCAACCAAGAACTATACGAGTTGTACTGCGACATTGACCTGGTCAAAAAATACGCATATTAAGATGGCTAGGTTATGTAGAGCGAATGGACAACAATGCTCCGGCTCGCAGGATCTTCGATTCCATCCCAGAGGGTAGATACAGTCAAGGAAGACCTCGCCTTAAGTGGCGCGCTCAAGTGTAGGACGACCTCAACCAACTTGGAGTTCGAAACTGGAAGCAGCTAGCAGCCAAAGACCGAGCTGGCTGGAGAGGCATGCTGGTTGAGGCCCCCTAAGTACATTACATTACATTACATTTTAATCTACTCCGTAGATAAATCTACGAAGTAGACACATTTACGAGCACTGGCTACTGGGGCCATCGGCTCAGACAATTACAAAGACAACACACAAGACGACATTGATACAGGACAGAAGAGAAGACAGAAGGAGAACGGAAAACAGAAAACACATAACACATGTCAACAGCACGCAGTTGGTTTTCAGACGGTCCTCCATCTTTCCACTAACCACGCGCAACGATGCTTAATTTCGCTGATCTCACGGGAAGCGATGCTTTATCGGAGCCAAAGCCGTTGACACCCCCCCTAAGTAAGTGAGTAATATACTAACTAATTAATGGGATTAGATTAAAACTTCGATTTTTCACTATGGCAATTGCTACAGACAACAAATTTGCACTTATTTGGATGAATGATTAATAGATAGATATATTTATATTTATAGATTGATTGACTAACTGATTTATTGATTGATTGATATATCGATAAATTAATAGATTTATATATCGATAAATTGATAGATTTAGAAATGAATAAATTGATAGATTGAAAGATCGATATATTGATAGATAGACAGAGATTGATCGATTGATAGGTTTATTGGATGATAGATTGATCGATTAATTGATTGATTGATTGATTGATTGTTTAATGGATTGATTGATTATTAATAGACTAATAGATTTATAGATTGATAAATTGTGTGATTGTTTGATAGATATTTGTAAAGATTAACAGATTGATATATTGATATATTGATAGATTTATGTATGGATAGATTGATTGATTGGTAGTTATAGATTGATAGATTGGTACATTGATAATTTGATTGATTGATTATTTGATTGATTGTTTGTTTCTTTGTTTTTTGTGTTGCTTGTTTGTTTGTTTGTTTGTTTGTTTTTTTAATTTTGTTGTTGTTTTTTTAACTGTTTGTTTGTTTGATTGATTCTTCGTTGGTGAGGTTTATTGTAAATTTGGTTATTTGTTTGTTTGTTGTTTATTTCGTTTGTTTATTTGTTTGTTTTTGTTTATTTGTTTATTATTTTTTGTTTGGTTGTTTTTTGGTTGGTGTGTTTGTTTGTTTTTATATTTTTTCCTTAGCTAGTTTTTTTTTTTTTTTTTTTTGAAAATAGTTTCAATGTTGTCACTTGAATTGTCGATCAAATTTAAGAGTTTAATAATCGAACATAAACAGTTCTTTCGATTATTTAATGATCAAGAAAATGTGAACTTATAGAGGATTAATTAGAATAATAAATGCACTTCAAGTGGTAAGGAAAAAAACAGCTATCTCATACAATTTTCCAATAGAAAAACATCTCGTTTGCAATGTTAAACGCACGTAGTTCTTCGATGCCAATCCATCCAGCCACACTCATCTCTCTCAACAAATGACCAATGCCTCCCCACCATTTCCCCCTAGAATACATCGATATGACTACATTGGCCAGCGCTCCGTATTTCTGTTCTGTTTGTTCCATGATTTATTTGAATTGCGTGCATGAAATAATTTTCACTTATTTAATTCATTTAATTGGAAAGCTTACAACTCGAAAATCGTCTGTCATCCACCCGGAAAAATGTGTGTGCACTTGTATCCTCACATTTTATTTATCTTCCCTTCGGGGCCCAGACTCGATGTAGCTATAAGCGTGTGTTGGTTTTAATATCTCTGTTTTTTTGTTTTGTTTAATTCTTTAAAAGTTTGCCACTTATCATTAAAGCCTGGGATCTCATTCACTTGGAATAATGAAACCAAAAAAAAAAAAAGCATAATTCTTTAATTTATGCATTTTTGAAGAATCTGTTGCCTTGTGTACAAATTCCCAACATGCAGTTGGTTTGTGTTCTCGAGACCTACGATCATGAGGATGGAAGTTAAATATTAATAAAATTATTTAACATTGTCCTTAAATAAAAAAAATAATCATAAAACTGAATATAACGGTGGTAATTACCATACGAAAACAACAATAAAAATCTCAAAACATCCATAATAATACTCCTGGATAAATGCTAACAAACGATGGACAATTAAATCATGCAAATAAAATATGAAATATTATATAATATCCGATCCCTGAGTTTTTTGTAGGTAGGGGGTGGGGATTTTCAACCCCATCAAGGATAGGTCGTGAAAAAAAGACAACCAAAGTAAATCGATGTTGTACTTTGGTAACTATGCGTTCATATATGTATGTTTGTTTAATTGATTGCATACAAACGTATTTATTTCGTTGTTTGCGGAGGCAATTATGAGAATTGTATCACAAGGATATTAAGCTTACTTTGACTTTAACACTGGCTTCAGGGAGGATAACAACGATATATTGCAGTGAAATTAAAAAGGATTTGAATATATCCATCAATAAAGGATTGGAAAATTAAAGGCTTTTTTTCAGACACTGAATATTTTTTTTTATTACCCTACTTTGAAAAAAATATTTATAAATTAATATTGCCGTAGGACGAATTGCTTGAGATTTGTGTTATTTTGGCAGAAATAGTGAAATGAACGGCCCTGGTGCAACGTCTTTTTTATTGAGACATTAATTCATACGTTGTAGTGCCCCGTGGCTTAGTGGTTTGTGTGTCGGACTGCTAAAGCGAATGAGCCTGGGTTTGAATCCAGCTCATAGCCACCTTCTTTTCCGGGGTACTGCCTCTTGCGAGGAACTGACAAAACCTCCAAGAGCATCTCATGCAGCCATTCGGACTCGGCGGTAAACTGTCCAACCTTCCATTCTTGCAGATTAACAACACACACACAGGAATGGTTGAGAGTATAAGTCACTTTTAATTTAATTTTAATTAATTTAATTTATTTATTTATTTCATATGTCGGAATGTATCAAAATAATTGACCCACACAAAAACAATCACTAACAAAATCAGGCCCTCAATTGATTTCAAAACTTTTGTGGAAGAACTCCAGCTTAAATTATTTGTAGACAACCATGCCAACAAAATTCAATTAACTCCAACGTGAGGTAAAATAATTATATCCGCCCAGAAAAACTCAAAGCAGTCTTAATTGCTGGCCATAAATTTGGCCATCGACCAACCGTTATCAGAGATATATAACTGGAAAATTTTCCTAAGCCAATTCTTCGAAGCCACCTGAATAATATTAAAGACCTATCTTACACCAGAAAATTGAAAACTTTCCATTCTTCCTGTACGTAAGTCTTACGACAGTTAAAAGCGGAAGCTCGACAAGACATTAAATAGGGTACAAAAAAAAAAAAGGTAGATAAAAAAAAACAGCAAAAACATCCCTACAAAGAAAAAGTAGACACAACCTCACCACATAACAACAATGTTTTGCCGAGCATCTGGCTATGAGGTCCTGAATACACTATTCTCTTCTCCCAAACTATTAAAGGACAATAAGCCAATTTGTCTTCATAAATGTTGTAATTTAAAGAAAAATATTGCAACCTATACCACCCGCCTTACAAGAGTGGTATCGCGGAGCTGCGGCCATTGAAGACGACCATCACCACATAGCCCGACAAGCATGGAACTGTCTTTTGTGCAAAATGGCACACAGCTCAGCATCACATGAACATCATGAAAGAAATGTGTCCTTTTTGTTAAGCACCATCACAGTTGGTATATACTGTGTAGGTGAGCTGTTTTGTTTGTGTCTTTTAGGATTGCGGACAGCAGTAAAAAGTTACAGCACAATTTCAGGAAAAAAACATAGGTAAAAGCTGAAAAATGAGAAGAGACAACGAGTTCCTACCAAGCAAGGACAACATGTGGCAAATGGAAAGCACAGCATCAAGTCGCGAGCTGGAAGAGATCTTTAGGAATATAGCCTGTCAGGATGCACAGAAAGCAAAAGTAACGAATGACCAAAACTAGAAATAGTGAATAAATGAACGAGGCACTTAAGAGCAAACAAACTTGACTCATTCAGCAGAGGTGAGGTAAAAAAAAGTCAAACGAAAGAAAGTATCATCTTCAAAAAACCGCACAAGCAACTGTACTAAAAGAATTGTTTGTTTCCAAAACTGAAACGCAAAGTAATGTGAGATTGTATGTGAGATAATTGTAAAACACATATGAAAAACCAGCTGCTTGTCTGTTATTACCCGGTATACCATAAGGTACCATTATTAGGCCAATTGTTTGTCGCTAATGCAAAAGTTGTGAGGCCTTATCTTCGTTGAATCATTGAGGTGGATTTGTAAATGATTAAAGAACTAGGCTAGAACTTTTCTATGTCCATGCAACGTGGAATATATTTCGCATGACTTATACAAATGTCCAAAATATGTCACGTCATCATCTTAAGGAGGTCTCCTTAAGAGAATTGCATTTGTCAAATGATCTGACATGCAGAACCTTAAGTTTTCACGATTATTTATGATAATTTTATAGCAATTTAAGTTGCAAGTGAGTTAAAAAAATTAATGCATTGCATACATACATATGTAGAAAAGGAACTTCCAAAATAAACAACCAAATAACTTAAAAGCAAGTACAAGGAATAACAGCTGGGAGAATGTTCTTGTGGGTGTACAAATATTATCTGCACCATGACAGATTTGATGTTCTTTTCTTGCATCGCTCATCTACAAAGGGGGGCTAGAATTGCCCCGGACCCTGTCCCGTTTGTGTGTTTTCTGTACCAAGAGAGCTTGTAGAAATATTTAAAAAAGAAGACAACGTTAATATAAATTTCATTTTATGGAAATTTATTCAATGTTATGTAGCAGGTAGCCATAGTCATGCCATCACATGAAGTAACCTGTATCTACCCACCTGTACTTGGGGTTGGGCTCGCTTGGGGTTATACGATGTCCTTGGCCTGTTCTATGTGGCGCTTTGCGTCCCAAGAGCGGTTGCATCGCATCGCGTAGATATTTAGATATTTGATTACATTCTCTACGGTTGTATGGATTCATAAAACAACAAACTAACTATACAAGAAGAAGGACGAATATTGTGTATTTTCATGTTACCATCGCCGTGTAGCCGATCTCCAACTCCATGTCTTCCATCGTTTCGTTATTCATAAAAAAGGATACAGCCAAGCCAACAACAACAAAAACAACCCAAACACAAAATGAGATAAAAAATATCTTTTGCAAGTTTTGGAAAGTAAAGGTAAGTTCTGGCTTCCCCTACTCTTTCTTCCTTTTTTTTGTCCAGGCATTGATGGCAGTGTTGTTTTTAATGGAATATATTTGTTGTTGTTTTTGTTTATTGCAGTATTCTTCATTATACTTGTAGTTGTATCTTGCACAGGGAACATTGCACCGTTAACGGTTTGTTATGGTTTGGAATGGCCCTTTGGCATTACATTCTTCGTTATAGAGGAGTTTATTATCACTCTTCAGGTATTTCAGAGTAGTTTCTCGATAATTTACATCTGTGTCAATGATAAACTTGTTTTTAAGGTTAATAACCGAAACATTCTTACGAAACGTTTTTTGTTTTCGAAAGTGTTACCTATAATAAAAGCAGTCAGGATTGATTATAAAAGCATGTAATGAGGAGTAAAAATAAATATGTAGCTACGGTTAAGGAGCTTTATATGATTAGGGTTTATAATTTTTCATAATGTGTGAACACGGGTAATACCGAGTATATATATACAAAAGTACCTTCATTCTAAGAAACATTACTTTACTCTCAGCGTGGAGAGTGGTCAAGGGAGAGGCAGAGGAGGGCTTTACAAATTAAATTTAAAAGGAACGAAAACGTTGTTTTTATTTCTTAGTATGACTATTAAAAATATTTAAGGTTTGAACCATTTAAACCACATTACTTTACGATGTTTAGTAAAAATGGAATACGCCATCATACGTCTTAAGTAATAACGAATTTACGAAAAAAGTATAAACTCCTGTTTTTTTATTTTTAGATTTTGGTAGATAAACAATTTTTTTTTAAATAAAAAACAATTAAAAAATTAATTATAAATATTAAAAATATATTATTCAAAATGTTGGTATGCAGAATTAATTTGGCTATTTAGATCTTTTCAAATCTTAAATTTGACTGAATTCCATAATTACATAGCCGTTACGAGAAAGTTGAAAACTAAAAAAAAAACTCATTAAAAAGTACCGTTAATAGACTTTTTCGGTAAATTTGGATTTGATAGGATGATAGCCCATAACTAAATAAATACTCTCAAAAATGTTCATCAACATCGTTGGAGCCGTTATTTTTAGCCCTAAAAAATTCAATTTCATCTGTGAGGAATTCTAAGAGATACGCACATAATAAATTTTTAGGCAATCGCTTAACCCGCTTAGGCTGCAGCTCTGTAGGCCTAGACATACAGACATTTTTTTTAAATAACTTCTGTATGCTTTTCTTTGATCATGTCATGTTTGATTGTTATCTGATTTTTTTACATTCCCGAATCTTAAACTTGCCTTATAGAACATTATAATTGCAAGATAAAAGGATTGTTAAAGAAATGCGATTGGATGGGTCGGGCAAATGAAAGATAAAAACTGCGATATTTACTATGGCAATTGCTACAACTAGAAATAAATTGCACGACTGGATCGCACGGACTTGCTCATATGTGCGGCCACATTGTAGAATAAAATGTAAGAACATTAAAGTGAACATCAAAGCATTTATTCGATTTTTGTGACTTTATTATAGTACCTATAATCGCAAGTCAAATGTAAAAGTGGAGTACGCCACGTAATTGTAGGACTGATTTCGTTAAAATCGTTTTTTTTTATTTTTATTACTTTTATTCTTTTTTTATTTGGTAGAGTTTATTAATATACATGTAATTATAAAAATTAAAATATTTTTTTTGATTAATTTCAAAAGTATTGATTAAAAAAAAATCAAAATTAAAAATTAATTTTAATTAAAAAAAAAGTTATTCAAAATTTTGATATGCAGAATTGATTTGGTTATCTAGTTCCGAGAAAGCGAAAAATTAAAAAAAACTGTTATATGAAAGGTACCGGTAACGGACTTTTCCCGTAAATTTGGTTCTGAACAAATGATAGCCAATACCAACAAAAAAGTTCTCAAAAATGTTTAATAAAATCGTTGGAGCCGTTTTCGAGAAAAATAAGCGGTCATTGCAGGTACAGAGGAATAGAAGCTGACACCATTATTTTATATTTTAAGAGGTCTATGTATGAGAACCGCACGATTGAGAAATAAAGAGATGTTACTGCAAGAATGATGTTCGAAAGTATTACGGAAGGTCAAAATAGACATTACTCTTGCATTAATTGCCAGAAATCTGAAAATCTGAAATCGAGTATGCGCAAAAAAATGTATGCAATGTCAAATATGTTGTTTTTTTTTTTACTTTATTAGATAAACGGTTAGCTTTATGATAAAAGTTGCTGAGCAAAAAATGTAGGTCATGCAATTATCTGTTTTCCTCAGATTCACCATTCTGAGAAAAACCTATTCTAAAACTTACTAAATTATGAGGTAGTGTACTTGGAGAGGTTTTTCGCAGTAGGCATACTTTACAATCTAGTCTAGTAAATAAAGATAATTTAATCTACAAAAAGTCGGGTAGTTTTTAATTTTCAATATAATGTTTGGTGTGCAAAGTAGAATCCAAAAAAAAAATCCACAACCACGCCAATTCCACTCCATTCACAAAATGGCAAAATTGACTTTGACATCGGGCTTCGGCCCTTTTTTCACATTTTATCTTTATCTTCAGTTCGAATGATAAAAAAACCAAAGAAAATACAACGATTAAGATTTCTTCTGGTTTATAGAATCAAAACCACTTTCAATGTTTATCTTAAATTAAAAATCCCCGATTTGTGATTTCTTATTGATATAGGAATAAATCAAACAAGTTTAATCAACACTAAACTTTAAAAAAAAAAAACGACACCATCGTCATCAATAGGAACCGCTCGGGGACATTTTATTAAAAGATTCTTTTAACCATAAAATTATTCTTCGACATATTTGCACAAACTCAAGTTTCGATTTTAATTAATTTAAAGATTGAATATTATTTAAAACCCTCTATCAAATAAAAGGCACGACTGGGTCGCACGTACTTGCTCCTATGTGCGTCTTTTTGACAAAGATTTAGTTTTAATGTTTTTTTGACGTGCAACTTCTTTAGAATCGTTGTGGTTTGAAGCTCGAACGAACATGCGTCATGACAAAGGGATAAACACATAAATATGTAGGATTGTTAGCTTTTGCAGTTTTTTCGTGTATCATCTTTCCACTTGTTGTTTACTGTTTATGATATAATTTGCTAATAGAAAGACTTTTTTCAGTTTAATTTTCATTTTGGTATGGAAAAATTTGAACAACTGGCATAAAGATTTTTGGGAATCAGCAGTAGGGCAATAATGCTAGGTATAGATATCTATATAGGTCCCAATAACAATAATTTACTTTTTGAAATCAAATTAATTAAAATAGCTTAATTATGTTTGATGGATCGATAAAAGTATGGTGTGTGTAATTAATGGAATTTTTTAAGGATATTAGGTAATTATAATAAGGTTGGAAGGAAGGTGGGTACTAAAATTAAGATACACATTCCAACTACTGTTAACCGAGTGGGTATAGAGACAATATTAAAAGTTAACATAGTGGTTTTGTTTATTTATAGGTAGGTGTAAACTTTAGTTTTCTCGATTGAAATTTTTGCATTCAGTAGTAATCGAATAGTTTTTTTATTTGTTAGTTGTTTTTGTGTGTTAAAAAAAGGGTTCCTTAGGGGCCAGTTATAGCTATCATTGAAAAGCATCATTGAAACAAATCATTGGAATTTTTTTGAGAGATCAGTTATAGCAATCATTGAAATTTTCTGTCATTGGAAAAATGTTCCTGGTTGAAATACACACGAAGAATTTTTTCGGATACAAATCTGTCAAGGGAACTGAACGAAATTGGTACTCAAATCAGTGGAACGAGTTGTTCCATATTCTGTCAAAAAACAATCAGCTGACACGAAAAACGAATTTGCATCAGGAAAACAGATAAATACATTTTTAGTAAAAAATATTTGTGCAAATTGATTTGTTCTTATGTAAAAAAATTCTTCGTATCATTTGCTATCGATTGGTATATCATTTGTGTTACTTATCAAAGGAAACCATATAAAAAAATCGGTTTAAAGTTTTTCAATGATGCATTTCAATGATAGCTATAACTGGCCCCTTATTTATATTGTGTGCTTTTATGATGATAAAATTCTTTAAAATACGTAGGTATGTATGTAGGTTGTCACCTTCTTTTATTTGACTAAAGGCTAGGGCTTAGCCGAGCAATATGAAATAAAATTTTGGGGAAAAATTTGTATGAAATCAAAAATATTTATAACGGTTTTTGGAAAAAAATGTTGTAAGCCATCTTATTTCTTTTGCTGTTTTCTATTTTATGAATTTTTCATTTCAAAATCGTTCGACCAGTTTTGTCAAAAAAAAAAATGTTTTTTTTTGAAAAACTTTTCGAAAACATACTTTAAATTTTTTCGAGTATGTCAATTTAAAGAAATCTATAGTTTATAGTAGGAAAAAAATAAAAAAAAAAATCTACAGATCCGTTTTCAAAATATTCAAAAAACAAAATAATTTTTTAAAAAAATTATTAAAAATTAAAAAAAATGTTTTTGAAAATTTTAATAAACAATATTATTTTAATATTAAAACACTACATATCTTGAAAATTTCATCAAAATCCGTCAATTAGTTAACGAGAAAGTCTGATTTAAAAAACCGGTCATATGGGAGGTACCGTTATCAAACTTTTTCTGAAAAATCCATTAAAACTTAAAGATAGATTTTGCATAGAAAACATCATACTGAAAGTTTTATTAAAATTGTAGGAGCCGTTTTCGAGAAAAATAAGTTTTTCATTAAAAGTTATATGGCAGGTACCGTTAGTTTTGGAGCTAGAATGCCAATTCCAAAAACCGTCGGGTAGAGCACTTTAAAAATACTATATACCAAGTTTGAATCAAATCGGTCCAACCGTTTAGGCTGTAGATATCGATACGGACAGACAGACAGACAGACAGACAGACAGACGGACGGAATTTCCGGACCCACTTTTTTTACTTCTCTATCATCGTAATGGCATGTTTGATTGTTAGAATTTTTTTTTTTGACGAATGCATAACTTGCCTTATAGTCCCTATAAATCGCAAGTAAAAAGAAGTGTAAGCCTCTGCAAAAAAACTTCACGGAACAAGAATATCAAGCATTTCTGTTTACATTGAAGACATTTAGTTTAAACACCATTCGATTTTACCGCTGTTTTTGCTGCCCTAAATTAAATATAAACAGGCCTTGGAATTAGAAAATTCATCAAAGTTTTTCACCTAAATACCTTATCTGAACAAAAGCTATTTGCTTTGAACTTGTTCATTTAAAAATAAATAAAGGTGAAGTACAGAAGAGTAAATACAGGAAATAAATTTGTATCTAAAGCAATTGAGTATTTGTTAGAACATAGTCAATATTTGTACCTTCGCAATGACCATGTTGTGTGACAAGCTTAGCTCATGGATTCTATAATCGCATTGCTGATAAAAAACCTTTAGTTGGTTTTGAAATTGGAATGTTTTTGCTTTTTTTAAGGTCACCCTGTTTTATTTCTGGCTTTTACAATCAATTCATTTCGAAAACCAATTTACATAGAAATGGAGAATCAACGTCCAAATATAAAATACAATGAATAACACCAATACTTTATGACGAAAAATGATATGAGATCGAGATTCAAGAATTACAAAAGCAATGTGTTTCACAAGTCGAAACCGAGCTTTCTTCTTGATGAACAATTTTAATTATTTTTGCCAAACTGTAGGTAAGTATTGCTCAAGTTTAAAAAAGCCTTTAAACAAATATTCGAAGCAGTGCTTTCTTCTCCCAAATTGTCTTCGTCAGTTTTTAACATTACAAGTTTGTAGACCTTCAATCAGCCAAACTACCGATAGACGACGTCGTCGAGGCGGCGGCGCGCCTCGTAACCAGCAGCGGTCACAGCTTTTTCCCCGAGGGATGCTGCGTTTGCGGTTAAATTGAACAAAAGTGCCACAGGCACACATGTTCATTGTGAAACAATATACACAAGTATATAAACATGGTATGCGTCAGCCAATGTTTAGTTCAACTGGCAAAAGTTAAATGTGTTCTTTTTATTATCCTGGATCCTGCGAACAGTTCACACACGCTATTTCATCTCATTCCGTTTCGACCTTTATTCCGACGATCCTTCAACCCTCGCTGGCATGAGGCCATCATGGATAATGGTCCTTGGTGCGGGTGGGGTGTAGATTCTACACATATATGTACCCTCTGTTGACGCACTCTGATTTTCAATTCAGAACTTGATGAATAAGCTTTAATGAACAGATAGGATGCGCTACATTTTGCGTATAAGCACAAACGTGCGTGTGTATATACGGATAGATCCAAAAGTTAATTGGGGTGGCATGTTATTGGCATCAGCAAGAGCGAGGATTTAAATTAATATACTGACCCGTGTCGTCTATATGAGCGAAAATTCCCTGACGAAACATAAGGACAATATGGCAGTAGTGGAAGGGGCTGTTCTCTGTCTATTGCCAAACTGCTATTTTGTACTGTGGCTACAACGACTTTGTTGCAGCCGAGCCGTGCGTGTCAGAGTGATATGTGATGTGAGCAGAGAGGTTGGAAGCTGTTACAGTGAAAATGTGATGTGCGTTGCAGTAATGAATGTGACTGCGGAGTTCATAGTTTTTAATTAAGTTTCAGCAACAGCGGGTTTTTCATTTACGAAGTCTAACTAAATGTGAGTGACTTGTTTTCGAATTAAAGTGGTGATTCACGCGTGAATTTTTCAATAATTTTCTGATACCATGTAGCAGGTTGGACCATGTTTTCGATTAAGAGTGTCAATTTTATGACGCATTTTGAGACTTGATTGCTCCACATAGTTTGTTGTTTGGTATTTAAGAGGAAATGATTTAATAAGACTTGATATCACAGATAAATGTTGCTTTTTGAATCATTTATATGCCAGTAAGATAATCTTATTTTAAAGTTCTTTACAAGTCATAAGCCCTACTTGTACACCGAATTAAAATTTAATTGAACTGAATCTTTATTATGAATTAATAAATTAATTTTTTTAAGAAAATTAAGAACTTTTCAACTTTTGGCGTTAGAAAAAATTATGCTTCTTTTATCCCCAGGCTTAGCTTATGCTTATTGGCCCTCACAGAATTCAATTAAGTATACAAATTTATAATGACTATTTTTAAAAAGATTTTTTTCGAAACAAACCTTCGATAGCACGTAGCACTGATGGCAGTGCGGAAACGACCGTTCCGTTGCCTTTCGGAATGTAGCTATGTTGGTCGCACTTTATTTTATCATCATCATCATCATCATCGGCGCAACAACCGGGATCCGGTCCGGGCTTCCTTCAACAAATTCTTCCATACATCCCGATTGCTGGCCGACGCCATCCAATTGCGCACCCCAAGGCTTCGGGCGTCCTGGTCTACGCCATCCTTCCAACGTAAGCAAGGTCTGCCACGTTGTCTTCTACCATAAAAAGTACCGCAAAAGACTTTCCGAGTTGGTTCCTTTTCGCTCATGCGAGCTAGGTGTCCAGCCCACCGGAGTCTCCCGAGCTTTATTTTTTCAACAACATCTGCTTCGAGATAGATTTCATACAATTCATGATTGTATCTTCTCACACACGTCCTTCCTCACACACGGGGCTAACAATTCTCCGTAAGACTTTTCTCTCAAACGCGGATAAGAGATCAGAGTGCCTTTTTGTAAGCATCCAAGTCTCGGATCCGTATGTGAGTACTGGTAAGACCATAGTCTTGTACAGCAGTTTTGTTTTTATGGTAAGGTTTCTGGATTTAAAAAGCCTTGACAGACTATAGTAGGTTTTGTTGGATTTCAGCAGCCGCCCGCGTATTTCTTCCTCCATATTGTTATCGGCTGCTATTTTTGACCCAAGATAGTTAAAGGACTGCACTACTTCAAGTTCGTGCTCCGCTACCCTGATGGTTGTACCAACATTTCTCGCAGACGTTGCCGCCATGTACTTAGTCTTCCCTTCATTTATGTTCAGCCCCAGGTATTTTGCCGCTTGCTCGACCTGGGTAAAGGAGTCTTGTACAGCTTGTTGGCTTCTGCCGATGATGTCGATGTCGTCTGCGTAAGCTAGTATCTGGCTGGACTTGGTGACGATAGTCCCTCTTGTTGACGTGCCAGAGTTACGGATTGCTTTATCCAACGCCAGGTTGAAGAGGATGCAAGCCAGACCACCCCCTTGTCGGAGTCCATTAAAGATGTTGATTGGTCTGGATAGCAAACCGGCTACTTTTACTTGGCTTGTGATCTTGGTCATGGTCAGCCTACATAGTCGTGTCAATTTATTTGGGATGCCGAATTCTCTCATCTCTCATATATGTATGGGATATATGATGCCTTTTCGCCAGTCTTTTGGCATCTCTTCGTGTTCCCATACGTACTATGATTTCATGAATTGCTTGATGTAGTGTTGGCCCTCCATGTTTGATCAGCTCGGCAGGTATACCATCGGCTTGAGCCGATTAATCGTCTGTTTTATCTCCTCAATGCTTGGTGGCTGCAGCATGAGATCTTCTTCTTGAAATGTTGGAGTCTCCATTTCTTCCGTGAGCTGACCGTTCAGCAGTTCATTAAAGTAAGCTCCAGAATGCCTTCAGGATCGGTGATCAGATTACCCTCTCCGTCTTTACAATATGTACAGCGTGGTGTGTATTGCGAAATGTTTCTGACGGATTGGTAGAACTTCCGCGCCTGGTGCGGAACTCGCTCTCTATTTCTTTCCATTTCACAGGCTGCCTTTTTTCGTCTGTGAAGTCTTTTTCTATTCCTCTGAGCTCTTTATATTCATCTTCGCGTGCCCGTGTTCTATGAGACTGTTGCATTGCTCGGTATGCAGCATTCTTATATTCAGACACTAGTTTGCAATCATCATCAAACCAGTCGCTCCGATCTCTGCGACTACTGCCTAAGATGGTATCAGAAGTACTAATGACTTTGTTCTTAAAGCGTGAACATTTTTCCTCTACGCCCGGCATTTTGTCCCCAGGACTTACTCTTCCCTCATCGAGCTCTCCGAGGGCGAGCCTTAGTGCGCGACTGTATTGGTTGCTTTTGCATTCATCGCGTAGGGCAGCCGTGTTGATTCGAGCCTGACCAGCGGATGCAATACTTCTTCGCATAGCAATCCGCCGTCGGAACACCATACCAACGAGATAGTGGTCCGAGTCGATGTTGGCACCTCGATACGTTCGTATCGTCTTTAGGCTCGAGTAGTGGCGGCGATCTATCAACACGTGGTCAATTTGGTTACGAGTGACTCCATCAGCCGATACCCAAGTGACTGTAGTTATCCTTACGCGGGAGGCTGGTACTCGCAACGACCAATTTAGTTGATGCTGCCATTTCTATGATTCGTAGTCCGTTGTCATTAGTGTTCTCATGCAAACTATGGGATCCTATGTACTGCCTGAATACTGGCTCCCTACCTAATTTTGCGTTGAAGTCACCAAAGATGATTTTAACGTCATACCTTGGGCAGGCATTAAGGGTCCTCTCTACAAGTTTGTAGTAGGAATCTTTTTCTTCTTCTTCGGACTCCGCAGTAGGTGCGTGAACGTTTATGAGGCTGATGTTATTGAATTTGCCTCGCACGCGAAGGGTGCATAGCCTTTCATTTATTGCGTTAAAGCCGATGACGGTAGACTTCATTTTTTGGCTGACTAGGAAGCCTACCCTAAAGCACATGGTGTTTTGAGTGACCGCTAAAATATATGTCGTATTCTTTTTTCTGCAAAGCACCATTCCCTGGCCATCTCACTTCCTGAAGTGCTGTTATGTCAGCTTTATACATGGCCAGGACATCAGCTAGCTGTCGTGCAGCTCGAGCTCTATAGAGCGTTCTGACGTTCCATGAGAAAATTCTTAAATCGTTTAGCCGTTGTCGTTGCTTCGTTCATCGTTGAGAAATCAGTATATTTCCGATTCTTGTTGTCGGGTTCTGAGTAATATTTCTTTACGGGATAGGTTACTAGCCCCTCGCCCACCCTTAGGAAGTGCTTGCAATTTTTGCTAATTTGTGTACAAAAATATACACAAATCATTGCCCGGGGACCACCACGTGGAGGTAAAACAAGCCGCAGGTCCCCCACTTTATTTTATCCCAGGTCGTATTCTTGTTGAAACTTCTACAGATTTTTGTTTGCGCTGCCGCTATCACCGAAGAATTCCCAATCAAAGTTAGGTGTACATAAGGGAAGCGTGATCAGCCCAGTACTCTTTATTACAGTACTTGACTACCTCTTTGAAGATAAAGCGACGGACCCAAAATGGCATAAGTTATTTTTCTCTGACGATGGAGCCATCATAGGCGATAATCCTACATTACTGCTGCAAGCATTGACCAATGGGTATGAAAGAAATGGGTACCGTATTAGTCTAAAAAAGCCTAAAGACCTATTCCAGTTTTTCCCAAATGCGAAAATGTCTCGGATCTATGATCAATTACGAAGCACCTTGTGATAATGACATCATTTATAGCATAAGCGTAGGATGGATGAAGTGGCGGGAAAACTCTGCTATCTTCTGCGATCAAAAAATGCCCCCTAAACTGAAAGACAAGCTATACACTGGAGCTGTGCGTACATACGGTTCACAACATTTGACAATGTATGAAAGTAAATTAACAGCAGTGGAGATGATAATGCTTCGCATCACACCAGGAGTAACAAAGCTTGACCGAATAAGAAGTACGAAAATTCGAGGAAGCCTTCACGTAAAAAAACCTTAGAAAAATAGAGCGCGACCGGCTTAGTTGGTATTGTCATGTTTTAAGAAGAGATTCTGGAAACCTCGTCAAAAAGGCAATATCATTCCACATTTCAACACAATCGCGAAAGAGGAGAGGAAGCCCTAATTACTCCTGGTACAAACAAATGCAAAAACACCAATGCAAGCCTCAGACATGAAACAATTCAAAACCGGAAGGCTTGCCGTTGTTTTCTGAGGTCAAACCGACGAACCCTAAGGTGGAACGCAAGTTTGATGTAGTAAAATGGGATAATGGTAATCCCATTCGAGATCAAAAAGTCGTTTGAATTTGAAAAGAAAATAATAAGAAGATTCGATAACGCTGCCATACAAATGTTACATAACTGAAAGTTGACACTTCTCCTCAACCAACGGCTCCAAAAAATTATACAAAATACAAATTAGTGGATTATTTGTATCTAAGTATGACAAATGCATCAAAACTGTACTTCACACATGACCGTTTTTCTTTTTGCCTTCCCGGGATTTCATCTAAAATTGATCCAAAATTCTGTGTTGCAGATTTTCAGAAGAAATTGTACCTAAACCTATAGTATTGAATACAACACTTTTAATTCTTTTTTGATTTAGAAAAATTAAATTAAACTAAATTCGTTTTTTGACTGATTTTCTCATTATAAATTTTGTTATGAAGAATTTTAAAATAGGGCTTTAAAACTGCAGTCTGAGTAATACAACAAACTTTTTAAACCAATCAGATTTTCGAAAGCATTAATATTCTTCATAGCTCAATTCAGACTCTGGGTTTTATTTGACAACCAATTATCATAGTGCCCCGTGGCTTAGTGGTTAGTGTGTCAGGCTGCTAAGCGTATGAGCCTGGGTTCGAATCCCGCTCATAGCCACCAAGAGTAAAATTTGCCTCGGAAAAATGCATTTCATCGAACTCGGCGGTAAACTGTAGGTCTCTTCCATTCCTGCAGATTAACAATACACACACAGGAATGGTTGAGAGTATAAGCCTCTTGGCCTTGGCTCCTTAAGGAGTTGTCGCGCCAATAAATTTATTTATTTATTTAATTCGTTATCGTAATATTAACTGCAGTTTTAATGTCTTTATCAAATACATCAATTTCCCCCGAAATCATTACAAATCACTTCAACTGAACTTGTTTTCTCTAATTAATTGATATAATAATATCATGTTTTAAAAACCTAAAATTTCCAAACGTAAAAACAACTAATTTAAATTCGAATCAAAGCAAGCAAAAAAAAAGAAGAAGCATGAATTCTACGCTACGAACGTTTTGTTTAACTTCTACCAAAAATTTTAATAAACAAATTTCATTAAAATATAAAAACTTCAATTAAAAATAATTTGATTTTGATTAAACTCCCACTAATTAGTTCTCAGAATATATTCAGTTTCTCTTCCGTTAATAAATAATAACAAATTTATTCAGTGATGACGGTAAATTTCGAAAAACAACAACTATACATCTATATATATATCGTACATATAGTTAACATAATAATTGAATTTCCAACTTTATCTAAAACAAATACTGACTAATTACGGGAAAATTATTTTTAATTAAAGCACAATTCTAGACCAGTTCATTAACGAAGTCATTCAGAAGAGTTTAATTAAGTCAACGGATTTTTATAAAAACATATTTTTTTTTTTTAATAAAGATTCAATTATATTCATGGAAAAATTCATGAAAGCATTGCAAGGTACACTTAATTTTCATGGTAAATTTATTATTTCCCAATAATTACGTACATAGTATTTTCCCCGATTTTGTGAGGTGCCCTTTTGCTTTCCGGTATATAAAAGTATGTAATTTAATTGAGACGAGAAATTCGATACCCAAATGTTTATCGCTAATAAATTGAATTACATCAAATGTACCATGAAAATCAGGTAAATTCTAGAGTGACTATATGTATATGGGCTGGGAAATATTCCAGGTAGGTACATCATCGCACACATGCGGGGATGGTTTAGGTATGTGAAAATTCATAGGGAAATTGATTTACTATACTCTACACTGATGATCTCTCTTCACATTTGTCCAACTCTACACTTCCCACCACCAACAACAACCTCATCGGCTGGATGCCAATTTATTTGATTTCAATTTATGTTTTTGTGTTGTTATCGATGATAATGAATTCTTCAACCATCCCAAATGAGTTGAGGGTTGCATCAGTTTTGCTTACCCTATATACCTGTAGGTAGGTATCCGGGGATGGATCCGGATCGTATTATGCCAATTAAAGGCAGCAATCGAATTTCTCTGTGATTTTTGTTTTGCAGATATACATCGGCAACGATACAAGATGCGATACATAGATAGAGCCGCATCATACTCGAAGCTGCCTCTGGCATAAAATCCTTCGAAATAAACTCAATATGGGAAAATAACCCGCATGGGTAGAAGCTGTTATGACCGAATAGAGGCGTCGAGTACTCGTTGTCCACACTGGGCACAAGGAACGTCAGAGTTTTTGGGGCATTTGCAGTGGGTGGGGTTATCTCTATATGAAATAGAGATGTGTGACATGAACAGAAAACAGGGCCTGTTTTATGCCTAGCAGGCTGGAAAGAGGCTCTGAGTCCAATGTTATTCTAGTTTTACGTTTTTTTATTGTATTTTAGAAAACACAGAGAGATGAATATATTGATCATGCCATATGGAAATCCAAATGTTAGTCGGTTTGGTCTCGTTCCGTTGGTTGGGTGATATGATTCGAAAATACTACTCTTGTACAAAGTACAGGGGCGCTCTTCTTAAAAAAAGGTCTTGTTTTTGCGGTACAGCACCAGAAATCGAATAATTTTGATGAAGAGCTCCCGTAAGTATTGCATGCATTTTGTTAAGCATGCTAAATAGTTTAAAAATGGTAGAATATGTCTAAATGGGAGTAAAACCCATTTGTATCCTTATCTTTTAAGTAAAATTGAAATATTAATAAAACGGCTTACAAATTCGGAATTTGTGTAAAACAAACTTAAAGGAATATGAATAAAAGTAATAACACAGCATTTTGGCTAAAAAAAATAAATAAATATTTTTTCGGGCAAATTAAGTGGATTCATTTCATTAAATCAATTTTTCTATATTAATAAAATAGATTTTTTTAATAGCGCGGAACAGGAATTTAATCATAGAGTAATTCTTTTCTTGAAAAAATGTATCTCGTGGAGGCGACCGGTTCCAGCGTTTAGTTTTAGATCCCATCCACTCCTGCGCAATCAAAGCGGACACACGCGAATGAAAAAAAGTAACAATTTTTAAAACAGACAAAATCGGAATAAGGGTGCACTAATGTGTGAAAGCTTGGCAAAAAAAATGACAACTAGGCATTTATTAAAAAGAGATTTTAAGCGAATTTATAATTTTTTCTTACAAAATATTACATTTACAAGAACTGCAAATTACACTTCGAAAACAAAAATGTTTCAATGAGAAGAAAAATCATACTAAAATACTGGCTCTACAATATCTAACAAATACGTCCCTCGCCAACCTTTGGAATTATTAAGGTTTCGTACAGTTCTGTTTGTTTTTTCTGGATTTTTTTCTTCAGTTTTTTTAAGGATTCGTTGAGAGCCGAGTGTACATGAAAACGAAGAGGACATGTCATTGCACATGGAATTTGAAATTATCTTTCGGAACTTTGAGCACACAATCGACCAAATCCTGGTATTGAGTTAGTCAATGTTCACTGACCAGAGAATTTTCTAGTACTTTCTACATACAAATACTATATGGGTTTTTTTCCTTCCCTTTCTGAACTATGGTGTCCTTGCGATTAAGCCCTGAAGGGACTTAAATGAATACAGTGTACACTGTGCATACCATCCCATCCCATATGCACTGTAACTTTGTATTTGAAAGATATTTACAAATAGCTGATGTACGTTCGTGATATATTTTGCAAGTACCAATTCCTATACCTATGCATATATAGATCGTCTTCGTTGTTGTTGTAGGTACAGCACATGTTCAGAAATGGACCCAAAGTATTAAGTCAAAACCCGGGTTCTATAAGACCATACACATAGATAATAATTTATAATACCATATGAACTAGCTTCAAATAGTGGTGGTGGCTTTCGGTCAATTCCTTTATACACGAATGTTCAGAGCTGGCAAGGAGGGCCACAGAGACTCCAGAATTTCAAAAACGTGTGCTTTTAACGTATGGTTTACTGCCTTGAGGCCAAAAGTCGAATGCATTTAGACATTCGTAACCCAAGAGCTTGCCGTGTTGCGGCATAGAGTGATGGTGGTTTGAGGAAGCTGTGGCAATATAGAAGCAACAGAGTAAGGTGCTCCACACAGCGCTAGACTACTCGGGATAATCCCAATTAACGTTTCAGCTGCTGGCAATTAAAATGGAATTTATTTAATTTCCTCTTTTCTGGTCTAGTCGAAGGGTTTTGTGTCTGCTTTGATGGTTGTTCCAATGTTCCATTGCTTAGAAACGAAACGGAGTCCAACACTGTTTGGATGTATTTTTATCACGTTTGGTTTATGTGTTAAATAGAAGACATGTATAGGTACATTTTATGTTTCCGTATTCAAAATGATTGAGAAAAAACGTAAAAAGAATTTTTTTTTATTATAAGTTACGCTTCGGTTTTTGAAAAACATGATTATATCATAAATATTCTTTTTTTGAATAAAAACGTTTGTACTGTCAGGATGTTATCCAAAATACTGGTTAAGAACTCTCTTAGGACTGATTTTAGATTAGGTCGGAATCATGATTAAACTTAAGGATCTTAAGCGACGGCCTAAAGGTGTTAATCTTCTCATTTTTCTCATATTTACAACTTTTCTTCAAAAAAGGAACAAAACATCTACAAAAAATAACCTATATTTTTTGTTCCTTGACTTTCTATCCCCATCACAGTTTTTTATACTCTATATTATATAGGTACGTATGTATATATGTATATATCTTTTGTTCTTGTGTGCAATTCAATTGATCGCCATCTAATCATTCAGTAAAGGCATTCGAGCCTTTTATTGTCAACAAACGATAAACAGTTGAGATATCGAAATAATCAATCAGTTCGGTCAATTAAGCTTTTTTCATCGTCTCCCTGCCAAACAGAAAGTACTTGGACTAGGATATTTATGTCAGTCTATGTTCCTTGCAAGGACCTTGTTTGTGCTTACTCCGTGCACTATTCGATGAACGATAAAAACGATTAGAGGTCGTTTTGGACGAACAAAAAATAAAGAAGTCTACCATGACGATGACAACGACGTCGGTATTTGCTGTTGACGACGTCCTCCCGAAATTGCCAACCCCGAAGCACCACAAAAACCGAGCAACAAATGGTTTTTTGGAACATGGCCAAAAGCGATGCATCTTCCTCTAAAACAAAACTTCTATGTCGGGTAACCTTTTGCTTGAAGAATTCATTTGGCAAAAACAGAAGATAAGCACTGTCATTAATAAATTCAATTTATATGAGTATAGCGGGCAGAAGAACGACCCGGATAATGGAGTGAGATGCGGAGTTCTTAATGGCCGAACTAGCAAAACGAATAGGCATACACTGGAACGTGAGTGAAAAACAAGACCCATTGAAGCAGACAAACATCCTTTTTTGCCGAAGGCTTTCAATGTAAGTATAACTGCCGAAGAGAGATGAAGACAAACAAACAAAAAACTGAAAGAAGATAAATTTGGAGTTTAAAACTTTCCTGCTTTCAAAGAAAAATTGAAACTTTTCCTGAAGGTGCGGATGGAATCAATGAGCATGTATGGATGCCGGGCTCGAAATTCATATGTACCATAAAGGAAAAACCAAAACTGAACCAACAAACAAGATGCTCGACAAAAAAAATTGGCAAGGAAAACTGCTGATTGGTTATTTCTTTTTGTTGGCTCCTGTTTTTATCCCGGTTAGGGGTTGTTGCCCTTCGTTATTCAGCTTAAAAAGATTGGAAATAGAAAAAAGAATCCCAAACTTAGAATCCATGAACAAATTGACAAATGTACCTGGTTAGTTGGTGTGTAGTTACAATTTTACACAGTTATGGTGTGCTAGGGCAAGAAGTTGTTTACAATTACCCCAGAAACTTATAAATGAAGGATATGGTAGGTACAAGCATACTTTGTGATACTGGAAGGTGGTGGAGGAAAAAAAGTTTTTTATTTTTATTCAACGCCGTTCTTTTTTTTTGAGGAAGTATTTGGAGATTTCTTGTGTTGGTCAGACAAATATTTCCAAGAATTTTTCTATTTGTTCGGAACAAAGAGAGATGAACAAATAAATATCTTAAGGATATTCTCGTACCTTTTTTTGGGTGAATATGGGGCAAATACAAACAGAAGAGGATTTCATTTTTGTTTGTTAGATTTATATCTATTGATTCAAATATATTTACCGAAAATGTATATTGATAAATTTGAATATTTTTTTTTTTTTTTTTTTTTTTTTTTTGTTGAGGATATTTAATTTGTAAATCATCTTAAAGGCCAAAAAACGATTTTGTTGGGTAAGATTCAGAAATCTTCGTTCTACTTTTAAATCCAAAGCATGTGCAAATATTATAGTTCTAGAAAAATCTTGAGCTTAAATCAGAAGATTAGTGTAAACACACAAATTCTACACAAATGCGATTTGTTTGTCATACACATTTGTGGTTTAGACGATTCGTGTATTTTGACATATTCACATACATTTGTTTAATCAAGAGTTCGTGAGAAGGCGGAAGCTAAAAATGCTTCGTTGAGGTGCAATAAAAGCGTAGCATTTTAGTAAGCAGATTCATAGAAATCACCAATTCTGGACAGATTTTGAAGTAGAAAGATTTTGTTGTCTACATTTAAAATATTTGAACAACTTACAGCGAAGGATATAAAAGAAGATATCGATATACATTATTATTGAATTCCTGCATATAAAAATGGTAGGGAAAAAAGCGAACAAAGCTGTCAACATGCATACTACATTAATCTTGTACTAAATAGTGAGTGCGAATATTACGGATTATTTCAAAAATGAATTGCAACTGGAGCATTCTCTGTAGGAAAAGTGATACGTTACTGTGAAGCACAAGAGATGTTTCATATATCCATAATTTATCTGTCACCTTTTAATTAAAATTCGATTAAGAAAAAACGCACTTGAGCGTTATAGGAGCACGAGTTTAAATATGGGAATTATTCTCAAGTTTTTGCTTTTAGATAGTGTTGAGTTTCGTGATCGCTATCAAGATCAAAATTAAATGAACTTATCATGCCCTACCGTAGCAGTTCTACATTCAAAGGATATGGTTGTGAACAACAAATACGGAATGCTAATAGCACTGTCGCCAGTGTCTCCCGTCAATGAACAAGTTTAATTTGTTAGTAGTTTCAGACAAGAAGTCTTAATATTGAATCCGAACAACACCATGTAAGACATTTACATTTCAATACTAAAATGCACCTATAGTCTATGCAAATACTAGTGACCACCTGTACTCCGAATTTTACAAATAACATCATAAATAATTGAAGCTCAAATGAAACATACATACATTAATACATATACATATGGTAATCATGTTATCTTCTTTGCTGTACTATCGAATGATTTATGTAAACGTTATGTACCAATTGTTTTATCTTTGATGTTCTTAACGGATAAGTAAACTGTTTGAAAAAAAGAAGAGGATCACTTGTAATAAAGCTCTCGTTGAAAGAAGACGTGCTTCGCTTTCCTAGTTTTATTTGTTTGTATGATATTTGTGCTCGCATCGTCTTTTAAGTATTTTGTTTTAATTTTGTATTTGCTTCAAGTAATCCCTTATAAAAATCAGAAGTTGGATAAAAAACCTGCTTTATATCTGCTTGCTTAAATTAGATTGCGCTTTAGTTTTGATCTTAATTAATATTTTTTTATGATGGATGAAAGTGATCGTGAAGCTATTTTTTGGAAAAACGCGACTGTATCTGAGCTTAAATCTAAGCTTGACGAGTTGGGTTTGTCCACTTTGGGACTGAAATCTGCGTTAAAAGTGCGTCTGGAGGAAGCTATAGCTCTTTTTGATGATGGTCGATTAGAGGAGCTATTTTCGAATGATGGATTAGACAGTGATGATGATGTGGGTGAAAATGGAGGCGCGTCAGATTTGGTAGAGGTTGACAGAGCTGTTTTTCAGAAGTTAGAAAGCTTGCGGGAGATGGATAGAAGATGGGAAGAAATCGCTTTGTTGGAAAAAAGGTTAGCTGAGTTGAGTTATTCTCGTACACATTTCGTGATATAGAAGACACGATGCCTACGTTTTCTGGAGACGATAGTTATAATGTGAAAAAGTGGATTGACAGACTTGAGGATGCGAAACTGCTTTACAATTTAACTGAATCTGAAGTTTTTTTTATATGCAACAAGACTGTTTCGAGGTACAGCTAGGATGTTCTTAAGATCAACTTCTTGCCGCTCTTGGGAAGAGATAAAAACGGCTTTACTCGCTGAATATCATAACCATGCCTCAGCCACAGACGTCCGCAACATGTTGCGGAGCCGTAAGAAACGCAAGGAGAAAACTTTCCAACAGTATTTGTTTTGTATATGCAGGAGATAGCTTCTCAAGTTAACATCGAAAAACAAACCGTTATAAGTTATGTCGTTCGGGGAATACCTGACTCCATTTACAACAATCAAGTTTTGTAGACTGCAAATAACATCGCCGAGCTTCCAAGTTCACCACAAAGTGCTTCAACTGCAACGAAGCAGGGCACATTTCACCTAACTGTTCGAAACCTCGAAGAGAGGAAGGCACTTGTTATCGCTGTGGTCAAAAAGGGCATGTATTAAAGATTGTCCAGAATCATCATCAATTCTTGTGGTCCAAGATCCTGAGCTGCAAAAAGAAAAGCAGTTGTTTTCCTGTTCCTATATGGGGGACTTTCATGATGTATTTGAGTATGGGTCTCAAAAAGACGACGACGCCGGTCCTGTGTGAATGACAATGCATGCGATGAGTTTAATTGACACTGGGAGCCCAATTAGTTTTGTGCAGCAGCGATACGTTCCACCATTTTTGATGACATCGGTATCAACACTTTGGCGGGATTTTGTAGGTATAAATAATTCAAAACTTATTCTGTAAAGTAGTGTTTTATGTTTTGTCAAAGTTAAAAACAATTTTGTAAAGTTATGGTTATTGGTTGTCAAAAATGTTAAAATGCAAAATGTTTTTGTGTTAGGACGAGATTGTTTGCAAGAAACTAACAAAAATCTGGTTTTAAAAAATGAAAATATCGATTTAATTGACAAAAATAATTTAAATAAAAATGTTGATATTCAAAAGAATAATTTTAAGGAAAATTTCCATTCAATTAAAAATGATAATTCAAAAGACTCTTTATGTGAAGGAAATAAATTTTAAGTATTGATATATCAGATGAAAATGAGAACCAAATTTGCTTAAACATTAATCAAAATCTAAATTTCAGTGACCACGACTTAGTAAGAAAATTATTTACGCGAAAAAACGGAGTTTAAAGATAATTTTGAAATGAAAATCGTGTTGACGAACGAGAACAGTATTTTTAATTGCATGCCTCGACGATTGCCTTACACGCATAAGCTCGAAGTTCAAAAAATTCTTGATGACTTATTAAAAAAATAACATTATCCGAGAAAGCAATTCCCCTTTCGCTTCACCTATCGTGTTAGCAAAGAAAAAAAGTGCTGCGCCTTTGCATAGATTTTCGTCAGTTGAACAAACTGACTATGAAAGACAATTTTTCTATCCCTCTTATCGAAGATTGAAAAAACGCTCCATCTGTTTTTCAGCGCTGTACTTATTCACTTTTCAAAGAACTTTTAAGTGCAGGAAAATTGCTTGTCTATATCGACGATTTGCTTATTGCAACCGAGTCTAAAGATGAGCGTTTTAGAATTTTAAAGGACGTCATGGACGTTGTCACCAAACATAACTTGCAACTGCGGTTTGACAAATGTATTTTCATGTTTGAAAAAATAACATACATAGGTTATGAGATTTCTGTCAGTGGTATAGGACCGAACATAAGTGGCTTAGAAGAATGTGGTAATATCAGTATCAAGCTATATGAAGACAGCAAAGTGATCCCAATAAATCAGTTCATGACACAGCTCTCCAAAAAATATTTTGAGGAAATTGGAGGACCACCCCAACTTGGAAATCCAGCAACTACTCCAGCAACAACTAGAGCCCAGCCATCGCTACCTCAAAATTCGAGCCATCACAGACGATCGATTCGAGGATATAATGAACAATGACGGAGCCCCGTTCTACGAGAGAACCAGCAACGGACACAACAGAGGATAAGCAACACCGCATCCTAACCCCAATTTTTTAAAACCAAAGACAGTAAATTATAATTAAGAATTTTAATTAAAAGATTATGCAAACAACAATATGATATAAGTAAAAATATAGCATTGTATAGAGTCAGCTGAAGTAAGTCGGGCCCCTGTTGTTGAGTCGACATGATTTATTTTAGTTATAAGTTAGTTTAAGACCAATTGTACATAAATTCTAACGAATATAATAAAAATAATCTAAAGAAGGTATATTTTTACGTTCCATATCAGATGGAGAGAAGTGTTATTCAAATACACCATGATGCGCTGTGCCATGTAGGAGTCGAAAAGTGCTATAATTTTCTTCAAAAAACTTACTGGTTTCCTGGCATGAAGACTAAAATAAAAACCTACATACAAAATTGTTTAAAGTGCGTACACTTCTCTCTACCATACGGTAAAAAGAGGCATTTCTGCACAGTATACCGAAGGGTGATAAGCCATTCGACACTAGTCATGTCGACCATTATGGGCCATTACCATCATCTGCCCGAAATTCCAAGAAGCACATTTTCCTAGTTGTTGGTGTATTTTATAAATACACTAAGCTGTTTGCAGTTAAAAGTACCAATTCTAAGGAAGTTATTCATTGCTTAGAAACATATTTTTCTATCTAGAGTAGACCAAATCGTTTTGATTTCTGACAGGGGTAGTTGCTTTACATCCGAGGAATTTGCCTAATTTTGCGAAAGTCATTGTGTTCAGCATATAAAGGTTACCACAAGTTCCCCCCAGTCCAACGGACAGGTGGAATGCATCAACAGATGCCTTACTAAAATGTTGTCAAAGGACTGTGAAATTTAGCCGAGTGGTTGGACGAATTATCTGATTAAAGTTGAATTTGCTCTGAATAACACGGTTAACAAAAGTACTGGGTTTTGTTCAAGCGTTTTGCTATTTGGTGTTCAGCAAAAGGGAACTGTCAATGACAAAGTTAAAGAATACTTGGAACAAAAAGTCGTATATGAAGAACCGCGAAATTTGGAATCTGCTAGAGAGCAGGCAAGTAAAAAAAACTGTTCAGACTCAAGAATCAAACAAGGAATACTACGACATGCATGATAAAAAACATCACATGAATTTGAAATCAAAATAACTTAAAATTTTCGAGCAGAATTTAGAATTATCTATTTTATTTTTATATAAAAAATATATTTATGTCGAAATGTCCAATAGACATATTAAGAAAAAAAATTAATAATTATGTAAATCGAGGACGATTTGTATTCAGCTGTCTTCGAGCAGTAAGACATTTACATTTCAATACTAAAATGCACCTATAGTCTATGCAAATACTAGTGACCACCTGTACTCCGAATTTTACAAATAACATCATAAATAATTGAAGCTCAAATGAAACATACATACATTAATACATATACATATGGTAATCATGGTATCTTCTTTGCTGTACAATCGAATGATTTATGTTAACGTTATGTAGCTATTGTTTTATCTTTAATGTTCTTAACGGATAAGTAAACTCTATGAAAATTATGTTTCAGAAGAGGATCACTTGTAATAAAGCTCTCGTTGAAAGAAGACGTGCTTTGCTTTCCTAGTTTTACTTGTTTGCATGTCATTTTTGCTCATTTTAATTTTGTATTTGCTTCAAGTAATCGCTTATAACCACATGATAAGAACGGTCCGAAGAGGAGTTACTAACCCAACGAAAAAGATGAGATTCATCGAAACCAAAAGCACACATTTTTTATTAAAGAGATATTTAAAACTCTATCAAACGTTTTCAAAATATTAAGTACGACAATCTTACTGTCTCTAAAGTTAAAGTTGACCAGAAATTCAGCCCACCATATCTGGATGAAGTTAAGCTAGCTAAGCTAAGCAACAAGCCGCTGAAGCCGATGGCCAAGCTGCAGAACTTTTCATAGCTGCAGGCGATGACTTGTTCATAAGCAAGAAATGATTAGTAGAAAAAAATCTCCGATGAATATAATATTCGCATAATTTGCTCCATACTTAAAAAAACGAAACCCTACACCATTTACAAGGTCTACTCAACATCTTGTCTACTGTTTTGTGTGAATGCCTGAAGCCATTGTCAACAATCTGATCGGGTCATATCAATATGGTTTTAGGCCAGGAAAGTCCACTTGAAGAATAGGACATATGATAAAAAACTTACGCAGTGGATTTGTCAGCGTTGCAGAACAAATTTTTCGTGCCAGCAGATTCGTGTCTATAAAGATCTTTCAAGACTTGTGAGACTGAAAGTGTGCAAAAGAAATCATTTAATTAAAGGGGTTAGTACACTTGCTAGCAATATTGGGTTTGCCGCAAACTTGGCTTGTAGCAGATCAGATTTTTCTTGATGGTTGACAGAAGACAGAAGAGTATCGTTGAAGAAGAGCCTTGCAACGGATGCTGTTGAAGAATTCTGTACATTTCTTAAAAAATTACCATAAATTTATCCGTCGTTTGGGCTTTTGTCGATTATTTTGAAATTTCATAGATATCTGCGATAAGCTTGGTAACATACATTATACAAATAATATAAAAAATAAAATTTACCCTAGTCCGTAAAAAAAAACCTTTCATAAAAGTGAACAAAGTTCCAGAAAACGATAAGCTGTCGTCACTGCTGCTTTATGACACTCAAACACCCTTCCCTACATTTTGTCTTCGCTTTTAATTTTCTAAAAGTGTGAAGATCCTTTACACTAAAGAAAGAAAAGCGACAAAAAATCCGCAGCGAAAGAGCAACAGTAAAGCATCAGCTTGGAGCTGCTTTTGATTTGCATAAAATTATTTTCATAATAATAAAAAAAAAAATCACCTACTCCCTCCATCAAAAAACACGTACAAAATACATACAGAACATACTCTATCCCTGTTTTGATATTAAGAAAAAAAATCTATAAAAAAATCGAAATATCGCTCCGTCATCCTTTGGTAAGAAAAAACTGCTCCTATTGTGTAGGTATGAGAATGAGATGATGGAGCTTCGCATGATTTGGAGCGGAATGGCGGAAAGTTTAAGACTTCGAAAAAAAAAATAATATAAATAGACGATGGAATCCAAGTGCATGGTAATAGAAAAAGCAACCCCAAGAGTTAATGGATTGAACACGGGAAAAGCTCTGATTTTTTTATGATTTTTCTTCTTTGCATTTTTACGAGACAGAACAAATAGGACTGCAGAGACAACATGCTTGAATGAAGGTGTTAGGGCAAATCTTTAAGAAGGCAAGACATTTCTAGACTTAATAAGAAAAATGTTTTAGTCTCGATTATCATAACCAACACTTAGTTCTTTAAAAAAATATCATATTAAAGCGTTAATTTGATTAAAACTCACATGGCACGTTAATCAACATAAAAACCCTGAAGTTCTCTTTATTCTTTACTGATCCGTGCCTGAGCCAGTCACTTGACCTCTATTATTCCTCTGACGTCACTGTTCTTGTGTTCATTGTAACGCGCTTTGGTCTTTATTTTTTTTTCTAACATGCACTGCTTGCATGTGTACGAATCATTAAAAACATCGTTGTTCTGTCAAACATAAGCTCTACTCCATATCCTTCGGTATCCTTTCTCGCCATCTCAACACTACCGCCATTTAAGGGCTAAGAGATTCCAATAGGGATCGTCCTGTCTACTTGTATTTTCACGATAAAATTTCATGCGCTCATGTTTCCTCTTGCTATAGCTGCTTCACTGCTACGTGATATCTGATGGAAGTTTAGTTCTAGTAGTGCGATTGGGTGCAGGACATGTGGGTGAGCGTGTCTGGGTTTTTAGTCAAAGTTGATCCCAAACGTGGACCAAGACTGCACATGGAACAAAACCCAATCTAGATAGTAGCATAGGTATGTAGGACGTGTGCTTTGCAAAGGATATATCTTTGTGCGATGTGCGGCTTGGGTTGCTTTATCTCTTTTGATTATTGTTACCAAAGTTGGTAGGGAGTTTAGTTTCTTTTATGATTTCTATTTTTGCTGTTATTCTCCGGCTACCTTCCTACTTGGAATTCCTTAAGAGTTCGAGTCGGGCATTGTACTGTCTAACTACAATGTATGTATAACGTTCTAGACAAGACCTATTGTCGATTATCGATTTGTCGCTGGGGTAACATAAATAATCATTCGGATGATTTATCTATGACAACAATATCGTGATGTTACGATAGTATGCCCTTGGATATATTAAATAAAAAAGTTGTGTGTTTAAATTAAACGGAATGTATTGCATAGTAAGGGTGTAGTTTTCCAAGACCTAATCATATATAAATATTTAAGGCAAAAACGTGTACAAATGTTGGAATGTGCTCAAAATTAGTAAATGAGTGTTAAATGATACTCTACGGAAAATTAGTCCATACCTCTGTAGAAATGTCGGTCGATGTGTTAGCCATATAAGACCCAGCACTGCAGTGATGGTTTCTCCGTTGTTGTTTATTTTTTTTTTTGCAAATTTTAAACTGGTTCTCAATTCTCGATTCTGGTGGCTAACAGCTTCTTTAAGGTTACAAAAAACTTGATGCACAATTTCTAGCAATTGTAGACATCCACGTCAAAATTTCCAACAACAATTTACAACAAACGAACAAATTTACTCGGACTAATGTTTGCGTCTTAGAAAAGTCGGTCATCTATGACACAGAAACAGCTTCTTGACAACAATGTCTATCTGGTTGACAGTTAAGTGATTATGAATTTCCATGTTCAATTGTGAATGACGAAGTATGGGTACTGTATACCAGCTTCTTTAAATGCTTGAAAAAAATTTACAAACATTTTTCAAACAGAACAGTTTTTAAGAATTAAAAAAAAAAATAGTAGACGATTTTAAAAATTCCTCTTTATAAACGATGAATTTAAGGAATTTCGCATTTTTTTACCAAAAACTTTCTCAATTAGAGCCAAATACGAGTACTTTCCGAAAATTTGCATAATCTTTTGAATCGAAAATAATTTGTCAACACAATAAAAAATTCCCAAAAAGGAACCCAAGTCGGGAAACATTCTCCAATTTTCACAACAAACAACATCCTTTCGACAAATAGACAAACAAAAAATAAATCAAATAAAATAAAACTCCACCGCGACTATAGACAAAAAAAAATATTAACCGCAGATATTGCCTCCATCATCACAGCAACACTTCACAGATACTCCCAAAACTGAAATCCGCGTATATACTTATTATAGTGCAATATGCATAAAGGAACCTATCTCTTCATCCAGATTCACTTATTCGCGGTACCAGAACGCGCCGCATTTAGTTTCAGTTTCTCCAAATGCAAACGCCCCCTCACGAGTGTACACTTTGAAAAATGATTCTCATTCTCGATTTCAGCAAATTTATTTCAATTGCAATTTAAATGAAAAAAGAGAAGAACCACAAAAAAAATTGCAACACAAAGGCAAACTACTATACCTTTCTCCACGAAGGATGGGTGGTGGCGGCGACGAGGAGTCTTTGGTTTGGGCTCCATGAAAGGATGGGAGAACGGGACTCTGGCAACAACGAACAAAAAAGTAGAGAAAAACTTCAGCTGGAAAGCGCTACGTAAATGAATTATTTATGAAGTGGTTTTCCGCTTTTCAGTTCTCAGTTTTCACTCTTCTGGATCTGTCTGTACTATGCGCCTCACGTTTGGAGCTTCCAATGTGTTGCTGTTGCTGCACAACTGTTGCTTCATCACCAACCAACTCCATTGAGCTACAATATTGAAGTAGAAAGTCCTTTTGATTGTCGACGGGCGACAGTGTTGGCTGTGGCAGCGGCGGCGTGTTTGTAGTCCTCGATTTCATTTTCCGATTTTGAGGCGGTTTTCTATGGCTATTGTTGGAAAGTTGGGCTCCGCAAGGGAGAACAAAGTTGGTCTCGTCTTGGTTGTAAGAACTTGTTTAATACATTTTAATCTTAACTGCGAATGAAAGTTCAAAATGGAGTGATTTATTGTCTATGATCATATAAACACAAAAAGTTTAACCTATCAACCAACATTTTTTAACCCAAACAAGACTAATAATTGGACTTAAGGTTACATTGAACTTAATGAAAAAAATGCTGCCAATTCACATCAAAATAAAAAAAAATATATACAAATTTTTAAACAAGTCATATTTAAAAAAAATTAAATGTAAAAATTTCTATCAAAGTTCTGAAAAAAAAAAATTAAAAATATATACAACACAATATAAAACTAGACGCGTCTAATAAAATTTTGTAATATTTTTGTATAAATATTTATATATAAAACTGAACGAAACAATTATTTTAACTTTACTTGGAAACTGAACATAACATAAATAACTGGTCAAAAGGGTTGAAAGTCACACTCTTACTTTGGGTTTCTGAAATGGCCAGCCAGGTGGTTATTATTCGAGTTTTCATGACTGCTGTACATGTCCCTTTAATATGCAAAAAGCGTCCTTTATTAATAGCAAGGCTCCAATACACACTCAGGAATGGAATACAAAAAAAGGAAATTGGTGTTTAATAACTTTAATTTTAGGCAAGTCTTCCATTCCTACCAACCACCACACCGACAGTCTCTCGTGCAGACTCAATCGCCATCAGGGGTGCGCACCACTGCACATGATAGGACAGTGGCACTGCAATTAGTTTCTCTGGCCCAAATTGTATCTCTGACGGCTTATTCACTCCGAAGTTTAACCCCACATGCACCTCCACATCCACCTTACCACACCTAGGCGAAAGGACAACTTGAATAGCTTGGCTGAATGCCAGTGCCAGGCCTAGAGTAACGAATTAAGGGACGTTATGTAAGTTGGTATATTCTTGACTTGGAACTATAGGCATTGGCGAAATTGTTGAATATATTAGGGAACATCAAGGGGGAGGAGGAAGCTATATAAAAAAGTAAAACTTGTTGGATCTTTTACTTTATTCTGCGGCTTTGGAAAACTCAGAGGAATGAACAAAAAAATATTTTTTTTGAAAGAAAACTTTTAAAAATAAGCTTCGGGAAAAGAAAGGAACATAATAGCAGGTTATGGGCTTTCACTGGCAGATTGAATGCCGAGAAATTAATAAGTGTTTTTATGGTGGGTAAAGTTAGGGAAGTGCAGAAAAATATCATTTTTTTTTCTTTTTAACTTAAATTTGAATACAAATCTTTTGAGTGCCTCTAGGCTGATCTATGGCATTGGAGAAGGAAATTAAATTAAATTTGCTTTTGTGGGCTTGACGAAGAAAATTCACTTTGATGCAAGAAGGAGTATCATAAATTACTGAAGCGTTAACTATTTAAGGGCGAAATTGATTTGGGAATAGGCTTTTGAAAGTAGGAATATAGTCGATTTTTATCAAGGATATACAATATAGCACGTTTTAAATACTTTGCTGAACGTTTTGAAGAAAATAAATTCCTCATATCGCGAGAAGATTGAATATAATTATTGCATGTTTTCTGGCCTTCTTTGTTTATTTATTAGAATTAAATAGATCTTTCCAACTGCGAACAATTTAAATATCATGGATTTTTAATTAAGAGCAAAGAATCTTCTATGATGAAAACATTGAGCAGACAAATTCTGTAATCTTCTGAGGAACAAAATATGCTAACTTTACCTTTTTTACCAAAGAAAATAAAATCTCCCAGAAAAGCTAAGGACAAGTTTACCTATACATTCGACCTAGAATTCTTTAGTTTTTAAATTAAAAACATTTTTTTTTAATCAATCGAAGGTACCTATCAAGATATTCCCGAAGGAAAATAAAAACTCCAAAAGAAAAACTAATATCAATAAAAACAGAAAACCAATTAATATTTCAACCTAAAATATTTGGTAATCCTCTCTTACCACAAAGCAAGTAAATATTTCCTCAAAACTCATTTCCGGAGTTTCAAAACAACATTCCAATTAACTTAGAACTATTCCCAAAAATAAAAAAAAGAGAAATTAAATTCTTCAAAAAGAAAAAAAAATTTAAAATACTCACTTAAAGCCAGAAACAGAATACCAAAGAAAAGATTTTTTTACCTGTCGAAACTAAAGAAAGTTCAGTTTAAAATAAGTTTCGATCTACAGGTGAACTAGTAAAAGAAAGAAAACTTTTTCGATCCTAAGACGTCTCGCCTTCATATCAGGGCAGAAAGCTTTACTCCTTTGAGATTACAAGATGGCAAAAAGAGGAACAAAAAACAATCTTTTTTTTTCTTTGCTAACCAACATATGGTTTTGATGTTTTCTCTTTCGCATAATCGAAGTTCAAAGGAATCATTCCCCAAACGGAAATGAAGTAACGTCAAAGGAATATGCCACACAAAAATGAAAGAACGGAAAACGGAAATACAAAAAAAAAATCTAAGTTCAGGTTCAGGGCGATGATGTGGGTGGCAGATTCCCTGGGAAAATTTGCGGAACCTACGCTCAATGCTAGGAGTTTAACAATTTTCTTCTTTGCTTGGAGTTGTTGTATTTGCTCTTCATATTTTCTAAGAAGGTGGTTTATATTTTTTTCTTACGGTAAAAGGTGAGAAAGAATAGAAAAAATTCACAGAATTACATTAGACGCGGGTTGTATGGCAACTTTTTGGATTATATCCTTTGGCAGGTTTCTTCTATTCAAAGGTAGAAAAGAGGTATTTTCAAGAAGGAAGAGCTTGAAGAATTAAATCTATTTTATGTTGTAATTACTTTACTTCTTGGTTGTCTAATAATCAACTACCTGCAACTGACAGGAAAATAGTTTTCTGGTTGTACGTACCTGAAAAAAAAGAAAATGAACCTTTTAGTCTTGCTGTTGATATCAGAGGAAAATATAGAGAATTAATTAAAATCTACAAATACTTTTTTGGATAACAATAATAAAGAGCCAATTAAGTTTCAAGTTTGTTTTTGACATTTGAGGTGTGTCGAATTATTTAAATAATTTTGACTTATATGTATTTTCAAAGCAATTATTAAATGAGCATATTCTTTACATATGTACATTTTAAATTGATTACAGAGCGGCATTAGCTAATAAGACAATACTTTTGGAACATCAATTGAGGAAACCCTGCCAGCTTAGTATTTTATATTCATATTAATCAAAGAACTTTCAATAAGGCCTCTTATTATAATGTAAGTTAAATATTTTAAACAAATATTTAATACCTTAATTAATTTGGAAGACCGGTGTAAATAGACAATATAGATATAGAGTTATTTTAAAAATTGAAGGGCTTACCCTTATGTTTTAGTACTTCTTCGCGTTCAAAACATACTTTAAAAATTAAAATATGTGTCCTTTGATGAAAGCGTAAGAAAGAAAATCATAAATTTGGCAAATATACATCCCACTTGTGAACTTTTAACAACCTATTCAATCCAAAATTCATAAAAAGTTCATAAATCAAACAACCCCACACACAAAACCATACATTTACAAAATATTTTCAGCTATTTCCGTTTATTTGTGTTTTTCAAACCTCCTGTGCAATAAATTAAATGTCGAATTCAATAAACATAAAATGTCTTTCACTTAATTTGTTTCCCTACCTGCCATTCGGAATGCCTCCATTCACTGGAATTAAGTAATAAAAAAAAAAAAAAACTGTCGAAACCACCTGCCTGACATCCTGCTGTGTATGTAGTGCAGAACGCCAACCGATCATATGCTTACGGTACATGTAAATTATGCAAAACTTAAAAATACCTGCCTGCTTGTCTGTTATTTAACGCGAGACACATGTGTGAATGTGTTTCAACAGCAACAGAAGCAGGAGCAAGGAGCACATACAATACAGTGTCAGAGAAGAGTAGCTCTGCTAGCAGTATCAACATCACATCTCCATAGTAACTTCATCTCATATTCATGAAATGGATGCGAACCAGCGAATGCTGGACGAACAAAAGCAACAACAAAGTTTTATAAAAAAAAACGAATCTCGAATCCTGTTGTTCATCGAACACAACCAACAGACATCATAGCTGAAAGGATGCAACTTCACCATACAAATATACCAAGGATATACCTAGTAAAGTAAATGCGATGCGTTTAATCGCCAGTGTGGCGCCACATAAGGTCCAAGCATTAAATTATGATATGTAAGCGAAAATTTCACCAACAACAGCGACCAACCACCCAGACCACAGAAAGGACATACGAATATGAGTTGAGTTGAGGAGATATGCCACAATTAGACTATCGATAAATTTTGCGCTACCGTTTGCAAAAGTAGTCAGCTTCTCTAGCCGTCGCGTCCCCCAATGACGCCGTGCACCAGGGAGCAGTATAAGCATCAATGCACTATGTCCTCCTAGCTTATGTGATGAAATCCTGCCGCCCGACCCATACGATGTTACTCAACTCATTGCTTGCATGTCTCGTCCCGCATTAACATAATCAAATTGCACACACGCTTTACTCTTGCGGATAGCTAGATATCTGCTCTGCGATACTGCGATGTTGGGGGCCCTAGCTACTGCCGCTCTTGCTACTGGTGGCATTGAGTTTTCATTATAATTTATAATATGTTGTGAGGAAGGTATACCAGGGATTCCTTACACATGCCCAGGCTCATTTGGTTAGACTTTATTTGCAAACGTCATCATCATCATCATCGTAGTCGACTTCACGTTTGCCTATCCCCTCGCACTATCATCATTAACATAAGACTGGTGCACGTTTGGCCAGAATTGCGGACAAAATTATTTGCGCAATTTTAGGCCAATTCAAGTTAATGAAACAAAAAAAAAACATCACGCTTAAAAAAAATTATTCCAAGCTCTTCATCAGTCGTCCTTGTTTGAGGTCTGAAATTTGATATGCCACCTGAGATGAATATTATCGTTCCTGCCTTAGAAATTCCAGTCGAATTTTACCAGCACAGCATATTCTGTTAAGCAAATAAATAGTTTCGAATTTTATTTACTTGCGATATATGTAGGTATTATAAGGACACGCAATGTGAATATAGTTGAGGAAGTACTGGGCGGGGAAAGTTGCGTGATTGAAGAGTTGGCGGTTTTTAAAAAATAAATTTTTTGGTTTTTTTCAGTTTTTGGTTTAACCTAGCAGTTTCAACTTCTCCTAAAAACAAGTTTTTCGAAAAACCGGTTTAAAACAAACTTTTTTTTTCGAAGAAAAACAATTTTTTTTATAGTTTTTTTTTTTATATTTTTTTCGAGAAACGTTATAAATTAGGCTTCATAAATTTTTAACCAAATTATAGGTCATTCAATATTTCTCTTCTAACCTATTTAAAAAAAGCCTTTTCGCGATCTGTGAGGCGATTTGTCTCCCCCGAAACAATGTTATTCAGAGTCAACACTAACCTATCTGAAGCTACAGAACTCCCAACAAGGGACAAACAAACAGTTTCGCACTCCAAGTTGGTTGAGGTCTTTCTCCACTTGAGCTCGCCACCTAAGGCGATGTCTTCTTTGACTGCGTCTACCATCTGGGATGGAATCGAAGATCCTGCGAGCCGGAGCATTGTTGTCCATTCGCTCTACGTGACCTAGCCATTTTAATATGCGTATTTTTTTGACCAGGTCAATGTCGCTGTACAGCTCGTATGGTTCTTGGTTGAAGCTTCTCCTCCAAAGCCCGTTAACGCAGATAGGGACTAAAATACTCCGAAGAATCTTACGCTGGAAACGACTAAGGATATCTTCATCCGCTTTAGATAGAGTTTATGCCTCGGCGCCATAGAGCAGGACTGGGATGATTAGAGTCTTATACAGAGTCTCCTTTGTCTTTCGAGAGAGGGCTTTGCTACTCAATTGCCTTCCTAGCCCATAGAAACAGCGATTGACAAGAGTAATTCTTCTCCATATTTCTGACGAGATGTTGTTGTCAGATGTTATAGCGGATTCGAGGTACACAAAGTCCCTAACTACCTCAAAGTTGTACCTGTCTATTGTGATGTTTTGTCCAATCCGCCGGTGTTGTGTGTCCCAGCATATAGTAAAATAAGCACAATTGATGTGTACGAGATAGTTGCAGCAACTGTGCATCACCTGTATGATGCCTCTCAGTGCCTACCCTATTCATATAGCATCCAACCACCGCGTTATCGAATAAGGAGCGGAAAAATCGAAAGATATGAGGGCACATTTAGAATTGGCCAAAATACAGCAAGCAGACTTAGCTAGTACCGCAATTTGTAGAAGCAAGATGCCCTGGGAGCCAGTTTAGATGGTAAAGGCAAACTATGCTCCAACACTTTGGCGGAAGAAAATCAGGTGCAAAAAGCCATTATCAAACATATTAACGGTTTTTTTTAATTTTTGGATTTTTTCTCGGTAACGGCTCTATGGATTTCTGTCAAATTTTTTTTTATAAGCCTTATTAGTTCTGCGTATAAAAATTTTGAATGAGCAAGTCCGTGCGATACAGTCGTGCAATTTATTTTAAATAAATTGAAATTGAAGGAAAAGTAGGGTTTACAGAACAATTAACATTATTAAGAAACCACTTATTGATAATAGTGCAAAATAATTACGCAAATAGTAATTTAATTTTTTTTATAACTAGCACGCACTAAAGGGATTTTAACTACCGTTATAATGTTAAATAAACATATGTACTTTTACTAAAAATTATTCTGCTAGGCAGGAGATTTACTCAAAATTCTAGATTTAAAGATAAAAATATATCTGACATTCTAATTTAAATATCTCATCAAGGCAGACATATCTAAATACACAATTATTTTATTTGATGACAACTTTTCTAGAATATTTAATAACTCTTTAGTATATTGGTGAACTTTTTCTTTAACTCAGCGTATTATTCTATACTCAGAGACTCACCTACAATATGCAGCAGCGCAGCAAAAACGAATGATATGCCATTAATCAGTTGTCGAGCGCAATGTTATGTTAGCAGCTTGTACATATGAGAATCTATATATGTGCCTCATTCTGATTGGATATTGTATTACAGTTATACCAAATTTGTCATCTACCATCACCGTCGCTGCCATATTGTGCTGTAGTTTTAGAACCAGAAACTCAATGCGTTATTGAAGTTTTGCTCGTGAACTCTCGACTGCAGCACACACAATAGCAACTAATTGCCACTGCCATCCTCGGACTCCACACATTGAGGCATCGTCTTCCTTCGCAGAATAATTTGGTGTGTTGTGCGTGCTGTTGGGATTGTTTGCATTCATATATGCAAATTCAGTTTTAGAAGCTCTCCCTTCTGCCACAGATTTGGATTCCAATTTTGGGCTCAACGTAGAAATATATGCGATTTTCTGGGGACGACGACGACGAGACGACATTAATATGTACAAACGATTTACCATCACTTCTGCATAATTGTGGGTACATCGTTTAATTATTATAAAATATTATTTCAACGCTTGGTTAAAGGGCTACCTTAGCTTATAGGTATTTACTGCGAACGTGCGTTGTGTAAGGGTTCTTGGCATGATAAAATGAAACACTTAGTTCTGATTACCGGCTCATTGTTGTACCCAGTAATATGGTTTCCTATACCTTGAGCTTTAGGTAAGACCTAATAGGGGATTGTAATTAGTATTTCCATTAACATTACCCAAAAGAGCTAATGCGTGTGAGCCAGTTAGGGTGTATCGGATCACAGTTTCAGATTGTTATTGCTTCCGATATTTTACCCAAGGGCTTACAAGAAAATGCCCTTTAAACAAAATTTAAATTTCGGTGTAATTGTGATTGCAATTGTTTTATTTAATAAATAAGACCTACAAAAAATTTATAAAACAAATAATATATTGGAAGCCAAAACTGAGTTAAGGAGTTTTGACGGCTTTAGATTAAAGAAGATTTTTTATATGGGTTATAAGTATAAGATGTTATGTTTTTTTAAAAAATACAGTTTAAGCCTTGGAATGGTAACTTTTGGGGCGTTTTGTCTTCTATGATTTCGTATAAGTTTTTAATTTCTTACTTTCCTTGCGAGCTATATGATCGATTTTTTTCGCATCATATTTGTTCCAACCAGAACACGAAACGAAAGCTTTTCCACATTTTTATTAATTTCAAAAATAAGAGTAAAAATTATATTTTTAACTGTTACGTGAATTTTCACCCAAAGATTATATACGATTATGATTTAAATGTTAAATTCAATATTAACAAAACCGAGCACATCTTTGTGAATTCCAAAAAATACCATAATCCCTGAGAATATCGTAACCGCTTTATGCAGCTTTAGAAACCCTTAGGAGGACAATTAAGGCAGAACACATAAGACAAGAAAAAAAAACACACAGATAAAAGTTTATTTTTCATCATAAAAAAATGGTGCAAATGGCTTTGAGTGACCCTTTGTTCTTCATTGGGTCTCCACTTCTATCCCCAAAACCCAACTACCTCTATGTATAGGTAGGTGTGGGTAAGCTTATATAGCGTTTCTAACCAAATGCAGTTTATTGTTATCTATCCCGAGGGTATCTTTCTGTGTTTCGGACATCTCAAACGTATTCGTAGAATAACACATTTATAAAGCTGACACCGAGAACATCCCAGCATCCTGTTCATGGCCAAGGATATTTTTATAATAATTATTTGTATTATCCTTGGGAGCCACAAGAGAATGCAATTCTCTTGATAGCTTCTGATATTTGTATTAAATGCTTGTTGGAGTAGTCATTTCGATGTGGGGGATACATTGCGGTAGTCGATCTGTGTGGACCTGGACCAGCCAGGATGTTGTTGAATTTTATTGTCTCTTGCCCTTCTCTTTTCAAATAAGAAATGGCTCAATGGTTGTTACGTTAGATTTGATAGTTGGCAGCTGTTTAATATTTCAAACACATTACCAGAATCGGTGGACGTTATCACTTCTTAACCTTGTATCGTTCAGAATTATAGTCGTTAACAGTGGTCCAATTTGGCGAACGTTTTAATGATGACCGTTTGACTTGAACCAAACGACCTATATTATTGTGATGAGATATTGAAGTTTTATGAGACTATTATATTATTCAATAAGCGCACACAACATCATTTTGAAATATTAATTCGAAGAATAATATTTGGAGGTATTATGTGTTATATAGGGGTTGGGAAATCTTTCTTTTGCTTATTGAGACTGAGTTATCTTTAGGGAGATAATATGGGTTTTATTATTTAGTAAGACTTCCAAGTAATCTGCAAGGGAGTCTGGATAAGAGATTAACCTTTTATAAAGGCTTTTAAAAGGAAATTAACTATTAAAATAGATTTAGGTTAATTGATTTAAGTCTTGCCTTCTTCTATATTTCTATTAGTAAATCAAAGAATAATGATTGCACAGTTAACATTATATTTTGGATTACGAAAATTCCACTCAAACTGAAAAAGATTCTTTACTGGCTTAATTAGATTGCCTTCTAAAAAAAAAAAAAAAAAATAGTACTTCGTAACCCACCTATGTTATGATGATGATGACAATGATCATGACTATTGTGTGAGGGTGATGATTATGTTAATGAATATAAAAATGATGAAAACAGTTTACCTTACATAGTTAAAATCTGGATCTCGCATACAAAATCTTGGGGCTCGGTGGTAATGCCCCACCAAAACGAAGATGAGCCAAGAGAAGCGCAAGGGCACTACCTACCTTCTCTCGAAGTGCTTCGTCGTTTCTTGAGCCATCATAACTTGGGTTTGGATTTTACCAGATAAACCAAATTCTCGGATATGTTGTTAATAGCGAACTTATTAAATGTATTAAGTTTTAATTGCATAGCTCTTATACTTTATGTATTATTGAATTCTATAAAAAAAAACTGAACTCGTCACTGACTCACCGATGATCATACAATTTCTGTGGGGTACTTCCTATAATGTCCTAGAAAGCTGACATTTGGTATGTAAGCTAGCATTAGTACACAAACAACAAAAAAAAATCGAAAACTTGGAACTTATATCCCGCAAATTTTGACGCTAAGTCTGAAAATTGATGTTTTAATAATAAAAAAAATGTGCAAGAATATACCTCGAAAAAAAATAAAATAAAAAAATTGTCATTCTTAAATTCCACACTTTAGTCAAAATATGTGGCCTTGGCTTTTCTATTTCGCTACATTCACTTGGGGGTAAGATGAAAAATGTGTTCACTGCTCATTATTTTCTGTTATACAATAGTTCTTGAAACGGCCAAGCCACATATTTTGACTAAGGTATAGAGTTTGTGTAGTTATATTTTCTAACATGAGATCTGATAATTCTTTCTTAGTGCGAGTCATATAGTCTAATCTTGGCAACATTTTCAATAAAATATTTTTGGTGGGAATATTTTTATTGGAATTGGTTATAAGAAACAATTTATTGAAATTCTTTTTCAAATTGATCCTTTAAAGATCATTGTTCTTGCACTTTCATTTCATATGCAGGCCATTGATCAAAATCTGATGAACAATGTGATCTTAATCGATAACTGTTTCCTTATTTTTACTATGAGCAACATCTTAAAACAATTGAACGTCTGTTAAACTGTTTGAAATTTTGCTTTTTCATTTACAAGTACAATAACTTTAAAGAATCGCGGGACTTCTATTATTTGCTTATGTTGATTTTGTTAAGTTAACAAACACGCAACATAAGCAAAAGAACCACCACTAATAACTTTTTTTTTATAAAATATATAATACTTAAAAATCTCAGAATCTAAACATATATCCCAATAGTAAAAAAAATATTTATACAAATCCTTTAACGAATAAAAAATATCTGGATTTAATGTTGATTACCTAACCAGATTCCATAAAATACCAAAACAACCGCAAGGCTATTACATATCCAAAAAAGGTATTTGTATTTAATTTTTGAAAATATTTTCATTTCATAGAAAAAGTAATTTTTAATATTATGACATTAATATGCAAATAAGATATATGTGTTTTTATTATTATTATCATTCCATGTAAACATTGATTATGATAAGAGATATTGACAAAATATACTTTTTGCCACCTGCCTCAACATCAGTCAATTTTGTTGAACGAAAAAACCGTATCGCATGCAATTCAACAAAATTAATATAAATTTTTCATTATTTTTGTCCCAGGTTTTTTATAATATCAATTTCATTATGATTGATAAATTCATGTTTTACCATCAAAAACACAAATAGTAAATAAAAAAAGAAGCAATATTAAAACATGATTCGCCAACAAACAAATAATAAAAGTTATAATTAATTTGCATATTTACTCAAGCGAAATATTATTTTCAATCAAATCAGTATGCAAATAAAAAAGTATATTCATTTTACTTGAATGCCCATTTTGAATTGACCATATTAAATTTTTTTCGGTTATACGGATACATATTTAACTAACATGTTATAGCAATATCCTTATACTTGAAAATTTGTAATACTCTTGTATGTTGAGTTGACATGGGAATTCAAATGTCCTTACTTTGTGTGTGTGTATAAGTACCTTTTTGAGAACCTTTTCTCTTATTAGGAAAAGTTCTTTGAAGTTCTTTTTTACTTCATGGTCCTTAAGATCGTATATGTAAATATACACTTTACATGTCCCAGGTGTAATTGAATTACTCTCTCAAGGAAAACTCCTTCACATAAAATATTTATATTAAAATATTTATTGGACTCGAAGTGATATAAACAAAAAGAGAATCTTTAATTAAGAAAATATTTTAATGAATATTTGGCTGAATAAATGGTTATTCAAACCCTAATAAGCTTATATGTGGATGAGAAACATTCAAATAAAATGTCTGTAAAAGGATACATTTTGTGTTTGGTTCCTTAAATCATGCCCGGGAGAATAAGCCTGTGCTTCGGAGGGTATCTTTATTGCTTTAATTAACAATTTTGAATTTTAATGGCTGTCTTTAAGATTGTTTTAATCGTCTAGGGCACCTGTAAGATTAGAATTAATGTCAGTTACATGAAAACCTCAAAGCTTATGGAGCTATCAATGGCGCTTATATTAAATTTGGGATATAATACTCGTATGCCAAATATCTTCACAGATCATTTTGATGGGTTGTTATTGCAGAGTGCAGAGCTTATTATTTTTACATGAGCACTTAACTGAAGAAAATGTACAAAGAATGATGTGTTTAATCAGGCTTTTAAGAAAATGTGCAGTAGATTGATATATACATATATTCTCTTTTTCCATGAGATTATGATCAGCTATTTTCTTAATCTTAATTATTTGACGACTACGGCTATGGACATAGTGCATTCTGATTTCGGAACTCTATCATATTAACACCTAGTTCAAAACTAATTGCGTTAATTTTTCTTGTTGCTAATCTAAGAATATTGCTATAATTTATATACAAACTATTAATGCTTATATAAAAAAGTTTGAAAACCGTGCCTTCAAAAGCAAAATTCGTACTAAAAAAATATAAGTTGGCGTGAATTTTAGAACGTGCAATTGGGGAAGATTTCTTAAATTTTTGGATTTGTATTTTTGGCTCATCATTTGAAGTTTTAGATGACAAACATTAAATTTATCTAAATACTAATCGGCATTTTTCGTTTATATTGCTTTACAAAGTTTTACAGTTTTACATTTTTTTTTTATTTCTTACATTTCAGATTCTTTGATGTAGTAAGCTTAGAGCAAGCTTATTTTTACAATCAGATGTTCATCATAAGTTTATTTGTTATATAAATTAAAATAACATAAAATAATGAGCTTAACACATGCACAAAATATAAAAAGTAAAGTATAGTCTATAGACGAAGCAATAATATTAAAAAGTCTGCTTATACGGTTTAGAGCTTTATGTATGCCATATTTTGTCCTGTAAAAGTCAACATAAAGGAGTTCAACTCCAAGCAGGTGGTGAGATCCTCCACGGTTATTTGAACCCCTAATAAATAAAGAGCATCAATTTTGCTTTTAATTTAGTTGATGAATAAAAAATAAAATCGTTATTAACACGCCTTTGGTAAAGAGTTTGCATCTGGAGAAGCTGGATTCGCAGTTCATAAGGTGGTAAATTTATTCTGAGGACCCTTCAGCGCAAAACGAATAAAATTGTGTTGGATTGCTTTAATTCGAGATGGGGTCGTACATAGCAATTGTACAAGGAAATATGTCACATTAGGATCATCAAATTCTTTTGTCCAGCCTTTTTTGAAACCAAGCATATACCTAGCTTAATTCACAATTAAATTAACATGCTGAGTAAATTCAATGTTGAAACTAAAATGGACACCCAAATCCTTAAAACTGAAGGCGCAATAGAATTTGTGCTTCGAAATATGATAATCAAATGCACTTACGTAACGTTTGCTAGAAAAGTTAATCGTCTGTCATTTTACAAGGTTAAGAGAAATACCACTTCTTCTGCAGTAAATACTAAATCTAACAATGTCTGCTTGCAGAAGAATGCGGCCATTGCTAGTCTTAAAAATCATCATGTCATCAGTGAGTATAAGAATGTCACTATGCAAGAAGTTCAACAAAGGACGAAGGTGGCTTCCTTGAGGTACGCCACAGTGGGCCACAAATGAGTCTTAAAGGCAATTTAAAAAAATTACCTAATAAAATCTATTTTCAAGGTAAGATTTGATCCAAGCTATGAAATAGGGAGGAATACCAAAAGGTTTTAACGTGAAAAAGATTACTTTTGACTTAGTTGTTCAAATGCTTTGGAGAAGTCAGTGCAAATGCAATCACCAAAATACCCTTTGTCTTATACATTTGAACATTTGTATGAGAATATTAGAAGATAGTAACACAAATCACATTCTTACTAAAAAATGCCACAATACTTGTTCAAAAAGTTTAGGAATGCAAGATTACTGAGAAATGGGCCTATAGTCTGGAATGATAGCCTTATCTCCTTTCTTGAATATAAGAGTAAGAGAGCACTTTTTCCAATGTACTTGGAAATTTTTCTGATTTAAGTAAAAGATTAAACATAAACCTGAGTGGCTGAACTACAGAAATCGTGAACTTTTTTTTTAATACTATTGGGTCATAAACAATCATCGTTTAATGAAGAAAAAAGGTCAACCACTGTACTCTGCCGTACAGGGATATGATTAAAGCTAGTTTGCGAGAGGTATTTATCAACTTACATTGGTTCTTTAAAAAAAGAATCACGAAAATTTGCTGCAAATGCATGTAAATGTTTTTATTTTTACTTTATTTTTACTTTTTCTTTAAAGTAACAAGCTTCCAAAATCTCTAAGGGTCGTCTTTTAAATAATACACATATCATTTATGTAACTTGTTGGAAGGACGATATATTTGAGATAGCTTAAAATACTGCTAAGTACTTAGGTTTTCTGTGTCGTTGTAAGAAGTATTTTTCTCCTTCTGATCTGGCTACAAATTAAAAAGCTTTTATACGCATTAAAATTGAGAATAACTCCCACCTCACGGCAGGTGCTTCGCAAACATCGCTTCACCTGCTTCATAGAATACAAAATCGAGCGTTAAGATTGATAGGAAATAGAACACCGACGCAATGCTTCATGTCCTTCCTTATTTTATCGTTTTTTTTTATAAAAAAAAATGTTCACTCGAAGTAGCCAGCTGCAAGGAATGCTCACCTTTGAGCCCAATTTCGAACGTACCTTGATATATAGGGATTCTTTTTTAGCTGAACACCACGAATTTATAATAGTTTACCCGGCGAGATTTTTCCTTGCCATTTTGATCTGTAAGCATTCAAAACCAATGTTAATCGACACCTCCTATCTTTCCCCTCCCTAAACAAATAGTCTCTTGCGCGCGCGTTAATTGTAAAAAAAAATATTAGATTCGTCAATAGTTTATGCATAATCAGAGTAATCCGTTGGATAGAGTTTTAAGGTAAACCTTCCATGATTTATTTCTTTCGTTGCAAAGAATGCATAGCTCTTTTGTGTACTATTAGTTAATAATGTTTGTATTATTCGATTTTCTTAAAGGAAGATTTTTCTTTAAGCACTTGTTAAAAATATCATAACATTTTTTTACTGCTTCGTTAATATTCGAAGAATCCAATATATTATTAATTCCAGAACTAATTAAATCATCAGAAAACGAAATATTAAATCGAGAGATGGATTTTATGAGTTTTTAATACAGCTTATTTGCTGGAAGTCAGTTGAAATAATTTTATCTGAAAAAAAATTTTTCAAATTGTGAAGAAGATAATGAAGGTTCTAGGTAGGATTGATCTTCAAAAGGAATTCAATCAATTCTACGTAAATTCAAATCACCTAAAAGTGAAGTATTGCCATGAGAGCTGGACGAATCAATACAAAAAGCAACTGCCATGTAAAGTTCACCATAAACGGAGATAAATTCTTGGTGGTGTATACATTTATATTTGAATGTACAACGTTTTTGCCTGTACAATAAGGTTTACACAGACCAAATCAATTGGTAGTTCAAATGGGAAAGAGAGACTGACGAAGAAACAAAACAAACACCTCTTCTCAGTTTTGTTGCATTACCATTGAAGACGATCTTTTTTATACTAGGAACTATGGGGAAAAAAGTTCTGTGTCCATGAAACTTGACTTTAACCAAGTTTATGTTAAAACAAATAATATTTGTATATTATATTATTATATAATATTATATTATATTATGTTATGTGGAAATGCTTGAGAGTTTGAATAAAAGTCAGCGGTTTTGCTGCAGTAAAAGATTGATTGCACCCAATAACCAACATGGAATTTTTAGTCAATTTTTATAAGAGGACTTTACGAATTTTTAAAAATGAAATTTAAAGCTAATAAAAAAACTTATCCAATTGCATCGAAAATTGATATTTAAAAATCTAGGCTGCGAAGTTGTTTTTGCATTAAATATGTTCAGAAATAACGTTCTTTTTTGTATTTGTAATAATTGAAAAAAAAATTCTTTTAAATAAATAATTTGAAAATGGCTCAGGTATTTGATGATTTATTTTGCTGATGTGATTCAGTAAACATTTTAACATTTTTTTTGTTAAGTTTTGGCCAATTTTTTTTTTTAAATGCAAATATAGTTTTGAAAATAAAATTACAAAACTTATTCAAACCTTTTAAGAAATAAGACGGTGTAATTCTTTAAAATCTTTATTATAATCTATTTCACGTTCCTTATTTTACACAATCAAACTTAGAATTTACAACAATAATATGAAAACTTTAAAATATAAAAACCCTTAAAGTAGTTGAATTTTTTACAATTTGACTATTCATCACATCAAATGTGATTACATAATCATATATTAATATATAATAAATTATATATTCTTAATTGAGAAATAAAATGAAAATTAAAGTTAAAAGATATCTCAGCATAATTATTATGGACTTGATGTCTTAGCCAAGCCGAAGCAACGTATACGTGCTTTTAATCTCTCAATGTGGTCAATATGCAAGAGAGAAGGGAACCTACAATTTACTGCTTAATTTTAAAGCCTAGATGAGATGCTCTTCTTTGAGGTATAATTCACTTTTGGAGAATTTCTTCGGAAGATTTTGTGCACTCCAATAAAACCAAAAATATGGAGACTCTGGATGGAAATGAAATAAAGATCTTTTGGCATAGCAGTCCTATAAACTAACCACCATGTCATGTGGCTCTTAGCTTGCGACTTTAAAAGATTATCGTTAAGTCCCAGTAACTCAAATAGAGTCACAGTTGTCACCATTAAAAAAATACAATAAACTGTTCTATTTTATAACTTGTTTTATCAATCTTGGAACTTTTTAAAGTGATTTTTCACGTATAGGTTTAGCAGAAATATTAAGCAGAAATATTTCTTCAGTTATAAAATACCTTTTTTTAATTTTTAACTAAATGTTTTTACAAAGGAATTTGAAATAAAAAAAAAACATTTTTTAGTTTTAATATTAAAATAAGTTCTTTTTTCATTTTTTCATTATATTCACTAAATTAAAAAAAATATATATGGAGTAATGGTTTCGATACACATAATTTTCATTAAAAGTTACTACTGGGATCAACTAAATCAAAAAACTATATTCAATTTGACATTTTAAACTGAATATTATTCCAGAAAAAGAAATTATAAATCTAGCACATGCTACCTCCTTAAAAGTTTTGGGTCGAGCTGTTTTATGCAATTAATTGATAAATTCTTTATAAACAATATTAATTTAGTTTAATATTATTATTTTTATTGATTTACCTAATTATTCCATCGTAAAATAGCGATTATGGTATTTTTATTTTCTCAATTTATGTTTATTGTTAAAGTTATTTTTTTATAACAATCACTGAGTTTAAAATTACTGCCAAAAATTGTGTATAACTATGGTTAAACGGAAGTATTTCAAATGTTAATATAATTAACAGTATATAAATTGAAGTTTTTCGAATATAGAGACTTTATACCAAGCAACGGAATACAATTTATTATTCACTTTTTTCTTCCTCAAGGATTATTCCTTAAGTGAAAACAATTTTAAAAATCCAGTTGTAACCTACAAGATATATTTAAATAACTTTTTTTTTACAAAAAAGTACACACGGCATTCAAACATTAAATAATGTTTTTCTAACAACAAAAAGCACAAAAGCTTTATTCTTAAAACCGCAGTACCTATTAATAATAAGTAGGAGAACTAAAAGAAACGAAACCGGCTTTAAACTCTTACACCATTGTTTCACATGATATTTAATATTTTTTTCTTAAGAACTTAAATTTTAAGGTAATTTGTTAAGGGAATTTATTTCGACTTTTTTTTAGATTCTATTACTCGAGTGAACGCTTTAAATGGCCATTTATTTTTCGGCTGCAATAACTGGCAATGATTTATGGGAAACTAGAGAAAATCCAATTCATTGGAAATTTGAGAAAATTTTCAAGAAGCAACTATACACAAGAAACTGCATCAAATTCGGTTCTTGCATACAATAGGGGAAGGAGAAAATCACGATACCTAAAGGTGTTGAAAGTGGCACTAATATTAGTTGCAAGGAATCATACATACTATACATACGTGTGAAAGGCACCTTCATTTTAAACAAAACAAAAAATCAAAGAAAAGAAAATACACTCCATAACTGTCAAATAGAATCCACAAAAGAGTCCCCTATTGAAGAGATAATCAACAATCAACAACAGTTTCCCATTAAAAGGGGCAACACAGCACTATACGCCAACGTCACTATCGAAAATAGTTTGTGGTGAAATACCATAGAACCCCCCGCGAAAAAAATGAAAAACCGCCACGACAAAAGCAACAGGCATTCATTTTCATCAAAAAATGGTTGGGGATGTTTTGTTGCATTCAGCACGAAATCTTCATTCAGCGAATTTTTTTGTTTTACTCATAAACAAGGAGGAGAGATGTCCTGTCAATCATTACATAATCCTTATAGTTCTTCAAGTTTTTTTTCACAAAATGCCTACTTAATTTTTTTTTTAATATGAAATGATTCTAAGAATTCTATTTTGCGTGGAAGCAATGTCAGAGAATGACCTTTTGCGAAAGGAATTGCGTCAAATAATGCGCTCCCTGATAGGACTTTGCAAATGTTTTTGTCACATCCTCGTTCAACAGTTTTCTTTCCAAAGCTGATTATGACATTTTCCAAACAAAAACAACGAAAGTAATGCCATTTCATTGAAAAACGACGAAAGAAATAAAGCCAAGCTAACAAAAAAAGTCGAAGAAACAATTTTAAAGGAAAAAGTTCGAAAAAATATTACGTATACGCCATACACCATACACAACCGTCTGGTAGGCGGATAAAACATATTCAGCGCATGACTGATCGCATGCGCTTGCAGTTTTCAAAGTTGCACAATATCATCATTAAATTTTTTTTTATTTATGTTGATTCTGATGATGAATAAGAAAATAATAAAAAAAATAACGGAATCTGAGTGTTAGGAGAAGGAGAGATAAATTTTGGGATAAAATCACAATAATAACACAGCAAAACTGGAAAGAGGTTTTGCACTGGATGTGTGTGATTATGATGGGAAAAATGGTGAATGGAAGGAGGATAAAGGGGAAGGATAACTATTTTTTTTTGCAAAGAGAAGGTCATGGAAAATGAAAACTTAAAAAACAATTGTCATTTCTTATATAGACTCATTTGGTTTTATTTTTCCTTTGTGACAAATTCGAAGGATTTTCATCTCTCACTTCTATTTATTTTCCATTTTTTTTTAATATTTATTGCTGCTCATCAGACAGAAAAAAATTGTATTCCAGTTGTTAGGTTATGTAATAATTGGAAGGGTTCACTAGGCGGGTAAGATGTTGTGGAAAGATTAGAAGAAGGCTGTTTTGTTTTTCAGTTTTGATTTATAAAGTGCAAGATACTTATCAGAAAAGCCGGTGTTATGATGAATGGGATTGCCATCAGCGTTTTGTTTATAAAACGATTTTTTATTACAGATATACAAAATTAATTATGATGGAGTTAACAAGTAGATTCCGTCGGTCGGTCGGAAATTTTTTTAAGAATAAGTATTTATTGCTTTAAATAACTCTTAAATTACATTACATAAAAAAATGCAACATGCGGAAAACGCTTTTTAAGAATCCATGTAAATAGAGTGTTTTGGAAATCTTGAATAAAAGATATTGTTTACAATACATTTTAATAAGCGGAAACTTATATTACTAATAAGGTTAGATTTTTTTTGAACACTCTTTAGAAAACCAGGCTATACAATTTTATTTCAAAACGTTGATAAAGTTTTGATTTTCGAAGATTGTATTTTTTATAACTTTTTAATGGCTGTATCTATTAAAGGACTGTCATTAGAATTAAACCATAGATTCTTGTCTACATAGTATGCTATAAGCATGTAAGTCAATATTACCTTTGGGAAATGTATTTTAAGGGGATATTGTAGAAACAATTGAAACCACGTAAAAAATGGGGTTTATTGTTTAGACCAAATATTAGTGGTGGATTCAAAAAAAAAAATTAATTCATCTAAATATAAGTTTCCCTAGACTCAAAGTCATCACCAGTCTTAGTCTTTCTTCGCTTTTGTGAAACAAATATTTGTTAAATCTGATGTAAATCGTGAATTATTCGAAAAATAAATGAACTAAATTGCGTTACATCCCTTTTTATAAAAATCATACTAAGACGATCAGATGGTAATAACTAATAATGGAAAACAGGGACTAATTGATATTTATTCATATCAACTATATCAAAAATAGGAAATAGTTCCTAGATTGAAATTAAACTAAATATTCACTTATTAAATAGAATTATTCAATGAAAATATGAATACAAAAAATAATATTTAACATCCTGTATAAAAATAAACTGCAGCCAACTCAATCCGACTTCCTGATCGGACACCTGAGATGTAATTAGTGACTTCGTAATTATTTAACTGCATAACCAAGCTCCAACACCATGGTTGTTGCATTAAAATAGAAGAATTCTTCTCCTGAGGATGGATATTGAACAGCCACGGACAGGCATTTCGAAAGTAAAATTACTAAACACAAACAAACAGATGCAACCGCTCTGCAAGGAGTGAGATACTAATTAAACTGAACCCTATAACATTCGTGCTTCAGCATCTATCTACTAGTTCTTTAAGATGCAGATACTTTTTTTATGAAATTTATGTACCACGCGCCACAGCGTCGATGTTACCCAGTTAAGATTAAAAATAACAAATTTCCTGAACGTAAATTGTGCACCTGCTATTCCGGCTTTCCATTTTCTGTTTTTCTTCGCTCTTTTTTCTTAACATCTTCCGCCATTTAGATAAGAACTCCAAGAAAACACAAGATAACAATTTTCAGTTCAAACCAAGTTACGAATTTTATGAGTTTTTAGTCAAATGCAAGCTTGTAGCCTGCTTTTCTAGTGATAAACAATTTTCCTGATTTTTTAAGTTTTATTTTTTGTTGTAGTTTAAAGTGGTTGCTTCTTTGTAAGATTAAATGATTTTCTGTTGTATTTTGTGGTACAATGCACTGAATTAATTGTCTTAAACCTCCTTTTGCCATTGAGGTTTGAAAACTTATCTTCATTTCAGGTACGTCTTGTGCGCTGGACGACGAATTGAATTTTTTGATCACAGAATATGACATTTTTTTCCCACCCCTTCTTTCGATCTAACTTGGAGATACGTTATGTCATTAAAACAGAATCTTTTGCTATTGTTTATTGATCCAAGTTATTTAAATTTTTACACTTGGAAGAAACTTTTGCATTAAAATAAATACGATTGTGCGATATCAATTTCTTACAAGAATATCCATCCGTACCTCAAGTGCTTACTGCACACACAGAGTTAGAATCTTCACTTATGAAGGCTCCATCGTAAGCAAAAATTTTTCGATTCACTTTCAAATCCACCACTACCTCAACACCTAACAGAAAGTGAAGGCCTGTAATATAACGGGTGGGCCATCTTGTGGTTTCGTTTTTAAATCATAGGTTAATTTGACACTGACAGCTTTTTTCCGCTCAAAATCTTAACAGAAAGTCAATATCATACTAGTGGCCAACACTCTTGGTTCCCGTCGTCGTATGGTGTGCACAGGCGAGAATATGGCTGCTGTGGTAGAGAGTGTGAGACTCAAGTTACTCATCATCGATCTCAACAGCTCAACATGTCAAATTTCAAGCACTAGCCTGAGGAGAATTTAGCTCGGACTGTGAGTGGTGGCTTCATTGGACCATTTTTTCTTTGAAAATGAGGCTGGAAGCAACCTTTCGGCCAACGGTGAGCGTGACAGTCTTTTTACTTTTTTTTTTACTGAAATTGAAGACATGGATTTGGACGATCTCTAATTCATACAGGATGTCGCACCATGCAACAGTCCATGCCACAATCAATCTTTTGCGCACCAATTGTATGTACATATCTTGTTATCAGTCGTCTTGGCGACGCCAATTGGCCGCCCAAGAGCTGAGAATTGACCCATTTGGACTTATTTTTTGTGGGGAACCGCAGAGGACTCATGTTATGCTAACAATACGGCAACGATTCAAGCAATTAAGGCCAATATCATCCAAACAATCAGTGATCTATAGCCAAGTCAGGTGAAAGATACTTTTCAGAATCATTTGCCTAGCAGAAGAACTTCTTAGGAAATTGGGATGATGGCAGGAATTTCTATGAGCTGGATAAACGAGCGAAAATAATCCTGGAAGAATAAGGGGTTCCATTCGCCGAATTTATAAAAGCAAGTTGGGAACTATACCACATATTGGCAGTTGCATAACTGAGTACTTCCAAGTTGTAGGAAGTGGAAATCAACATAATGGCTTGGTCTGCGGTCAGCCTGGACATGAATTCTATGCTTGAGTTCCGTTAACATTATTTAGTACTGCAAGAGTTGTCTCCAAACTTTCAGTGTGATAAAAAAAGAACACATTAATAACACTACTCTGCTATATTATCAAGGATTTTTTTTTATCTTTCACCATTTTTAATCATTTTCATTTCATTTCATCAGTGTTGATTTTAAGCTCGCCAAGGCCGGATGCATGAGGTGCACGCACAAATAAACGAAAATAAAAAATTAAAAAAAAAAATATAATAATAATTAAAAAAATATAATAATTTGCGCTTTGTTGTCGCGAGTGTTTATAAAAAAAAATACACACTCGTTTGAGAAAATGAAAAAAACACCCTTCGCGTGTGTTGTAAAGAAGAAAATAATACCCACTCGCGTCGTTGGAAGACAGATAAAAATAATACACACTCGCGCTGCAAATACATCCTCTTAACTGCCTCTTTCTTATCTACTGTAGGCATTGTATGGCCATCCAATACTTGCGGTAAATAGATAAGGGCATTTGAATTTGTCCTATTGTGCTAACGTCTACGTTAGGATCGATGTTGCTTGCCAGAGCCTTCCCCAATACGAACAATGTTTCAACACGGACTTACACTATATGTGGCTCAAATTCACTGTCCGCAAGCATATCATTCACTATTGTTTAATTAGGAGGAGTTCAAATCTTGACAGTAACTCAACTTTTAACGAGTTTGATGTGCTGTCTGATTCAATTCCGGAAATTGTTTCCCTTTGTCCTCGCACTGAAAATGTTATTGCGAGCGATTTTAATGTACACAATTCCAACACCCGAAGGAAGGTATGTCGAGCTCGTTGCTGGTTTGCATCACATTACCCAACTGATCGATGTGCCCACGCGTATACCGGATGTTTCTGGGCAAGCCGCCCATACTCTTGACTTATTTCATACTTCTCACCCTGATAAACATATCATTAGTGTAACTTCTCCATTTGGCACTTCGGACCATTGTGTCATTTCAGCTATTTTCTCGTCCTCCACCCATCAGTTAAAGAAAAAACTTCCCACCAGGACCTTTTGGCAATACGAGAAAGCCAACTGGGACGGCCTGAATATTTTTTTTCCGAAACTTTAACTAGTCACTATGCTTCCTCGATAGTGACATTAATGCCAGTGCTGAAATGATCACAAATGCAATTCTTCTAGGGATGTGTGCTTTTATTCCCAACAGAGTAAACAAGCATCCAGCCTAAAGAAAAGTCCTGGATTTAACTCTGAGTGTTATGAAGCTATCAGGCTCAAAAGAGTAAGTTTCTGATCTTACAAAGCCAACCCTACAGAGGAAAATCGGAAAAAGCACAAACAAGCAGGGAACTCATGTAACTCCGTTATTGACAGAACCAAATGTAAGAAACAAATAACAATAATAATAAAAAATAACAAATCAATTGTTTACTCTTCAGAGAAGGCAAACTCTCTGCTTCGAAAACTCAATGCTGTCTTAAGTCGTTTAAGCTTACCATACCCCCATTGTCCATGCATGGCACTTGCATCGAAGAAACCGAAAAGCTCTCAATACTCGGTATGTGTGCCAACAACGACCTCTGTTTGAACGACCATATATTTGAGATCGCTAAAAACGCGGTTAAGAGCTTAGGTTTTCTGTATCGGTGTAATGATGAATGAGACTGGGCTCGAATCCAGCTCATAGCCACCTTTTTTTCCGGGGTACTGCCTCTTGCGAGGAACTGACAAAACCTCCAAGAGTAAAATTTGTCTCGAAAAAGTGCATCTCATGTAGCCGTTCGGACTCGGCGGTAAACTGTAGGTCTTTTCCATTCTTGCAGATTATCAACACACACACAGGAATGGTTGAGAGTATAAGTCACTAGGCCTTGGCTCCTTCAGGAGCTGTCGCGCGAATAAATTTATTTATTTAAGAAGTATTTTTCTCCTTCTGATCTGGCTACAATTTATAAAGCTCGAGTATGACTCTCACCTCTGGGCAGGTGCTTCGCAAACATTGAGTCTAATTTCGGACGTACCGTGAAATATAGATATTCTTTATATAGCCGTACAACACGACTTTGGAATGGTTTACCCGGCGAGATTTTCCCTTGCCATTTCAATTTGCAAGCATTCAAAACCAATGTTAATCGACACCTCCTATCCCTCCCCTCCCTATCTTCCTAACGCTCACGCAGTGTGCTCTACATTTAAACGAAAACGAATAGTCTCTTGGGCGCGCGTTAATTATAAAAAAAATGTATTCATAGTGCTTAATGTTTTCTTTTTCACAATTTTACAGTCCTTAGTTTATTAATAATTATTTATTCTTTGAATTATTTGTCACGCATCAAAACATTTTAACTTTGTTTACCTTTTCTTGTTTGTGTATTTCTTTAACATAATATTTTCATCAAACTTTAAAATAACATTTCATTAAACTTTAGAAAAACACTTTATGAAACATTTCCAAAGAAACAAAAAAAGTTTTTCTCTTCTTTATTAATTAAAAAAATCTTTCAATGCAATATTCCCTAACTCGTTCCATTCTTTATTTTTCAATTTCCATTAACAGAAATTTAAGTACATTAAATATAAACTTAGCTATTTTGTACAAGTAGTCAAACTGTAAAATGCATCCAACCATGATAAAAACTCGCAAGTAATTTATTTGTTTTATCTTACATATTTTGCTGCTTTTTACAATTTTTTTTACTCATGTTTTAGAATTTCACTGGCGTGGATTATTAAATAAAAGTTTTTGTTTTTTTTCCAACACCAATCCACGCCTCCCTTTTTAAACCCTAAAAACGCATAACTCGTATATCTACCTGAATACAAGGTAAACATAAATGGAAAATGAATTAAAAATTGTTAAGTAAAATCGCAAAAAGAGGAAATACAATAACACAACATACAAAACAACAAGCAGGGATGGAAAAATGTAATATAGCTTAGTGCATCCTGTTTAAATATTTCCATTTAGAGATTCACAGAGAAATTCTATACATTTTTTGTTACTTGCCATTATTTTTGTTGTTGTTGTTTTTGTAAGCAAAGCAAGTGTATGAAATTATAAAATATGAGTGAGATTACAGGAAATATGGAAAAGCAGCAATAAAACCGTGAAAATAAAACATAAAAAAAGAAAAAAAACATTTTAAAAATTTCAGGTGTTTTCTCATAATAATCCTTGCAGGACTTGGAGTGAAATTAAATTAGCTAAGAATTCGGAAAGTGCTGTGAATATTCGTGAATGTGGGTGGCAGGGTGGGGGTCCATTTTTTTTTTGATAATTACCATTGCTAGGTATTAGTTGGCAGAAGGATGCTAGATTTGGAAGGAATTTATTTCTTTCAGTTGCATTTAGCAGTAAATAAAGCTAAAAAAATTAAAAAAAATATTCGGTAAATGCAGATTCTATTAATTTTTGTTGATATTTCACCTTTTTTGGAATGAAAAAGTTCATGCGATTTAATGCGATTCTTTCTTAGTCTTCTTACACAAATTATTTACAAGAAGAAACACACATAAACTTTGAATTTTAAATTTAATGACGTTTTCGATAACTTTCTTAAATGATTTTTAGTTGGAAATTATACATATTTTCTTAAAAGGCTCAGAAAAAAATCTGTAAAGCACTTTTCATATGAGCTGCGAACTGCGAAGGCAAATTAATCCTTTTAAGCAATTTCTACAAAAAATATTAATAGTATTTTATTTTTACTTATCGAGAAAGTGATTAAATTATTAATTTTACTAATTTTAAAAGATACATACTTTTTTAAGGTTTATATTGTAAAATTGTAAATTTTTTTTTAATCCACAAACTTGTAAATCAAAAATTCGCTCGAATTTAACCTCAAATATAATTTATGCACATTACTAAAATTATTCTCTTTTGGAGATATCAGATCTTTCTTAGATCCGATTCAACCAACTCAAAAATTAAGTACAATTATTGTTTGGATATCCGAAAGTACTGGTGACACCGACTATGATATTTTTCGAGTTGATTTACCAACAATTCTCTTACTTTTGTTACGACGATCTATATAAGTGGGCACAAACAAGCAAACATTATCTTCTTATAATATTTATAGTAGATAAAGGTGCACAAAAAGACACTTTTTCCAATTATAAAATTGTTCTGCTCTCTGCTCACAAATAAAAAAATGCAATTCGCAGCCATCTGAGACCAAAAAAAAAAAAATTGCACGACTGGATCGCACGTACTAGCTTATATGTGCGGTCACATTGTAGAAACAAATTTAAGAAAATTAAAGTTAACATCAAAGCATTTATTCGATTTTTGTGAGTTTTCATTGTTCGCAAAAAGTAAAATAAATTAAACGCCATTTTATTTTTTAAAGAAATGTTAAAAAGTGTGTTTTTTTTTTAAATCATAGGAACGGTTTTTAAATAAAACGATTTATTTAACAACTTAAAAAAAAAACAAAATTAAAAAAAATAATTAAAGGATACAAACTTAAGCACAAAATTAACATACATTAAAAAATAAAATTAAAAAATAAAATCATTTGCCCGTTTTCAAAATATTGATTTTTTATGAATTTTAAAAAAAAATTATTAAAAATACAAAAAAAAAATGTAATGCGAAATTTCTTAGGCTACCTTTAGGCTATCTTCTTGAATATAAATTTTAATAGAAATCAAATCACTAGTTTTCTAAACTCGAAGAAAAAAAAACGTACCGTTTTTAGATGACCATATTAATTTTTACTAGCGATTTATAGGGACTATAAGGCAGGTTATGCATTCGTAAAAAAACTTTAAACATTCTAACAATTAAACATGGCATTACGATGATAGAGAAGTCAAAAAAGTGGGTCCGGAAATTCCGTCCGTCTGTCTGTCCGTATCGATTCCTACAACCTAAACGGTTGGGCCGATTTGATTCAAACTTGGTATATAGTATTTTCAGAGTACTCTACCCGACTTTTTTTCGAATTAGCATTCTAGATCTAAAACTAAGGGTACCTGCCATATAACTTTTAATGAAAATTTATTTTCCTCGAAAACGGCTACTACGATTTTGATAAAATTTTCTGAATAGTGTTTTCTATGCAAAATCTATCTTTCAGTTTTAATGGATTTTTCAGAAAACGTTTTCTAACGGTACCTTCCATATGACCGTCTTTTTAAAATCAGACTTTCTCGTTAATTAATTGACGGATTTTGATGAAATTTTCAAAATATATAGTGTTTTATAGTATAAAAATATTGTTTGTTAAAATTTTCAAAAACATTTTTTTTTAATTTTTTTAATATTTTTTTTTTAAATATTTTGTTTTTTGAATGTTTTGAAAACGGATCTATAGATTTTTGTTTAATTTTTTCTCCTAGTATAAACTATAGAAAAAAAATTAAAATATGTTTTCGAAAAACACATTTTTTTGAAAAAAACTGGTCGAACGATTTTGAAATAAAAAATTTATAAAATAGAAAACGGCAAGAGTATTAATGTGGCTAACAACATTTTTTTTCCAAAACACGTTATGAATAGTGTTTTTTTTGATTGCATAAAACTTTTATTTGTTTAATATTTTCCACAGAATTTTATTTCATATTGCTTGGCTAAGCCCTAGCCATTAGTCAAATAAAAGAACGTATTTTAAGGCATTTCATCAACATAAAAGCACACGGAATAAATAAGGAAGCCTATGATAAACACACAAAAACAACTAATAAATAAAAAACTATTCGATTACTGCTGAATTAAAAAAATTCAATTGAGAAAACAAAAGTTTGCACCTGCCTATAATTAAACAAAACCACTGTGTTAACTTTTAATATTGTCTCTATACCCACTCGCTTAACAGTAGTTGGAATGTGTATCTTGATTTTAGTACCTACCTTCTTTCCAACCTTATTATAGGTACATAATACCCTTAATGAATTCCATTAATACCTACCCACACCATACGTTTATCGATCCATCAAACATAATTAAGCTATTTTAATTAATTTGATTTCAAAAAGTAAATTATTGTTATTGGGAACTATATAGGTCCCTATACCTATCATTATTGCGCTACTACTTATTCCCACGAATCTTTATGCCAGTTGTTCAAATTTTTCCGTACCAAAATGAAAATTAAACTGGAAAAAGTCCTTTATATCTTTCTATTAGCAAATTATTATATAAACAGTAAACAACAAGTGGAAAGATAATACACTAAAGAACTGCAAAAGCTAACAATCCTATTATATTTATGTGTTTATGCCTTTGTCGTGACTCATGTTCGTTCGAGCTTCAACCCAAAACGATTCTAAGGAATTTGCACGTAAAAAAAAAAAACATTAAAATAATTAAATCTTTGTCGAAAAGACGCCTGCACTTTTAAAGAATTAGCACATAGGAGCAAATACGTGCGACCCAGTCGTGCCTTTTATTTTTCACCAAAACACGATGCCTACCTACGTACACTGATTTTTTTCATAAAAACTTTTGGATCCGTTTTTGAGAAAAATAAGCTTTTACAATAACGGTTATATGACAGGTATCGTTAATTTTTGAGCTAACAAAAATTCAAAAAACTCCTCTGTAGAATGTCAAAATAACCTTAAAAGTTCTAAATTTGAAGTAGATTGACCAAACCGTTTAGGCTGTCCAAAATACATCCGTACAGACAGACAGAGAGACAGACGGACAGAATTTTTCCAGTAACTCAAATATATTTCTCTATCATCGTAATGTCATGTTTGATTGTTATCTCAACTTTTTACTTGCGATTATAGGGACTATAAGGCAAGTTATGCATTCGTAAAAAAAAAAAAAATTCTAACAATCAAACATGATATTACGATGATAGAGAAGTCAAAAAAAGTGGGTCCGGAAATTCCGTCCGTCTGTCTGTCTGTCTGTCTGTCAGTATCGATATCTACAGCCTAAACGGTTGGGCCGATTTGATTCAAACTTGGTATATAGTATTTTTAGAGTGCTCTACCCGACAGTTTTTGGAATTGGTATTCTAGCTCCAAAACTAACGGTACCTGCCATATAACTTTTATTAAAAAACTTATTTTTCTCGAAAACGGCTCCTACGATTTTGATTAAACTTTCACAATGATGTTTTCTGTGCAAAATCTATCTTTTAATTTTAATGGATTTTTCAGAAAAAGTTTTATAACGGTACCTCCCATATGACCAGTTTTTTAAAATTAGACTTTCTCGTTAACTAATTGACGGATTTTGATGAAATTTTCAAAATATGTAGTGTTTTATGACTTAAATAATATTGTTTATCAAAATTTTCAAAAACATTTTTTTTTTAATTTTAATATTTTTTTTAAAAAAATATTTTGTTTTTTGAATAATTTGAAAACGGATGTATAGACTTTTTTTTTTAAATTTTTCTCCTAGTATAAACTATAAATTTCTTAAAATTGACATACTAAAAAAAATTTTAAAATATGTTTTCGAAAAGTTTTTAGAAAAAAACATTTTTTTGAAAAAACTGGTCGAACGATTTTGAAATGAAAAATTCATAAAATAGAAAAGAGCAAAAGAAATAAGATGGCTTACAACATTTTTTCCAAAAAACGTTATGAGTAGTGTTTTTTTGAATTCATAAATTTTTTTCCCCAACATTTTATTTCATATTGCTCGGCTAAGCCCTAGCCAAGCCATTAGTCAAATAAAAGAAAGTGACAACCTACATTACATACATACTTACGTATTTTAAAGTATTTTTCATCATCATAAAAGCACAGAATAAATAAGGAAGCCTTTGATTAACACACAAAAACAACTAACAAATAAAAAAAACTATTCGATTACTACTGAATGCAAAAATTTCAATCGAGAAAACAAAAGTTTACACCTTCCTATAAATAAACAAAACCACTGTGTTAACTTTTAATATTGTCTCTATACCTACTGGCTTAACAGTAGTTGGAACACGTATCTTAATTTTAGTACCTACCTTCCTTCCAACATTATTATAGGTACCTAAATCCTTTATAAATTCCATTGGTCCCATATTGGGACGTATAAAGGTCCCTTTACCTAGCATTATTGCCATACTGCTGATTCCGACGAATCTTTATGCCAGTTGTTCAAATTTTTCCATACCAATATGAAAATTTAACTGAAAAAAGTCCTTTGTATCTTTCTATTAGCAAATTATATTATAAACAGTAAACAACAAGTGGAAAGATGATACACGAAAAAACTGCAAAAGCTAACAATCCTACATATTTATGTGTTTATCCCTTTGTCGTGACGCATGTTCGTTCGAGCTTCACCCCAAAACGATTCTAAGGAAGTTGCACGTCATACAAAAAATATTAAAATAAAATCTTTGTCAAAAAAACGCCTGCACTTAAAAAGGATTAGCACATAAGAGCAAGTACGTGCGACCCAGTCGTGCCTTTTATTTAATCTGCCTGAATGCATAACTTGCATTATAGTACTTATAATCGCAAGTAAAAAGCATATGTGAAAGGAATGTCAAAATTACTAAGTATATATTTTTTATAAGAATAATTTAAGAATTCATGAAATAAAGACTACAAATAAATTTATTTTCAAAGTGTTTGGCTCATTTATAGGTAGTCTTAAAGATAGGTTTGAAAGCTCAAGTATAATGATCCAGTGATGCAAATTCAACATTCGAAATAAATATAACTAAATATAACTTACACTCTTTACCCAATACATTTTAAGATTTGTTAACCATAAGAGACCTGAGTGTTTTCTGTTCATTATACAAAAAATTCCATTTGAATTCCATCATTAAATTTATCACAACCCCATACAACAATTCTTCGTTGCTCACTTCTAACAAAAAAAATCAATGAAATTTTCCGTCAACCAGCCATCATCCGCAAGAGGAAATATTTTCACTGTCACAATATTATTCTCCTGCCTTCAAGCTAGACTGCAGCCCTACCTTTTTTTAAATTCAGCCATTAGAAGCCAAACGTTATGCATAATTGCATCCATTTACTTTCCAGCTTTCACTTGTTGTAACCTCAACTTCATCTGTTCAAAATCTCTCTTTTATTCCTCTAAAATGGTTGGCATTTAATCAGCTTTTCATTCGTTCCGCGGCGTTCTTTTTTTGTGTGTCTTTTTTAGTTGTGAAATTTGAACTCTGAAGATTCGATGATGTTGCATGTGGCAAAGCCACAATACGAACAAGAACAGCCCCCGAATATTAAATGAACTGCAATACTCACTCCCCCAAACCCTTTACTTAGAAATATTCTTGTCAAAAAGTAGCATGCAAATTTTATGCTGCAACATTAGTCAGAAAGTCAAATGCATAGAAGTCGGCATTTCATCACTGTCGCACCAGGACCATAGAAACATTGCAAGGGAGTAAACACAAAAAACCATCACGTCCTGGAATTCAATTTTTCGTTCTTTTGTTCTCATCAGTTTGAAGGAATTTTTATGTTTGATGTGCCGTTCTCTTGGTATTTCTCTTGGATCTTCTCACACTCTTTTGGATACTGATATTTCCGGGAAACGTATAATGTCCTTGTCGGTACTGTTATTGCAGGGGATGGCTAGAGATAATACGATTTTGCATATGTTTATTTCTATGAACACGAAGAATTCAATCAAAAGTCAAGGAATCATATGGTGAAGATGAAATACATCCCTGGCAGAAAGGTGGCCTTCTTCTAGCGTAGTGGTATCATTACGACTATTTTTTGCAATATATAAGATGAATAAAACGTTCAACACCTCAAAAACGGGTCAATTTTTATATTCTCATTTAGTTTTGCGGTACACGATTACTGGCTGCGGTAAGTAAATTTTAATTTAATTCGAGATACTTGTACGCAAGAAGGGGCTGATGTTAAAGTGGGCAAATGCTTTTGGTAGAAGACAAATGAACCAGAATTATTGCAAAGTAAGATGATTCATTGTGTGAAATGGAATGCAGAATATCAAAATAACTGACACGGAATATTTTTAAGATGAGTCTGAGATATTTCAATGTCAAGGATTTTTTCTGAAAACCCGAATCGAAATTCTACGTAACAAATTATTTCTCAAGCCTAGTTGATAAAAATCTTGCCAATCTGATCTTAAATTTTAAATTCCAGTCTGTCATTTCTTTGAACCACAATTATCTAAATTTGTTGGCTTGGTTCTCACTTTAAATTATCAAAAACTTTGTTTTTTTTTCAGATCAGAAATCAGTTTTTTTTTTAATATTTTAAATTTAAGACAATGAGTACAGAATATAAAAAAAATTGTTGTCGCAGACAATGACTTCCATAAAAAACAAATATATTCAGTAATGAAATAAATTCCAATAAAACTGCAAATTTGTTATTTGAAATAGAATTAAACAACAGTGGCGGACTGTTTTTCATTAAAAAATGTGCATTACTGTGGTAATCCAAATCGCGCTGGGCAACATCAAAATAACCGCATTCAGCTTTGTCGTATTGAAAGGATATGTTAGCACCTATTGTTTGTTGGTATCAAAGCCACAAAAGTACTAACAGCATCCACACGATGTGCTACTCCATTGTTAAGGCTGTATCCCGCTTATTGTTTGCAGTCGATGTAAACATAATTCGAATCCTCTTTACTAAAGGATTGTAAGAGCAGCCTTCTAGCTCAGAGTTGGTGTTTCTAATCTTGTTTGTCTCCAGTGTCGCGAGGAATTTTAATTGATGTCGATGACTTTTAGAAAATCCCTGGTTAGGCAGAGGTTTTATAAGAAATAGTTTAATTAAATGAATTCGCAAAAAACCAAAAAAGGGATTTCGCCCCGAAATTCTGTGTATAGGTTTGAATAGTCCTCAAGATTTTTCTATCTACTTTAGATATCAATTGCCAATTTTTTTACCAAAAATACTGGACAAGGTTGCTACTTGAATAATTTTGGTTCCTTTCATTTCATTTAATCATTTATTTATTCACAAAGCGGATGCTTTTTACTTGCGATTATAGGGACTACATGGCAAGTTTAGGATTCGTGAATATAAAAAAAATTGAGATAACAATGAAACATGACATTGCGATCATAGAAAAGTCTAAGAAAGTGATCGAGAAAAAATGTCAGTCTGTCGGTCAGTCTGTCGGTCAATCTGTCTGTCAGTATGTATAATGAGTTGCAGCCTAAAGGGCTTAAGCGATTTTGGTGTGTGTGATTCTTTTGCATTCCCCAGAGGGTAAATTGAAATTTAATTTTTAGGTCTAAAAATAACGGTACCTGCCATATGACCGTTTAGGAAAAGCTTATTTTTCTCGAAAACGATTTCAACGATTTTGATGAATTTTTTTTTAGAATTTTTTGGTTGGTATTGGCTATCATCTGATTAGAACCAAATTTACGGGAAAAGTCTATTAACGGTACCTTTCATATAACGTTTTTTTTTAATTTTGGGCTTTCTCGGTACCGGCACTTTGGATTTCTTTCAAATTTTATATTTGAGAAGATCTAAGTAGCTTTATTTATTCTGCATGTAAACATTTTTAATAACTTTTTCTCTAATAAATTAAATTTTGATTTTTTTTTCAAAAATCAATATTTTAAAAAAATAATTAAAAAAATTATTTTAAATTTTATAATCACATGTATAATATACTCTAAGAAACTGCATACCAAAATTTCAAAAAAATAAAAAATAAAAACTGGATTTTATCAAAACCGGTCCAACAATTTTCGAAATACTTTTTTTATAAATTGTTTGTTATTTAAGACGTCTGATGGCGTACTTCAATATTAATAAAAATCGTTAAGTATTGTGGTTTTGACACTTTTTATAAGTTCAAACTGTATTGTTTTCAAGGTAAATGTTACTCTTTTCTGTCAAAGATCTTGCTTTCCAATGTAATTAGGCACATAAGAGCAAGTACGTGCGACCCAGTCGTGCCCATTTGTTAGTTACGACTTCCATTAAAAAAGTTAAATTTATCATAAGGCAAGCGTTTAAGAAGTAAAGGAATGAGATGTCGTCAATTTACATTTGCCTTGCATGCCTGGATATTGAAATTGGAATGGAGAACAGAACGACCAAAGAATGCATCTCTATATTTAACGGTACGTCAGAAATTATGTTCAATGGTGTATTGGTGAGCAATACTAGCGGATCGTGTATATTATAGTTACAATTTAAAGGGAGGAATGTAGTTACATAGCAATTTCTTTGAAACACTGTTTGAAAAAGAAACGACAGAATAGTTACAGTTACAAAACAGTGACAGGTAAATAGACATTACGACGATGTCCCAATGAAACAATTATTTCAGGAAAAAAATTGCCCTCTATCAGCTTTAAGGTACTATTCTGGATTCTATCCACGCATTTTTGAGAAAAGAGTTGGTTAAAAAAATTCTATATAATGCCTTCTTTATATCAAAAGCCACAATCGTGCTTACTAGGATATGCCATCATATTACCAGTGAACCCTTTTTTTACAGAAACTTTACTGCCGGTCATTAAGTAGCTTTCAATCCAGAAGATATTTTTAACTTAGTTACATATTTATCAGTGTTTACACGACCTTAAAAGAAGGGACATTAGTGCTATCTGCCGATAGTAATTGAATGAAGGGACTCGTAAGAGAAAGGCTGTTTTCCATCATTTCTGAAATTGTACTGAAGATATAAGTTTACATGAACTGAAGAAGAAGTGAAATTTGAAATTTTCTCATGAAAGACCAAACGTTCTTATTTTCTTTAGGACACTTTAAAATTGTTCGTCTTAATTTCGAATAAGTGTTTTACATACAAAACAATTTTTTTTTTTTTTAAATCTAAATTTATAATTATTAAATGATCGGTGATATAAATCATGACATCTATTATTTAAAAAAAAAATTTGTTTAGAAACGTCTAGGGGCTTCTAGTTTTAACCATTTCTGTACATCGACAATTTCCTGCAGAATCCGAGCAGATAAATGCCTACATGAAATGCACTTTAGACAAAGATTACTCTTAAAGGATTTGTCACTTCCTTGAGGAAAATGGAACAAAAATAAACCCTTCTACATATTAATTAAAAAAAAAAACTTAGAGAAGAACGCAAAGACGGCGAGTTAAGAAGTATTTATACTTTGAAAAACGTTTTCAGCCTAAACTTCTTGAGCAAACTGATATCTTTTGTGAACATTTCCGTCTCTTTAATGAGTGCCATATAGCATAATTGGTCGGCCAAACCTGACTTACATATTAAACAATGTATCGAAAAAATGTTATCAGAAATTTCTTTTAATTAATTTAAGAAGTCAATTGGCTTCGTTCTATTTGATTTAAAGTTGATATTTTGAGCTAATTAAATCTTACAATCAAATAACACATCATGAAGTGATTCATTTTCACACAAGTCAAAGTACTCCATTGACTCATTGAATACACTGTACTCAGCTCATGTCTGTCATATTGCAACAGTATGCTGCACAAAACTAGTTAAAAGAATTAGAAAGATAGACAAAATATTGTTCCGCTTAGAAGATGTAGAATTAAGAGATTGTTTTATCACTTAAAACTTACGGACGGCATTATGTGAAAAAATTGCTTCTTATTTTTTAATAATAATGTGGAGAAATATCAAAACATTTGTATTAACAAATTTGAAACAGAAGTATGTTCAATACATGTTAACGGTGTAATTTTGAGAGGTGATCGGGAAATAGCCAATGAGTTTAATAAGTACTTTAAAGAAAGCGTTGAAGAAATAAGTTAAGCAAGTGTTGACATTCCATATCGGAGAATAATTGGTCATTTTTATTAATTTTTAAATTTAAAAAACTTAACAGTGATCAGTTATTTATTATACATATTGAAAACAATGAATAAAAAAAGACCCTTTCTTTATTTCCGTAAAACTATTATAACACTTTTATGATATTCTCGGGCCAACGGTTTTAAAATTAATAAATCTATCATTTCAAACCGGTGTGTTCCCGGAAAGTTGGAAGAAATCTTTTGTGCGAGCTTTTTAAGAAGTGTCTGGTACAATAAAAGCTGAAGAGTTTAGGCCAGTTAATATGTTACCGCGTTTAGAAAAAAATTTAGAAAAAATTGTTTATTTACAGTTAAAATTTTTTTTTTGATGAAAATAAAATTATAATCAGCTAACAATCGAGTTTCAGAGAAAATCATTTATGTAAAACTGCTCTCAAATTGGTTTTGAACAACTGGCGGTATTTAATGATGAAAGATAGAAAGATAGCAGTTTTTTATCGATCATCAGCACACGTTTGAAACTGTGAATCAGGGAAAACAAATGGAATTGTTTCAACCCGTATTCATAAAAAAGAACGCAATGTTCAATTTTCAACAATAAACCATCGGATGAAATAGAAGTGAAAAAAGGAGTACCACAAGGATCTCTTCTTGGAACTCTACTGGTCCTTATTTACATTAATGATATGATAAATGTTGATTTATTAAATGATATAAGTATAATAACATGTCTGTTACGGTATAATCACGATGCACTATTGGATACCAGTAAATAAAATTAAATTAAATACAAAGAAAACTAAGGGTATGGCTTTAGAAAGTGACTTAAATGAGGATCTGTTAATAGAAAATGAAAAAAATTAAATTGTTTCCGAAATAAAATATCTGGGCGTTTGTCTATGAGACAATGAGCTTAAGTTTAGAAGCCACATTGATTACATATGTAAAAAAGTTTAAAAGAAGTCGTTTTTAATAGGATCAAAAATAAACTCTCAAATGCGATAAGAGTGTGTAATATCATAATAAAGCCCCATTTTGAATATTATTTTTCGGTTCTATTACAGCGCTCAATGGAAGACATAACAAGGTTACAGAAGCTCCAAAATAAAGCGATGCGTTTTATAATCATAAGTGACCGTCTTTCCCCGACTTTGGTTATGTTAGCCACGCTAAACTGGTTAACATCAAACAACGAATTGTATTCAATGTGGTGTTCGTATTCAAGCTTAGAAGTAGACTTCTACAAAGACATTTTTGTTAGATGATATGAGGTTTGTCGGTGATGTCCAGCCTTATAATTTATAAAATAATAGCAACTTCAGGCTCAACTTTCACCGAACAGAAGGAGGAAAAAATAAAGATACATACAAAGCGCTAACAATGTTTAATAATCTTCCAATACAAATAAAAAATGCTATATATATATATATTCATTTAACAATGAAATGATTGTGTAAGTTAGAGAAAATTATTGATTGTGTAATAATGTAAACATTTATACCTAATAATTTAATGTAGCTTAATATTGATTTTTGCAAGATTACTAAATTTATTTATATATTCTCTTAATTTTGTGAACGAAAACTGTAATAAATCAAAAAGATAATGGAAGTAAAATGTAATTTTTTATTTTTTTGTGAATTTTTTAATGGCTATATTCTGTAAAAAAAAAAAACAAACAATTATAAAAAAAATATACCAACTGCCTTTGGTAAAGTTACTATGCTCGTTAATATTGCATATAAATTAAGCATTGCTATGAAAATCCACAATGATGTTTTGAGCTATTTTAGTCAAATATATATATTACAGCTTGAGCCTCTCCACTCCGACACTAAAATAAACTCATTGACTTAAGAACAGACGAATATAAACTGGATTTTTTGTTACTATTTATAATGTTCCAAAACAATTACTATTATGTTAACAACTATTTTTGTCTTCTGCAGATTTTTTTAGATATTTAAAATATATTATGCCCTTTGTAATGAGCATCGGCGACAATTGTAAAAGTCAGCTTCATTTGGAGACAGATTGTCAAAGTCTACAAGTATTGGTACGTCAACAAAAGAAGATTTTACAACTCCCTTTGTATCTATGCAAATCAGAATTCTGGTTATATCTAAACTTTTATATTTTTTAAAAAGATTGGAGTTTGATGCCATTTTAAGTTAAGGGAAATAATGCCATAGCAGTCCATTGTCAATTAGTAGGCTTTGTTGGTCTTTGTCTAATATTTTGATAAGCAAAGTTATTTTAAACTTACCTTCATAGATTGTTTAGGAAATTATTTTGTTTTTAGTTTTTAAAAACATTTTTTTAAGACGGAACGAAGAGTATTTCACTAATTTTATAAATAAAAGTTTTTTGCTTTTCAATTTATATCCTTGTCATTATTATAAATATATGTACATTGAACATTTACATTGGAAAACAATACAATATATTGGTAATAAAGACACTTGAGCAGAAATATTTGTATGTTAGAACATCATTTCACAAATTTACTTTAATCTTTCGTTTGCATTGCCGTTTAAATTAAATATAACGCTCTTTCATAATAAGTAATCCTTTAAGTATATATTTATGTGCTGTTTGCATCTGTCCAATTATTTAAATATCCGCACGATCGAAAAGTAAATGCGGTCTAAATATTGAAAATGCCTGTACGCCCCGAGTAAGTGAAAACCTTTGACCGAGCTGATTTTCAAGCTCAATAAGCATTAACCATGCACGACATAACATTTACCATAATAATCACATACACCATTAGAAAGCAGTACCGCACTTTTAGCCAGGCGGATATATTTTCGCATTTAGAGAAAAGCGTATGTGGGTGTACATATGTATGAGTGTGTGTGGTTTGCATCCACAAACTCTATCACTATATGGAAGTATCCAGCAGATACGTGTCTTTAACGCATTTCTATCTCGGCACATAATGTACGATGTATGTAAATATGCAAACGCTATTAGCCAGGGCACGAGTAGGGAGTTGGGAAGATAGAAATAACAGTATATTGCCGCACTTTTACGCTCGTCGAAGCAACAAATTTTTGAGTTTGCAGTAAATATGGACTATATGAAGGTATCTCCGAGGCATCCAGCCCTGGCATAAAGTTACATTTTGTTTTTGTAGTATGTTTTGAGTTTTTTTTTTCAATTTTTTTTTTAATCCTTATTTCATGAGAGAATCTATAGAAAATTTACATTTTTGTATGTCCTTTTTTATTTATATTAAGTGTTCTGCTTATAAAAGTGGAAAATAATAGCTTGAGGATAAAAAAATAACAATTGTCTGCATTTTAATGCGTGACGCTATAAGGCCTTTGTGAAAAAGACCATGGAAGAACGAAGAATACTTTAATTGCATTTCTAATTGAGTTAGCTGAGATTTTGTTTAACCTTTTATATTCTTAGTAAGGTTGAGTTTATAATTATTCATTTATTTTTACAATCAATCCTTGAGAAAGAAAAGCCTGGGGTTGTGGGAAGTGAATTGAAACAATGGGTAAATATATGAAATTTAAATCGATATTGATAGTAGAAAGTTATTTAGATATCCATAGTTCCAGTTAGATGGACTTGCATTTAATTAAATTAAATTATGCGACGTATAATAACTCACAAATGTATATTAATAATCAAAGCTCTTATTTATCGGCGGCTTTGAAATTGGCAAAAATATTAAAGAATGCATTTTTCACACAAGAACTCTAAGTATTTAATAATAAAGTTAAAAAAATTGGTATTGCTCAATCTGATTCGACAGAAAATTGATGAGTTAATAAATCAAGCCAGGTGGTTTCAAGATTTTAGCTTGTTATTTTTTAAGCTTCTTATAATATCAAACTTAATAACCCTCTCGAACATTAAATACTAAAACGCAAACTGATTTCGTTATAATTTTCTCAAAATTCCGATGTAGCAATTCCTCATCATCAAAACTTCCAGTACAAGACCTTATAGTCAACCGCTTGACTTTACATACCTCACTACATTTCCCATTCCTAAACATCTGTCGTAACAACATCTCGAAATAATTCCAATATTTTGATTTCATGGATCCTGTTAGATAAACATCGTTACCAAAACATTTGAGATTTTAAATTTTAATGAATTGTTCAAACTCAACAAAACACCGCACAGATACGCGAAACGCTCTCAATAATGCCTTTCGCAATCATCGGTTTTCCATCCTAAGTGTTGCACTCCGTCTGCGTTTGTCTGTACATATAGCCAGTTTATAAATACGACACCCAACGATAATCGAATTAACTTGTGATTCCGACCCAACAGACTTCGAGTACCTTCACACAAAAACTCTTACTTCGCTATGCATTCCTATTACCCAAACAAATTTGCATGCACGTCGGGGATGTTACTTGCTCTTCGTTTCGTTGTTGGTTAAGCAACCAACAGTGCAGTATATATCCCACAGAAGTAGCTCAAGGATACCTCTAGCATGCAGCGCAAAATACGATTATTTTGTATCTGGATGTACACATCTGCAGATATATCCTCGAGTCTTTCAATACCAACATGCGTCACGTCGTCATCTATTTGTTACACACTCAATCTCGCATGTTTTCTAATTGCGGGCGAAAAAATTTCCATACAAGAGTACCCTCGCTCCACCTACTCATCCACATCGACTTTTCCCGGGAAAATTTCCTCCGATACCAAAAGCTAAATCCAATGAATTTTGAATCAGAATAAACTATGGAATAAGGGATGCGCCAGACAAACTGAACAATTCCCATGAATTCCATAATCAAATGTGGGTTCCTCGGTTTAGGATTGCATCCGCCTACATGCCATCGCGCTGCCGTCTGTCGTTGCGTACAAAAGAGAAGGACACAAATTTTCCGACTCACTTGAGAAACTATTGTGGTGATTTTAATCTTTTTTTCTGTATCTCATATAAGGACGCGCGGCATTGTCAGAGGAGAAATTTCGGAAGACAGATTGTAGGCTCAAACATTGTGTATTGGAATTAGAATTGGAACTAAATACAAAACATTGCCAGACAAAGATTAAAGTTGCAACCACAACAACTGCGGTACGCTGACTAATTTGGTGTTATGCAAATAACAAGTTAGTCAAATTAGCAACTACAGCACAACAGATATTAGAGGTAGTGTTTCTTAGTCGCTGTAGTTTTCGATAAAGAAGTTCTAAACACATAATCTGATATGTTATTCGATTTTCAAAGGACAGATTTTGCAGGTGGCTTATAGTTGTTGTTGAACACTATTATTATTATAAAGTTGAGTAAGGTTTTGGTTAATTTTGATGGATTCTTAATTTTTGATACAAGGCTATTATTTTCTAAGTTTGTTTAAAAGTTTTATCTAATTTATTTTAACATAACTGATTTTAGATGCGACATGCTTTGTTTTACGTTGAAAATAACACAGTTTGAACTTATAAAAAGTACCGAAACCACAATAATTAACGGTTTTTTAGTAAAAATGGCCATCACACGTCTTAAATAACAAATAATTTATGAAAAAAGTATTTCGAAAATTGTAGAACCGGTTTTGGCAAAATCCTGTTTTTTATTTTATTTTTTGAAAAAAAAAATTGCTTTTTAAATTTTGGTATGCAGTTTTTTAAAGTTAATTAATATGCAGGTGATTATAAAATTTAAAATAATTTTTTTTGATAAGTTTTAAAAAATATTGATTTTTCAAAAAAAAATCAAAAATTAATTTTAATTAGAAAAAAATTATTCAAAATTTTGATATGCAGAATTATTTAAGATACTTAGGTCTTCTCAAATATAAAATTTGGTAGAAATCCAGAGAGCCGTTACCGAGATAGCCCAAAAAATAAAAAAACCGTTATATGAAAGGTACCATTTTTTTTTCTTAATAATCTGCACGTACTCAAGGGGTTGTTACTACCCTTATCATGTATTAACACAGTGCGAGCTTTTAGGAAAATTGGATAGAAGATGAAAGGAATTACCGATGCACATTGGTTTTGAACGTTTGTAAATCGTAATGGAAGGGAAAAATCGAGCCGGGTAAAGCATTCCACATTCGTGTACTGCGGCTAAAGAATGAGTCTCTATACCTAACAGTACGTCCGAAATTAGGCTCAAGGGTACATTTATGAGCATTCCTAGCGGTACAAGTATTACGGGGAAAACTTTTAAGGGGAGGAATGCAACTGGCTATTTTGCTGGAGCGTTGTTTATAGAAGAATCGATAGAATAAGGAGAGACAGGAAACATTTCGAAGATGTTCTATTGAATCAAATGTTTGTGTTATATCCTTATTCCCTATCATTTTCAATGCATTTTTCTGGATTCTATCTAGAAATCGCAAGTGAGTAACAGGGGCACCTGCCCAAATATGAAAATTGTACTCAAGCTTCGGTCGAATGTACGCCTTATAAACAGTAGCCAGATCTAACAGGGAGAAGTATAAGCTGTTCAGTTTCCTCGATGCAAGTACCACTCATGGATAGTGGCATGGGGGTAGGTTATGCTTTAACGACAGCAGGCAGCATTGAGTATTTGAAGCATTAAATTCCACACGATTAATATTTCCCCATTGAACAATGCTGGCCAGATCAGAATTTAATGAACTAATCATACGTTGCCGTTGCAGTTCCACATCCAAAAAACAGGGAAGTGAATGTGGAAACGAGTATGAGAAGCTGAGGGTACTGTCGTCAGCAAAACAATTTAATGGATTAGAAGTCCTAGACAAGAGATCATTGATATAAATAAGGAAGAGTGTCGGAGACAGAACGGAGCCTTGGGGCACACCAGCATTTATTTTGTGACTATCAGATAGGAAGCCATCCAAAACAACGCGAATTGAACGTTCCGAAAGGTACTTTCTAATCCTTTGAATAACAGGTTCGCCGATTCCAAATGGACGCATTTTCGATAAAAGAGCGTGATGCCAAACTCTATCAGATGCTTTTGAAATATCAAGTGCAATAATCTTACTTTCTCCAAAATGGTGTAAAGATTGATTCCACTGTTCGGTGAGATATACCATCATATCACCAGTGGACCTATTGCTACGAAAACCGTATTGCCGGTCATTTAGAAGTTTCCGTGTCTCAAGATATTTCTTAATTTGATAGTTTATCAGCGTTTCCATGACCTTGGAAAGAAGGGATGTAAGTGCGGTCGATAGTTAAAGGTAGATGAAGATACGCCTTTTTAGGTATGGGCTGGACAAATGCAGTTTTCCATCCTCTTGGATAGAGGTCTGATGAATACGAGGTAAGGAAAAGCTTACACAGTGGGTTTGCCAGCGTGGAAGTACACCTCTTCAGAACTATAGGGGAAATACTATCCGGGCCAGCGGATTTGTGAATATCGAGATCTTTAAGAACTTTTGCGACTGAACGAGCGCGAAAAAAGATTTGTCCCATAAAACCATTTACGTTATCAAGTACAGGAGGAGCCATATCACACTGAGGCAACGTTGAATTAGCTGCAAAAAATGTTGCAAATAAATCAGCTTTCGCTTGGGAGTTGTCCACAGAATTGTCATTATGGACAAGCGTCGGAACCGAAGACGAAGTGGAGTTATGTATGTTTTTTACGAAGGACCAAAAATGTTTACTTCCTTTAAGACATGTTAATATTTTTTGCCTTAAATTTTGCTCCTGTAAAAATTTTGTTCTTTGAACAAAAGCATTGCAGGTCTTTCTGGCTTGTTTAAACTTCTTCCGATTTTCCTCAGAAGGGTTGGCTTTAAAATATCGGAAACTTACTTCTCTCACCCTGATATCCTCTTTACAGTTTGAGTCAAACCAAGAATTTACTTTTGGTTTGATAGTTTTTAGCCTATTTGGAATACATTTTCTCATACCAAGTAGAATAATATTTGTAATCATATCGGCACTACAATCTACGTCACTACCGAGGAAGCATAGTGACTAATTAAAGTTATTAAAGAAATTGTTTAAACCTTCCCAGTTGGCTTTCTCGTAACGCCATGCGGTTCTTTTTGGGATGTTCCTAGAATACATTGATGCTATACTTATCAGGATGAGATGTAAGAAACAAGTCTAAGGTGTATGCGGAATGACCTGCAATGTCAGGTATTCTTGTTCGCTCATCAACAAGCTGCGTCAAGTTGTTCAGCTCTGCGAAGATCTCAGTAAACCTTACTTCGGGTGTGGTCTGGCCAGAATAGCGAAGCCACGTAGAATTATAAACATTGAAATCACCCGTAATAACGATTTCAGTGTGCGGGTATTTAGAAACATTCTTTGGGTGGTTCCCGATAGCGCATCGAACTCGTCAGAGGTCGAGTTACTGTCCAGATTCGGACTTCTATAAATAAAACCTGTGTGAATGATGTGCTTGTGGAGGTTGAATTTAAACCACATGAAATTAAAGTCTGTGTTTACATATTGACCATATTGTGGAAGAAGCTGGTAAGCAACATCATTCCTGACGTATACGGCTAAACCGTGGTAGGGAAAGAATAATGGCACTAAATTGAACCCATGTAGGATGAATTGCAAAGGGTCAGAATTTTCACCTATTTGGGTTTCACTCAGTGCCAAAACAGCTGGCCTATATTTCGCAGTGTAGACGTATGCTGCATAAAAATTCTTTCTCAGCCCCCGGATGTGGCTGTAATCGACGCGAAAATTACCCACCATTGAGAAAAACAAACATAAATGAAAAACCAAATCATACGAATATTCTTAATTCAATATTGAGAATATACCCTTTAAGAACTTTTCAAAAACATTTCCATCAGTGACTAGGCCTTCATGGAATGTGCATTGATCCGCCCCTGGAAGATTAGAAAAATAGAGAATTATAAATATGATGTTATCTAACTTAATCACTGCATATAATAAAAAAAGCAAGTTCTCCTAATAAATGCAGTGTTTAAGCAGATCAACTGTATGAGATAATTGGGATGGGAGAAAAAAGGAATTTACCGCTCGCTGTGCTGGCTTTAAATTGATGCTTGTGTACTTGATGAATTATTGATTTTTTTTAATTAATAGACTTTTACCGTAAATTTTGTTCTATACAAATGATAGCTAATACGAACAAAAAAAATTTTTTTTAAAAATTTCATCAAAATCGTTGCAGCCGTTCTCGAGAAAAATAAGCTTTTCCTAAACGTTCATGTGGCAGGTACCGTTATTTTTAGGCCTAAAAATAAAATTTCAATTTCCCCTCTGGGGAATGCCAAGATAATCACACACACCAAGTTTGAAGATAATCGCTTAAGCCCTTTAGGCTGCAGCTCGTTATACATACTGACAGACAGACAGACAGACAGACAGACAGACATTTTTTCTCGATCACTTTTTAAACTTCTCTATGATCGTAATGTCATGTTTGATTGTTATCTCAATGTTTTTAATATTCACGAATCCTAAACTTGCCTTATAGTACCTATAATCGCAAGTAAAAATGGGCACGACTGGGTCGCACGTACTTAATTTATGTAGCTAATTACATTGGGCCAAGATCTTTTATCAAAATAAGTAACATTTATGTACAAAAACATACGAACTTAATCTATAAAGTGTCAAAACCACAACATTTAATGTTTTTTTAGTAAAAATTAGGCATGCTTAACAAGTCTGAAATAACCAAGACTTTATGAAAAAACTATTTCGAAAATTGTAGGACGAATTTTGATGAAATATTGTTTTTTTATTTTAGTTTTATTAACAATTTTTTTTTTTTTTAGATTTCAGTTTGCAGTTTATTTTTGAGTTTATGAATATACAGCCGGTCATAAAATAAAAAATAATTTTTTTATTAGTTTTAAAAATATTTCATTTAAAAAAAAATCTTAATTATTATGAGTAGCCAAAAAAAAGTATTCAAAATCTTAGTTTGCATTCCATTTGGCTACCTATGTGTTTTTAAATATTAAACTTTAAAGAAATCTAATAGATTATAGAAAAGGTAACGTTAATACCTACATTTTCCGATAAATTTTGTTTTCATAAAATGATAGCCAATACCTAAAAAAAATCAAAAAATGGTGATTAAAATCGTTTTCGAGAAAATGTATCTTTTTCTTAAGGGTTATTTTTTGTCTTAACTTTTTAGGCTTTTCTATGATTGTAATGTCATGCTTGATTGTTATCCCAATTTGTATTATATTCACAAATCCTAAGCTTGCCTTATAGTACCTATAAGTATTATACACACATTTATAGAAAACTAAACAATACAATTAAACAAAAACCTGTCGAAACCACAATTCCAAATATTTTTTTTAGTAAAAATAAAGTATTATAGCACTTGTCTTCAATTTAAATTAATTATTGGACACAAAATTTTAATAATTCAAATCGATTTTGACAAATGTTTTTTTTTTTTTTAATTTTTTGAATAACCAATTTTAATTTTGTAAGCAGTTTTTTAAAAGCTTATTAAGTTTGAGATAATCATAAAATTGAAAGAAAAAATCAGTTTTTGGTTTTAAAAATATTGAACAGTCAAAAAAATGCAACGAAAAATATTAAAAAAGGGAAAAATACATATATTGTTCTTATACACTGTTGGAAAACATTTAATTTGATGCAAAAACCAGCTTAAAAGGGACATATAGCAAAAAACTAGAGCCCCAACTTTTTTGCTCAAACTTTCTAACCTCTTTGGAAAGGTATACTCTGAACACATTTAATTTAGTGCAAAAAACTCTCAAAAGGTTAGTATTTAAAAAGATATGGACCAAAGTTGTGAATCTTGAACATTTTTATTTTCAAATCAAATAAAATAAAAAAAAGAGTTGGTTGTCTGTAAAGTCGGTTTACGACAATAATTTACGTGGTAACGTCATAGGAAAACATTGATTGCAGCAACACCAACATACAACCCGTTAACTCACATCCACAAACCCTCTCGTTAAATCCACACACACACAAATATCTACATTTAATTTCTATTTTAACAAAACTCCGTGTATTTTTTATTTCTTTTTCTCTTCTGTTCTTTTTGAATTTGAGTGGAATTATCTCAAGAATTAGCGCCTGTTCTTTTTCCTGGTGCTCAGAATAAGTTTCCGATTTTGTTTGAAAAAAATGATCCCCACAAACACTCTCGTTAAATCGACACACACACAACAATATCTACATCTACTTTCAACTTTAACAAAACTCCGCCTATTTTGTATTTCTTTTTATCTTCTTGTTCTTTTTGAATTATTTTGGTAATTTCCGTCTGTTCTTTTTCATGTTCACCTGGTGCTCAGAATACGTTTGCGATCGATTTTGGTTGAACAAATGACCCTCAAACCCTCTCGTTAAATCCACAAAACAGGCACATTCCATAATTACATCTACTTTCTACTTTAACAAAACTCCACCTATTTTGTATTTCTTTTTCTCTTCTTGTACATTTGGAATTTGAGTGGAATTGTTTTGGGAATTTGGTCCTGTTCTTTTTCATATTCGCCTGGTGTTTGCGATCGATTTTGGTTGAAAACACCACAGTATAGCAGCGTGCGTCACTTTTCTTATCAGCATTATCAGCATGAGTCTTATCAGCATTTTTAGCATGAATTTTATCAGCATGAGTCATGTTATTTCTTATGAGCCTGTCATCGATTTAAAAGACGTTATCACGTCAAAAACTGTTTCATATAAAAATCTGTCAAGTGGTTCCTGCTTTGGATAAAAATGATTAACAGATCCTTGGAAATCTTAGTTCTAGTAAATGACCAGTTTTAATGTATACATTTATTCTTTCATATAAAATATGGATTTGGGAACACTTTTTTTGAAAATTATTAACAACTAAGTACCAATGGATTCTCACTTCAATCTCGTCGAGGATTTTTTTTTTTTAATTTTCAAACGGTTTTGAGTTCTTTTGTTTCGACTTTACCTGGTTCTCTCGACTCCACATTAAACTCTTGTGATAAACGATTTTCGTAAGTGCACTTATTCGTTCTTTTTGTACAGGACTTCCCTCCAACTAAACCCTTTGCCATGAAACATTCACTTAGAACAGCATTATCTAGCATATAAAGTTTTGTATTAAACTATCCCTTTGGCGATATTTTTTCATTAAACTTGAATGATGAAACATGAAACGAATCGAAGAAGTTAGACAGATGGGTTCAGTAGATACAAAACACAAACAACTATTTGTAAAGGGAATGAGAATCGACGTTTTAATATTTATTGCTGAGGCCAACTTTGAAAAGCCTTTTTCAAAGCCATTTCGCTCTTTCAGGAAAGAGTCCCCGCAATATGTATAAAAAGTACTTGAACAGCTCTAGAAGATCGATGGATTGCTGGGATTTTTTCGATTGCAGTTAATCCAAAAGATACCAGGCATACAACTATAGATAAACCTATATATAAATTGTCCAATCAAAGTTTAACCTCTGGCAGTGTTAGTTAATAGACAACAACAACCATCTCTAACTCCAAACAAGATTATATACTATATGTAGCTACATTTCTATAAAAGATACGTCCAAAAGGTCCTATCGGAATGCGCTACGCTCCGTGAAAGATGAACAAATTGTGAACTTTCGTTGGGTTATTATTATTTCAGATGTTTTTTTAGCTTTTTTTTTTTATTTTTTTCTGATTATTTTTTTTTTACTTTGTTCTGAAATTGGTTTCTATGGAAACTTTGTAGACTCACAGAGTATCGGACTTTGATGGATCGTAATTATGACATCGACTATTGGATGTTCATGTTCATATCGTTGTACTTAATTAAAATGAATCATCCTTTGAGTTGGATTAATAGCAAGCGGTATTTGTAAGGGAAAAAGGACATGAATGGTTCTTCTTTTATAAACTGGATCTGTGGCGGCGATGTGAATGAAAAAGATACTTGTGATTGGCAGATGTAGAGGAACCGAACAGAATAGGTTTGAATAAAATTGGGTTTCCCTTCTTTTTTTTGTGAGGTTTAAAAAAACTTTTTGAAATGAAATAATAAATGCAAATAAATATTGTTTTAAGATCTTACAAAAGTTTTTTTTTAACTCAAAACTAATATTGGTTTTCGAAGTTTTGATTTAATGAGATTTTTTTAATAAAAAAGTAATAGTAAATCGCTAACTTAATTTAAATTTGTAAATAATTATCAGAAAAATGAATAAAAGGCATTTTTGGGTATGACATAAGGCAAGAGCCTAGATTAGGAAGATAAAATAGAAAACTAAACAAACAGAGTTTTAAATTGAAGAATAATAACAATTGAAATTTATGGACACTACTGATGCCCTCAGCCTAACAAAAAACTTGGAGAGAGGCTTAATTGTCAGCAGCAATACATACAAAACAATTTCCGGATAAAAAAATCATAAGTTTTTATTACAATATTCATTTTTCAAATTCCAATGATATTATTTAACAAAATGTTTGTATTATTTTTTTTTGTCTCATAGTGAATATATGCACTAAAAAGAGAAAATTCAAGTGTGTGAAACTATTGACATATTTTATTTTTTTAAAAAATAAGAAAAAAAAACATTTAAGAGAATAATATTAATTCTTTTTCAGTACAAACTGAAAAAGAATTATTATTTTTTTTTTCAAAAAGAGATGACATTTTTCATGTCTTTTCCGCACAGAGCGCTCCACGCAGAAATTGGTCTTAAGTTGAGCTCTCCATTAACTAAGTGAAAGGACCGCATCCACACTTAAATAGACGATATCAAGGTAAACAACGTGGCGTAAACATAACAAAATTAAAAAAGAAGGATACAAAAACTCAAACAAGAACTTCTTTTCTAACCTCTTAAATTACCCTTCCTTTCAGTATGCGGCGGAAATATCTAGTCCTTTAAGCCTACATCCACTGTATAGTAAAAACAAAGCAAAAGGAAAGAAATAGTACTTAGACAAACAATGCAAAGGTCCTTTTATCGTCGTAGAAAATTGTGTGCACGTCTATATCCTTTCTACGAAGGATAAGGCTTTGGTAAACAACCGAGCAAAATCTGAGAGGTCTTCTTTTTCGACCCGCAATGTTTCCTCGTCCATTATTTTCGTCCTGTCTCAGCTGTACGTATGTATGTATGTAGACGCAAGTCAATGTGTACAAAGCAATAAAATGCACAATGTGCATCCTCTCAAAAGCACATTTTGAAAATTTCTTAATTGTTTGCAATAGATTTGGCCCGGCAAGGAAGACTATGGCACAATAGCAAGAAAAGGTGAAAATAAGGAGCCCTGACTCACCCGACCCAAGGAGTTTGGGGGTTGTTCCGGTCTGCCTACCACCACATCACATTATTTTAATTTAATTGGTGTCGAAGTCAATGTTATCGAACATAAGGCCAAGTCAAGGTGGAATCAAGTCGACTGTAAGGACTATACAACACTCCTACCCTAGCAACTCAACTCCAACCTGGAACAATGTTTCTGGGAAAACAAAAGGCTGTTTTGTTTATAGTCTTCCATGCCGAACGGGTATGGGCGTATTTAATTAATTCAGGGACCCATTTCCGCCCCTCATACGAGTGGGGGTATTTTGTTGGCAAATGAAAATGTTTTCATTTCATGTCCAATAGACACCTGTAGTGTGTCAATAGAGGAATGGGACAACAGGAATAAAGGCTTTTAGAATGATTTCAAATTTGCTGAAATTCTATTCTATGAATCGAGGCTTTGTTATGTCTTGGTCTTAGTCCTTCCAACATTTTAGCACCCTTTGCGTTCTTATGAAAGCAAGCTATCTTCTTCTTCCGGAGAATTTCTTTGGAGTGCTGGTTAATTAAAAGCAAAGTCAAATGTTAAACCCAAAACAATAAATGTTTTCAATTTTTTTTGTCTTCCTTCGACAAAGACCTTTGAGACGATAGATTCAAAGCTTTAAGGAATTACCGGCACAATTTGCCTTGGCTCTGTACTCATCTTCCTTTCGTATTTGTTCCTGAGTGTACCTACCTAATAATTAATTAAGTAATGGCTGGATATTTTATTTGCTCTTGGCACGCCCATTTTCTTTTCGAATTCAAGAAAAAAATTATTTTTGGTTATAAATGTCTTATATCATGTGAAAGGTATTTTTCAATAATTTCATTATATTTTCGGAAAAAAAATAACAAAGAGCATTGTATTCAAAAATTAGGTGTTGTTTAACTTTGCCTTAACTTTTTCAATTTTTATGATAAGAACGAAAGCAATTCTCAAAAATTCCTCTGTTATTTTGAAGTCTAATTTTCTACAAACCAGTTACCTACCAGTTATACATTTTCACGGCTCAAAAGCTTCCTTCTAGGTATTTTTACAGCCTTACTTTTTAAAAACCTTTTTTTCTGTCACTGTCTTAAAACTTATTTTGCGTAGCTTAGTGAAATTTCCTTAGGTTCTATGAGAGTAATTAGTTTATTAACACTTTGTTTCTGAGAACCAAGTAAATCTCTGCTCTTCTCGCATTTTTTTCTTGATATAATTCATTTTCCGTTTTAAATATAAACACAATCTTCATGCAAGTTTATTATATTTTTTTGTTTGGTTCCTCTGTGTTTTTCCTTACGGTTTTTTATTGTATTATTTAATTCCTTTACTATTCCTTTGAAATGGGGATAAACTCCTTGAGCAATGTATGATTTGTTTTGCCCTTGGTACACTTTTAACATGGTGTTCCAGATGTTTGTTTTACTTGCGTTAAAAGTTGAGTGAGATATATTTACTAGAATTATTATTTGTGCTGGCTAAACATAGCTTGATGCTTCTAAGCCTGGTTTAATATGCCCCTCCAGATTGCTCGATTTATAGCCTGTCCTCACCAATTTTGTATTCCCAGCAGTCGGAGGTGTTCTTCTACCTGGTCGCTTAATCGAAGATGAGGTCTACATTGGCTTCTGAATTTCACGGGTACGGCCCGGCCGGCGCAGCGAGATAATAGTCAAACATGACATTATTACGATTAAGAAGCTACGAATTTTTGTGCGAATGCCTTTCTTCCTTCCTTCCTAAGGTGGCACTAGATTCCGGGGTAGACATCAACCAAAAAGCTTCTCAAGCCAGCTCGATCACTAACTAGCTGCCTCTTGTTTTGCACGTGAAGTCGGTTTGAGGTCCTGTTTTACTTTTGTGCGCCACCTGAGTCTCGGTCTTTCTCTACTGTGTCTGGTATGGAATCGAAGATTCTCCGGGCAGGAGCATTGATGTCCATCCGCTGTGACCTAGCCATTTATAGGAGACGTTGAACTTTTACTCTTATGGCTAGGTCTGTGTCGCTGTTCAACCGGTACAGTTCTTCGTTGTATCTTCTTCTCGATGCATTTTCCGTTAATGCATACGGGACCATAAAATAACCCAGAAAATCATTCTCTCGAACCAACCTAAAGCGTCTCATTTACTTTTGACAACGTCCATGCGTCTGCAGTATAAAGCAGGGCTGGGATGATGAGCGTCCCATAAAGGGACAATTTAGTTGCCCGACAGAGGCTCTTGGTATTAAATTGCTTTCTAAGGCCCAAGAAGCAGCGATTGGTAAGAGTTATTCTTCGTTTGATTTAAGCGCTGGCTTTGTTCTCTGAGTTAATAGCGGAACCTAGGTAGACAAAGTTCATAATTACCTGAAAGTTTTAGCTGTCTTTCGTGATGTTTTGTCCAAGACGTCGATGCTGGGTGTCTCTTCTTGATGACGGCATATACTTGGTTTTTTCCTCATTGACTGCTTAACCCATCTTCGCTATTTCCGTCTCAATACTCACAAAAGCTCTACTGACATCACGCTGTGTTCTTCCGACTATTTCAATATCGTCGGCGTATGCGAATAATTGGACAGACATTTGAAAGATCGTGCCTCTGGTGTTGGTGTGAGAGTTCTGCACTATTCTTTCAAGTATGATGTTGAAAAAGTCGCATGACAGCGCATCGCCTTGTTCAAATCCTTTTTTTGGTGTCGGTGAGGTCTTTACCGACCTTGACGGAATAGCGTGTGTTTTCCATCGTCATTTTAAACAGGCAGACGAGGCAGGGATATCAAAACTTGTCTCTATAAATGCTGTCGTACGCGGCTTTGAAATCGATTAAAAGATGATGGGTATCGATTTGAAGTTCTTGGATTTTTTTTCCAAGATCTGTCGGTAAATATTTGATAAATTGTGGACTTTCTTTGCCTAAAACCGCACTGATATGAATTTATCAGATTGTTGACGAATGGCTTTAGGGGTTCACACGACAGAAAAGATCTTGTAGGCGATGTTGAGGAGACTAACGGAGAGTCGCGTTTTACAGCTATATTGTTTCCAAGGGTGTCTCCTTAATTTAAGTAAATCAGAGCTTTCGTAAATTAACTAGATATTAATTACAATCATACAAAACATAAAATGTCAATCCTAAATAAGGCTTTGAAGTTATGAACCAATTGAGGGATAAGTTTGTTTTCCAACAATTAAAACACACACTTCAGGTACCAATAAGACCGCACACACAAACAGGACTCCTGTTCGTAAAATAAAGTATCACATCAACTTGTAGTAATTGCAAGTCTTCTTCAAAAGGATCTGACGAGGACGCCTGACGAGAGCAGTTAAACATAAAAATTATGTGCAAAAAATAGAAACACAAATAAAAACATTTCATTATGATATGATCCCATTGCCATGGACACCTGCATAGCTCTTCTATCTATCATCGCAACGGTTTTATTACATCTCCTCACCTTTATAGTCCTTTGGATTTGTATTTAAAAAAAAACTTTGTTTTAATTTAGTTTTTACTTGCGTTTGCGTTACTATAGCGATTAGAATTAAAATGCAAAGCTATTGAAAGGCAGAAATGTTGGGGGATAGTAGACTGGAAGAGTGTGTTTTTCAAATTCTTCGTAAGCAACATACAACCTCAGCACCAGCGGTATGAATGGAATTACAGGAACATATCCAACCCTTTCCACCTGTATCTAGGACCTATAATTTTCATTTTAGGGCGGAATCTGCAATTAAAATAAAATGTTGGATGGTTGTTTTAAATGTTTTTTGTTCATGTTTATTTTACTTGTTTTGACGGCACATATAGATACCGAGTGATGGACCTGAAAGAATACGGATTGTTTTTTTTTTCCAACACGACAAATATTTTCATAAAGGACTATAAGGCAAGTTTAGGATTCGTGAATATTAAAAAAAATTGAGATAACAATCAAACATGACATTACGATCATAGAGAAGTCTAAGAAAGTGATCGAGAAAAAATGTCTGTCTGTCTGTCTGTCTGTCTGTCTGTCAGTATGTATAACGAGCTGCAGCCTAAACGGCTTAAGCGATTATCTTCAAACTTGGTGTGTGTGATTCTTTTGGCATTCCCCAGAGGGGAAATTGAAATTTTATTTTTAGCCCTACAAATAACGGTACCTGCCATATGACCGTTTAGGAAAATCTTATTTTTTTTCGAAAACGGCTGCAACGATTTTAATCAAAATTTTTGAGGAGTTTTTTGTTGGCATTGGCTATAATTTGATTAGTATTACATACACGGGAAAAAGTCTATTAACGGGACCTTTCATGTAACGGTTTTTTTAATTTTTGGCTTTCTCGGTTGCGGCTTTTTGGATTTCTGTCAAATTTTATATTTTAGAAGATCTAAGTAGCCGAACTATTTCTGCATACCAAAATTTTGAATAACTTTTTTTTTCTAATTAAAATTAATTTTTGAATTTTTTTTTTAATCAATATTTTGAAAACTTATAAAAAAAAATTATTTTAAATTTTATAATCAGATGTATTTTAATAAGTTTTACAAAACTGCATACCAAAATAAAAATAAATATTTTTTTTTTCAAAAAACTAAAAATAAAAAACAGGATTTTATCAAAACCGGTCCTACAATCTTCGAAATAAGTTTACATAAATTCCTTGTTATTTAAGACGTTTGATGGCATACTTCATTTTTACTAAAAACCGTTAAGTATTGTGGATTTTAATACTTTTTATAAGTTCAAACTGTGTTATTTTCAACGCAAATGTTACTTGTTTCTGCCAAAGATCTTGCATTTCAATGTAATTAGGCACATAAGAGCAAGTACGTGCGACCCAGTCGTGCCCATTTTTTTTTCTTTTTTGTTAAACTCTTAATATTTGCATGATTGGGGATAAGCTTTGTAATTTTTTAAATAACTGAAGGTAATACTGGCACCCACTGGGGACTAGCAAGAAAAATGTTTGCTTTCGAGTAACATGTTTGGCTTACGATTTTTTGTAGGTAATACTTATTTAGAAATCTTGAAACGTAATTACACAAAAAGCTTTTGTTGGGTTTTAATGATGAATTTTGTAGCCAGTAGGTGCTGTGTTAATGAGAAAGTTTAAAAACAATGGTTTCATTACATGAGGTTATAAGCAACGTGTAATCAATTATTGTAAAACTGAAATTTGCTAAAGCTATCATATTCTACACTTTTACGGTTAAAACAACAAAATAAAAAAAAATATTCAAAACACTATATGAACTAAGTTCCAATTTCACTGAAAATAAACTTCCTACTGAATTCATTATGGAGAACAGAATGTTTTAATTTTCAACTTGTTGTATACAACAAAAAATAAAATTATATTAAATCCTCTGCAAGTCTATTGTTAGAAAAACAACAAAACAATTTCCGGATTAAAAACGCACGCTTTTCAAATTCTCAAAAAACGACTTCCCACCGGATAGTTCGCTAGAAATTGACAAAGCATACTCAACATAATTCCACCCCACTGTGTTTTACAAAAACCACTTCTCCGAACAGCAACCTAGTTAAAGTCTACCTGTTATTTTATTCCTGGTTGTGTTGTCAACAATACAGTCTCTTTTGACGCAATCGAAAATTTCAAGAAAAACCATATGTTTCCCTCAACGGGGGATTAAGAATAATGGGTGGTCGGGTGAGATCTGGAATAGGAAAACTAGAATGAGTAACATATTATTCTCATTGACGACAATAAGAGTTATGAGAAATAGTTAAGTTAGAATATGTCTTTTGTTGTCTCGATGACAATGTGTTATCGCAATAAAAATACAGAGCAAATAAAACTAAAAAAAAAAAAATAACACCCTAACTCGTCCTACCCTATCCTTGCAAAGATGGATGGGTGAAGAATATCTTTATAAAATAATATCCGAGCACAGGTTGGGTACCGTACGTTACATATAGAGTTCTTCCTGCAATCATAATGTCCAAAAAACATTTTGTATAGATGTACTCAAAACGGTTATAATGAAATTTTCAAAATGTTTTGTGTGACATAATGAAATTGACATTTTTCCCTAACGTGTTTCTATGGAGAGGGCATAAGGAATTTGCCAACTCCATTCGTGGACACAGCATCCTACATTTAAGAGAAGGCGTTGCTTAGGGAAAATGTATACTCTGTACTCGTCTTCCCAACTAGCAACGACGTTACAATAGCAGACGCATCTTGAAGGTCGGAATGATGTACCTACCTATCTTGTATCTATATCGTATAAAATGAGTACAAAATCGCTTTGGTTTGGAAGCACTGTTAATTAGATAGATACATGGCATGTCAACTTGAAGTGAAACTTGAAAATGTGGTTTTGTATATGTAAATTTTGAATAGTTGTTTTTTTTTTTAAGTAATTATTATTATTTTTGAAGTAGTAATGCTATGCAACCAGACTCTTAGGGTCTTAGGTTTCGTTTGAATTTTAATGCCAGGAGGAGTTTCGAGCTAACAATGTGGTCGGGAAGAGTCTTATGGTTAAATTGTTGCTTAAAGTTGGCTATTGTCGGTAACTGTATCTTAAACAAAGTGGGGGATTTGTGTTCAAGAGCTTTTCTGCTTTCATAACACATTTCATTTCAAATTTCAAAAATTACAAGAAATTATATGAAGCACAAAATTGAATATAAAATTAATTTTCTTTTGCCTTTCTTAGATATAAATTAAATATGCTGTATGTAGAGTTCGGGTAAATATAAATAAGGGTTTTAAGAAAAATCTCCGAATAATTCTACGTAAATAAGAAACTGTACAAGATAGTTCTGGATAAACGTTTTGAGTTTCATTGTAAAGTACAAGGACTAGAATAAAATGCAGGACTTTGAGATAACAATCAAACATGACATTTCGATCAAAGCATTGGCAAAAAATGTCCGTCTGTCTATCTGTCTGTCCGGGTGTATATCGATCTGCAGCCTAAACAGGTTAATTTTAAAATTAGTTCAAATTTGGTATGTGTTTATCTTTTGGCATTCCTCAGACGGGAAATTGAAATTTTATTTTTAGGGCTAAAAATAACGGTACTTGCCTTACGACCGTATAGGAAAAGCTTATTTTTCTCGAAAATGGCTCCAACGATTTTGATAAAAAATTTTGAGAATTTTTTCGTTGGTATTGGCTATCATTTGATTGGAATCACATATAGGGCAAAAGTCTATTAACGGGACCTTTCATATAACGATTTTTTTTAATTTTTGGCTTGCTCGGTAACGGCTCTATGGATTTCTGTCAAATTTTATATTTAAAAAGTTCTAGATAGCCAAATTAATTCTGCATATCAAAATTTTTAATAACTTTTTTTTCTAATAAAAATTAATTTTTGAATTTTTTTTTTGGAAAATCAATATTTTTTAACTGATCAAAATAAAATATTTTTTATTTTATGTATTTTAATAAACTCTAAAAAACTGCATACCAAAATTTAAAAAAAAAGATTCAAAAAACTAAAATTAAAAAACAGGATTTTATCAAAATCCGTCCTACAATTTTTCGAAATACTTTTTCATAAATTCTTTGTTATTTAATACGTGTGGTGGCGTACTTCATTTTTACTAAAAACCACTAAATATTCTGGATTTGATAGTTTTTATAAGTTCAAACTGTGTTATTTTCAACGTAAATGTTATTTGTTTTTGTCAAAGACCTTGACGTCCAATGTAATTAGGCACATAAGAGCAAGTACGTGCGACCCAGTCGTGCCCTTTTTTTCAATTTGTATACACTTATATCTTATTTCAAAAAGAAATAATGTATTTTCATTAAAAATACAACTCTTTCGACTTTGCTCTCGGATTGAAGGAACAAGTCACCAATACATCTCAAAATGAAAAGATAAACAAACACTTGCCAAAGCCAAACTTAAGTATCTATCAAAAGTTTGAATCACTTTAGAGCAATTAATCACGCTATTCATTGCTATTTGATATTAAATGAAGCAACTCCATTCCATATCTCCATCCAAGCACAATCAAAATCCAATTAAGTACGCAATTTTCTTCTTCAAATATGATTGAGATACTTTTTGTTTTTGTGTAGTATGCTTGTGTACTTTATGGTTCCCCTAAATTTTTAATATTAGCGCTAAACAATTTCATCGATCGATCTTAATTGTGCAGGGACCTTTTTTAATTTGTTTTCAATTTTTTTTGTATTGATTTGACTTTGAAAAATATGCTTTCTCAAAGAAAACGTATTAATTATTTTATTTTATTTTTTTTCTTAAAGGCAAACATTTTCTACACCCTCAGGTCAGGTCCTTGGCAAGTTAAATGTTCATAATTAATTTCCATTAAACCGCCATAACAATTTAACATCCAAGGATATTTTGTCTTTTTGTATTTCTCGGCCCTCTTGATAATGTGGCATGATTTTGGATTTTTTTAAATATTCTCTGGATAGAGGAGAGAAGAAAAACTTCAAATATAAAACTCTACAAGTGGCAACATTATTATTATCCAGAGGAGGATTCCTTCTCAATACCATGTACATACACACACAACATTTTTATTTTATTATATAAATTTGTAAGAGCTCTTCTGGTGTTATCACCGTAAGTAGCAGTTTTAAGAAGAACAATCCTCCCACGCTTACAACTCTGTGTCAGTTTTGGTGTGCTTTGCTCAGATGGGTGAAATATTTCCCTTAGTGTTCTGGGAATTTTATAATAGCCTACCATTCCAACTCCGCCCTAAAAGAAAATGCAAAAAAACAATATATACACATGTATATTTGTATATATAAATATCAAGGGTACTTCTCTCGAATAAAACTCAATCATAATTATTGCCATGGCAAACTGTTGCTACGCAGCGGAACCCATTCTAGTTGCAGGCATCCATCATTGTATCCTGATGTTGATCCTTCCTCCCGTACTTGTCTTCCTCAGTTGAGGGCTTTCGTACTCTTTATCTGTTTTTCTGATTTCTGTTTTCAGGTTTTTTTTTGTTTGCATCATTTTTGCATGAAGTTCTATAAACTCACAACAACTCCAACCCGGCCAGCCTTCCCCCATCGATGAATACTCTTTTTTGTGTACCTACCACAACCACAAAATCAAAAAACACAGATTTTTCCAGTCATATTATTCGAAAATATGAGATGGGTGAGTCTTTAAAGGGTGGGATGCAGCAAATAATAAGTGGATGCTGGATGGTTGTCAGGTTGTTGTGTTGGACATAAAAACTTTGCATGGAATGATGTGTTTTTCCAATGCACAGCCTGCCATGTCTTTTTTTATTTTAGGGTTTTATTCTGTAGATCCATCATCACTGATAAACAACTATTTTTAGGGCCAAGGGGAAGCTTTCGCTGCCTATTCGAGTTGCCACTTCATAGATAAATTTCAGAATTGTTTTAATCAAATATTATATTTATCGGGTTTCATTTTTTCTTAAATCTTTTCTAATTTCAGAACTATGTTTTTTATTACGAAAGTTATGACGGGAATAAAATAGTCAGGCAACGCATTCTACATTCGTGTTTCACGGTTAAGATATGTGAATGTTAAATTATTTTGTGACTTATAGCGTAGTTTTTTTTATAATTCGATATTTGCAACAGAAGCATCAGGCAAAATTTTTTAAACAGACGGTTGAACAAATTATTATTATTTATTTTATTTTAAGGATCTTATAATCATTGAGTATATTATGATAACCTTTATGTATGTTAATATTTGAGTTGTAGCTACATATTGAAGCCAAATAAAGTTGATTGTATATATTTTGATGAAAACCTATAAAATTCTTTATAGTTTTGCAATAAATTAAAAATAAAATATCAGAGTTGATTGACTTTCTAATTATTTAAGTTTTCCAACAAATATTAAAGAAAAGCAAAAAAAATGTGATGACATATGTTCAATTTCATTAAAATGTATTTAAACTTCAATAACATTTCCTTATAACGAATTTTTCAGTTTACTTTGACAAATCAACTTGCAACGGCTTGCAACAACGCTAAACGCTTACAAACACTGGAAATTAATTTCCAAAATTCGCGTTTTGTTCGCCAAACTTATATAGACCTTTTCATTTTTTCGGTGCACATCAAATCTCTGGTCTCAAATAGGAGGTATGCTCTAAAGGTGGTGCAAAATTGGTAACATTTTGACCTAGCACCGATCAGAAAAAATTGAACAAAAAGTTTCAACCAAAGTAAACTCTAGACTAGAGCGAGGAAAAGTAAAAATCCTTCTATCCCACTATCTTGAATTTTTTGTTCACCAAAAAATAATCCACACCTACAAAAGTACACAGGTTTTTTTCATAATTATTCCTGTTGCCGTTTCCTGGAAAAAATAAGAAAAATGTCTTCTGTAGAATGTCGAAAGAACTTAATGTTCTTAAAAAATTGAAGACGATTATCGCAATTATTTAGGCTATATTCCAAGATAAATCCGTGCTGATATACGGTCAGAACTTACCCACTTATTCAAATATGTTTCTCTATCATTGTTATGCCATGTTTGTTTGTTATCTCAATTTGTTTAATCAGCATGAATGCATAACTTGTTTTAAGCAGCGTTCACACGCAGCCAAGACAATGGGACAATACTCAATTGTGTTGTCCGAGCTTCTTGAACGGGGTTGGATGATGTAGGCTAGCCTGCCTAGCTATGTATCTCTGAGGACAATATAATGACTATTGTCTTTTCCTGGAAACAATTGTTCACATGGAACAATGATTGTCTTGTCTCATTGTCTTGGCCTCTGCATTATCTCATGTGAACTCCGCTTTATAGTACCTAGCAGATACCTACATAGGCCAGTAAAATAAAACATGTCAGTTAAGGGGCAAGCGACCCATAGAATCCGTTCGTTCGTTGCGTTTCCGCATACAACTGACAGCTCAATTAAATACACGTGTTCTTATGGGAGCTGACCCATAGGAATCGCATGTGCCGGACGCACCGCAGCAAGTAGATCAATTTTTTACTTCTCTCTCCGGCAAATCCGATGACATTGAATGTCAAAAGCGATTTCAAGTTTCAATTGTTTTCTAGTCATGGGTTGTTATTTAGCGCAATTTTTACTGCTACTTATTGTTATTGAAGTAGCAGCTAAAATTGCACTTGTTGTTACTTAAATAACAATAAGTAACAGCGAAAATTGTGCTAAGTAACAACAAGTACAGGAAAAAAAGGGGTTTTAAAATAATAAATGCTGAGATTTTCTTAGATTTGTTTTTAATTTTCAGAAACGGTATCGTAAAAAATGAGATAAGAAGAGCAACTAAGAAGTATTAATAAATTGATTACGCTTTAAAATTTAATTAAAACATCAATATGAATATTTAAGCAAATTGTTTAATAATAAATATTCTGAGATCGGATGTAGTCACAGTTATTAATATTATGGATAATATCCATATACATATTATGTAACTCCAATAATATAAAAAGTGAAATTTAATATTGTAGAAACGACAAAAGCCTATTTTACTTCGACCAAATATAGCTTGAGAAACTCAAAAAAATCGTCATTTGAAGACGATGACGCCGTGATGTAGATATTGGCAAAAATTATGAATAACCTATGTATATTTAATACAGCACTACTTAAGTGCTGCACTAAGTTGCTCACAGTTATAAACGGAAACCATTGTACTATATAACATCTAGTTTAACACGTTGAGAACTTTAAAAAATTGTGTTCTTATTGGATTTAAGCAGTGTTTTGTGTTAAGTTAAACTACAAAATTGAGTTTTGTGTGAGTTGTCATTCTCTCACAGTTCTCCGTTTTACAATAGAAAAATAATATAGGGATTTCCTGTTAAAATCTAGTTTCACACTAAGACAAAATAATTCAAAAACCATTAGTTTCATATTGAAGCCTATATAATGTTGCGCCGTTGTATCTAATGCGGATTTTAAGAACTCGTTCAACAGAGTAAAAAAAATGGACGAATAGTTAAAAATTCGTCCATTTTTTTTACTCTGATTATGACAATTTTTTTCAAACCACAACAAAATCCAAATGAAATGCAAACTTCAGTCATATTTGGGAAATGTCATTGTAGTGCAAACCGGTGTAAATCATGCTAAAAACCAAGAATTCTTAAGTGATCTGGATACAAAAAGTGTTCTTTTTATAAGTTACTACATTAAAATTACTATCAAAAAGCAAATATACCAAAATAGCGCAAAAAATATTCTCTGCAATTTCTAAGAAAACGAATATTATATCTACATTCCATATGTAAATCCAAATTCTTATATATATATAGATATTAATGCATGAAGATTATTGTAGGAAATACACAATAATATGCATGCATTAATATCGCTATCGAACAATTACGATTTTAATATTTTGTATCCTCTTTACCAGTTACCAAATCACACTATCGCTCTATCTAAACTCACCCATCGACACATCGCTAGTTCGTTTTACATTTTGTGTCAAAAAAACGCAACGGATTCATTTGGTCACCTCTTTTCATGGCATGCGGCAATGTCACCAGATTCGTTGCCGCAACGGACGCAACGGATTCTATCGGTCGGGCCTTTTAATACGAATATTACGTTTGATAGCGATGGTAATAGGCATACCAGTTTTAATAAAACACACACTTTTGACGCTTATTGTTTTAATATTCTTTTTTATTTGGATGTTAAGATCCACAATTCCAATAAAAGATTCCATCTCTTAAAAAAGCATCTTTATCCTTCAGATACAGATTAATAATATTATAGATATTTACCTTACCAATGAAGCACGTGTTTCTACATCTTAATTCTCTGCACTTACAAATTTTAATTAATTCCTATCAAGCAATAAAATAACATCAATTTTGAAATAAGGTGGTTATAAGCCAGCTACACAATACAAACAAAACACACCAACACATATTCTTATAAAACACACAACAATAATTCCGGGTAATGACCCGGAATAAATGTGCACATAAATCCAAATGAAACAATAAAACCATTTCCGCCACTCAACATCCTACAATTATACGAAACTGGCATAGCATCGGCATGGGTGTGTGTTTGTGTGTGTGTATAGAGATCATAACAGTTTATTCCCTTTGTCTTTTGGCCCAAAAAGCAGATATAACAAAGAAAATCATTTCATTCAGGTGTGCGCCAGCAATTACAACATTTACACGATTTTATTATGGAAAATTGCAACATTCAGCGAAAAATCCTTATTTCCCTACACTCTCCTTTCAGTACTGCCACCGCCACTACGTTTCCTGTCGAGTTTATCTCTTTTTTGGCTCCTACAATATAGCGATAGCTGTTAGTAGTTCTCTAAAACTGCAGGATTTCAATAAAAATCACAAAAAGAACGTCAAAAGTACGAGTTACGAGCACAGGACTGTCCAATTGAGAGATAGAACGAGAAGAATATCAGGACACAGGACTTGCATTTGCGATAATTATGGTCAATTATTCATTTAACGATCGCTGTGTGTTTGCAAGAATAGTAAAAACGACTTGTTATTGGGTGGTAAAGGTGTACATCACCATTTCAAGGATCCATAACTATGTATGAAGGTATGTTTGGTAGTATGGTGGGTGATGAGAAGATTTTTATTGACTAGTCAGCAGCAAATAGACTGAGACGTCATAGTAAAGTTAAAGGATATTATTTTTACGGACAACTCGCTTAAACAAAACGACAATAACTCACAACGAGCTACAGTAATTAAGAAGACGAAAATTGTACCAAAGACACTTTCTTAAAGATATAGGACCATACAAGAGGATACTAGACTGAGTGACGTTGCTTTATTTTCTTATTTAGCAGAACACTGTCATAAATTATATGATATTTTAATGTCTTTTTTTTAACTGACAGTTGATGTTTTTTGATCTCACTCTCTCTTGGCAGACAATAAAATTCCTATTTTGCCGTTCAGATTATATACTTTAGCAATACTTCTACTGAAGTAATATAATAAGAGTTATGGCTAAAGTGTAATTTAACCTCGAATATGTCCGTTATAATTATTTTCGTATAGTAATTTTATGATTTTGTAGGACTATTAATTTCAATGGTCGAAACAGACTTAGATAATTTAAATATTTGTCTTTTTGATGTTTGTCAATATTGTGAAAACATTAAATTTATTTATTTCTTATATAAACAACGAAATTCGCCTGATTGTTCAAATATCAAAGTTATCGTTAATTTTACGAGTCGCTTTTCTTATAATGTTTAAGAAGTTTGTTTTTTATTATTATTTTCTTCTTTAACAATTTTTGAAGAATTATTTAGAAATTTCATAAGAATCTACGTTTAAGTCTTACAAAATTAATTTTCTAACTAAGTAGCTTCATAAATCAAAATCATTGAGAATGTTTTTAATAGCTGCTATGAAAAGTTTCAATCAAGTTAGAAGTCGACACTTTTTTACGAAGGATTAAATCAAGCGCCTTTAACAGGAAATCAAGTGAACCTTTACTCCTTAAAGCCTATCAGTGCATGGACTCTTAAACGTGTTTAAAAATTGATAGTAAACCCCCATTATTTCTTCTTTGACAGTATAAACACTAATATCTCTGTGTAAATTCACTGTTTCGTATATACCAACAACGATTGCTCTAGGAGAATACTGGGGTGGAATCGGCTAAGGTGATAGCTGACTGTCACTGTTTTGATGGTCAATTTTGATTATCAACTTTTCTCAGCTGTGCGTAAGGTGATCGCTAAAACACTAGCAGCACTTGGCAGCACTCACAAAATAAAATGTCATTTCGATCAGCGGTTTTGTTGTGAAAATTTGTTTCAATTGTTTTGTGCTAAACTTTTTTTTCCAAAAATATAAGTTCTAATTTCTTGAAATATTTATGTATATTTTAAGAAAAGTTTTTTTTTTCATTAAGGAGGGCTACAAACAACAAATTTCGATGATATCGGTGTATATGGAAATGTATCCCGGGCTAGCCAGATCCTACAACGCCCTCTCAAGATCTGGGCGAACATTACTATGTATGTATCTTTAAAATGGCCGCCAACAAAATTTCTTGCAGAATATAAAAATATTTGTTTTGTTTCTTAAGTTAGTTTGAAGCAATTGAAGGTGATGGTCACTTTGATAATCACCTTACGTGGAGCAAAAGCATTATTTTTGATGATCAACAATCAACTATCACCTTAGCCGATTCCACCCCTGGTTTAAGGCCTTGTTTCCAGATTATCAATTTGTTTTATGTACTAAGATTAGAGTATTTTGCAGTAAGCCAGTTTAGTTTTCGTAATTTAATATTAAGTTCTTCAAAATGTGTGAAAATATGACATTTCGCAGTTGGTTAGCGTTTTAAAGTTTATTCGAGGTGTACAGCTGACACAGTTTTTCTTTGAATTTATCTGTTTAGGCGCACCCTCCGTCGTTTGTTTAAATCGGTGCTCATATGTTTACTTGCGAATATAGGTACTATAGGGCAAGTTATGCATTCATGCAGATCAAAAAACTTGAGATAATCTTTAAACATGACAATGATGGTAGAAAAAGCATATTTTTGAGTTACTGGCAAAATTCTGTCTATCTATTTGTATGTATTTTGATCTACAGCCTAAACGAATCATCTTAAAAATTTATTTATATATATATATATGTGGTTTATGTTTTAGTGAGCAAAAATTGAGTTGGTGGGTTAAAAACGGTACCCTATTAGGACCATTTTGAATTTTTTTTTTTACTAGCTAAACGATTAAAATCAAATTTGCTTAGCTATTGGGAAGACGTAAGTAGCAAAAGTAATTTAACATACAAATATTTTCGAATAACTTGTTTTTTTGTGTTATTAATAATTTTTTATCTTTTTTCTAAACAATATGTTAAAAACGGGTACGTTTTAAAGATTGTATTCTTCAAAAATTGTTCTGAGTTTAAAAAAAATTTGTTAAATAAAAACCATTTTATTTACAAACCGATTTAAATTTTTTACACTTTTTCACATTTTTTAAAGAAATAAAATGTCGTTTAAATTTTCCCGCTGAACAATATTTTACGTATATTTTTTTCAAATAATCAAATAATAAGTAATCAAAAGTCAGAAAAATCGAATAAGAAGTTTGAAGTTCAAGTGCAATCCAATCGTCCAATTTATTATTTATTATTTGTGGATAGACCTTCGTGATGAGAAAGTTCAATTTCGGATTGGATTTTTGAGTTCACCGTTTACGCTCCTATTATGCCAAAAAGAATTTGTTTGATTCTTAGTTAGATATTTTTCTGGCTAAAAAGGAACTGATGCTATTTTTGGAAGTGTTTTCAAGGAATTTAATAATTGTTTCGCTATCTTCCAGTTCGAGTGACAAAAGCCTGCTTTTTCGTGCAAATTTAAACTATTTCTTTCCACGCAAGTATATAACTGCGGTTTCTTCTTTTCATCAAAGCTTTTGCGGAGTATTTAATATTTGATTCCAATAAAAAAAAACTTATAAGCTTTATTCAGCCTTTTCAACACGAGGAGTTGTTTACATTAAGATGACATCGACAACAAACAGGACCAAAATTGACAGCTTCCGCTTGCAACATTCAACAAATTGAAAATTCCAGAGGCTTTGAAACCAACTAATGAATCCAGTTTCTCTCAAACTTTCTTTTTTTTATTTTCATTTTATTTTAATACTTTTTTAATTTTACTTTTAAACCTTTTTCTTTTGTTTTTTCGCAACTTATTTTCTTTTTCAAAAATATTTATTTGTAAATTTACTTTAAACATTATTTAGTTTTTTATAATTTATTTTTTTTTCTTGTAGATTGTAATTTTATTGTTTGACTTTTCTTGATATGACCGAAGATCATATCAGGGGGGTAGTAATTTACATTAAGAAAGGTATAAAATGCAAGTTATTATATAAATCTAGTAGTGCCGACTTGTTTGAATTCTGTTTTGTCGAAATGTTGTTTGAGCTAGATAAATACTTAATAGGAGTTGTCTATAAACCTCCGAATATAACTAACTCTGTACTTATAACTAGTCTGCTTGAAAGTGTTACAGTATGACATAGTAATATCATAATTTGCGGAGATTTCAACATAGACCTGTTAGATAAAAGAAACTGTAATGTTAACCGCTTTGTAAATGATATAAATTCTTTAATATTATCTCCTCTCAACCATCAAATACCGACACATTTTAGACGCACAACCTCTACACTACTAGATTTGTTTCTAACTACCGATATAAGTCGTGTACTCTTTTACGACCAACTTGATGTTCGTGGTTTTTCTAAGCATGACCTTATTATAACTTTCTTTGATTTTCGCCTTACTGAACCAACACAAAGTAATATAATAACATATAGAGACTTTAAGGCAATAGACACAAATTCCCTGTGTCAAAAGAAAGGCCGACACGATTTTTAAATAAATTATTTTTTAAAACGATGACATATAAAAAGAACAAAGAGACGATGTTACGATGTAGCGTGTTCGAATTCTCGGCTGAGACTGACTATTCTTCTTCTCACGATGAATTAGAGAGCAGCTCGGTTCGGTCGTGTCAGTGTTGCCGTTGACAGCTCGGCCTCTCCTGACGCTTCATCCTCGATGAGAGATTCGTCCTCTAGTATAGAGTAATCCAGTTTGTCACCAAAATCGATATCCGGGCTGAGATTACACCAGGGCTTCATGTGGTCACTCGAGATGACATTGGTATACCGTCTGCGACTGAGTGGTGTATCGGGGAGGTCTTCTACGATATATCGGTCAAATTCCAAAACCTTCGTAACGATGTAGGGTCCTTTGTACTCTGGATCTAGTTTGTGCGACTCCCCAGTCGCTTGAGGGGCATAGTCGATCACAACCAAATCACCTTCTGTATACCTGTGCGGGGGAAGATGCTTTTTATCGTACATGATCTTCCACTTCTTTCGCTCTTTCAAAATGTTATCGGCAGCCTGCCGTCTCTTCGGATCAACGTCGTCGACCTCGCTTTGTTCGTCATGTACAGCCTGTACTAACCGATTTTGACTCACAGACCTAGGATTAAAATTAAAAATTAATTCGTTAGGACTAAACCTGGTTGTCGAGTTCCGCTGGGTGTTAAGGCTCCATTGAAGGCTCGGTAGAACTACGTCCCAATCCCTGTTGTCCTTGACTGAACACTTGAGCATACTAAGCAGCGTCTTGTTTGCTCGCTCGGCCTGCCCGTTGGCTCGCGGCGTCCTAACGGCAGTCTTCACGTGTTGTACACCATGCGATGACACGAAGTCGGTGAATTCTTTCGAGGTGTAGGCTGTTCCGCGATCAGAAGTGATTCGCAACGGCTGTCCGAATGTGGAAAATACCTCTCGTAGCATGGTCACAACTGGTGTCGTCTTCGTGCTTCTCACAGCTCTCAAGATGGTGTACTTGCTGAAAGAACAGACTAAAACGATTATGTGAACATTACCTTTCTTACTTTTCGGGAATGGCCCCAGGTGGTCTATGTTTAGAGACCTAAAGGGAACCGGTAACACTTCCATTACATGCAGCTGGCTCTCCGACTTACCGCCCTTAACTTTGTTAAGGCAACACTCAGGGCAAGCAGCAATGTAAGACTTTATGTAGCGTCTCATACGCGGGAACCAAAAATCTCTTTTCATTCTGTCGATTGTCTTCTCTATTCCGCAGTGTCCAACATCGTCATGACACACTCGTGCAACACGCCATCTGACAGGTTGGGGTATGACTAGCTTCTTCTGGCCATTGATTCTTCTGAACAACCGTCCCCCGTCCAAAACGTAGTCTAACTCAGTCTGTTTCTTTATCGACGAGTTTGCAGAGCACTTGTCTTTAAGCGTCCATACGATGTCCTTGAGTTGAGGGTCTTGCATCTGCATAGTGAAAATCCAATCGTCGGTTATCTCGCATACCTTTAAGACTTCTTCTGCTACCGTAGTCACTTCTTTCGGTGGTAAGACAGGAACCCTGCTCATTCCGTCAACGTGAAGCATCCTCTCTCCGGGTCGATGCGTACATCCGAAGTCGAACTCTTGAAGACGTAGCCACCATCTGGCAATGCGAGCAGGTAACGGAGTCGTTGCTTTCGTGGTTGCGACAGCATTACAGTCTGTAACCACTCGGAAATGGGTTCCCAACAGATATACACGAAATCTTTCTAAAGCTTCCACGATGGCGAGGACCTCAAGCTCGTGGCTCGCATAGTTTCTTTCCGCATCACTACAGCACCTGCTGTAATAAGAGACCGGTTTCAGGCCATCATCTTCAAGTTGAAACAGAATCCCTGCCAAGCCTGCGGAGCTGGCATCCGTATGTACCTCATGGTCCTTATGTACGTCAAATAATGTGAGGACTGGCTTGACCGTGACAGAAATCTTCAACTTCTTAAATGCCTCCTCTTGTTCGAGACACATCTTCGGCAAAGCAATCTTCGTAGCTGGTGAGTAGATCCAAAATTGCATGTCGTTGAGTAGCATCAACTTGACGACCCAAGTTGAATTTATCCCAAAAACTCGTTTGCATCTGTAAGACGCCTGCTTCAAAAAGTAAACGTTGATTCTTACGACACAGGACGTCCCGGCCCAAAAGTATGGATTGTGGCAAGAACTGATCAGGAACGATGTTTAGTTTTGCTGAGATTTCGTTCTCGTCTATGGTCATGACGACGTCTATGGCATCAGTTGTCTCCACCACTGATCCGCCGAATCCTTTGAACAGCTTGCCCGATTTCTTTCTCAGGGCTTCTTTTGGGACTGAGGATTCGCTTATCAATGAATTATCGCTTCCGGTGTCGACGAAGGCGGAATATGACTGTCCAAACAAAATGACTTCTTTTGTGACTGGTGCCGGAGTTGCATCTGTCTCCAAGCACTGCTCAACCTTAGCTACCGTGGGCTTCTTAGACCGGCATTCTTTCGCATCGTGACCTGCCTTACTGCAGATGGTACACCGTAGTTTGCGTTGTGGTCGAGGGCATTTGGACGCGATGTGGCCCAACTCGTTGCAATTGAAGCATTTAAAATTGCTTCGGGAATTTATAATGCGACCAGAATTGGTGTCTTGCTCTTTCGATTCCGTTGAGAACAGTGTTGGAGCACGGGCTAATGTCGTTGGCATCGAGGACGATGACACATTCTCGAGTGAGTTTAGAAGATAATTACACGTTTGAAGATTAAGCGCAAGTAGCGTTCGCGTGAGTGTGGCATCGTTTAAACCATTAATAGTATATGAGTTTATGGATAAATCGTCCAACTTACCCCGTCTCCCAATAGTGAGCATTACATAGCAATATTCCGTCAACGATTCACTATGCCTGCGCCTGCGCCTCATCAGCTCTCGATGTATGTCAGCTACACTCACCGTGCAAGGAAAATCTTTTGTGAACTCGAGCACAAATCCAGTCCATGACTGAAAAACAGGTTGCGCGTCCAACCAATCTTTAGCAATGCCTTTTAGTTTTTGTTGAGCGGAGAACAAAATCATTTCATTGCTCCATGAATACAACTCCTGCAGCTGCTGGACTTTTTGGACGAACTGTTTCGAGGTCACTGTTCGTTTTGATGGATCGAACTATGGGAGGGCACCGATTATGTCTCGGGATGCGTTTGGGTGTTGTATTTGTGGTGCCGGAGGTGCTATAGGTCGTGTTCTGTTTTGGATTGGTGAGGCGATGGCACCGGGCGAGTTTTGAGGGACAGACGTTGACGGTGCTGCACGTAGGTTGACCGAGATTTCACCCACCGTTTTTGCCAGACTCGCAACGATGTTTCGCAGATCGTCCATGCCTGCTTTCCAGGGTTCCATTTCTTCTTCTTCGACAGACAACTCCAACTCCTCCGAATCCACCTCGTCAGTTTCTAGCACTTCTGCTAGTTTCGCGACTTTTTGGGCTTTATTACCTACGATTGGTAATACACGATTTTTTAAAAGTTTATTAAGTTCGTTTACTTTGAGTGTTTCTAATTTAATCATCTTAATAAAAAAAATAACTATTTATGTTTTCCTCGAAGGAGAAAGAAACGTCACTTTTTTTTTAAGTTTGCTTCGATAAGTTTATTTCGATAAAACAGATTACGATTGTATTCGTCTCTTTCGTTTTCGCTTTGTTGGGTATGTCTGTGTTCTTAATTTGAATGTCGTTGGTTATGTTTTGTGTGCTAGACGTTGCACCTTTCTTTCGTTTTATTTATGTATTACGAATTATGCGTGTATTTTCTTTTACGTGAGACGTTGAACATGTACTTTAAATATGTGTATAACAAATTATGTACGTATGTGCTCGACGTTGCACATATATTAATAAAATTGTTAACTGTGCCGCTGCGCGCCGTTCATTATGTACTAAACGTTGTACATATATATTTTTTTTTTTTGCACCGGGCCTCGTTCGATCGTTCGATCGTTATGTACTAGACGTTGTACATTTTCTTTTGACTTCGCGACGTTTTCGCGACGTTTTTGATTTTTCCGACGATCTATTTTTTTCAGGTTTATCCCACTTCTGACTTGTCAAAGGAAAGGCCGACACGATTTTTAAATAAATTATTTATTAAAACGATGACATATAAAAAGAACAAAGAGACGATGTTACGATGTAGCGTGTTCGAATTCTCGGCTGAGACTGACTATTCTTCTTCTCACGATGAATTAGAGAGCAGCTCGGTTTGGTCGTGTCAGTGTTGCCGTTGACACCTGCTTCGGGACACTTTAGCAATAGACTGGCAAGAGCTTCGTCTGATTCCATCGATTGATGAACAGGTTGACTATTTTACCAAACAAATAAATTATCTCTTTCAACAGCATGTTCCATTTAAATCTTGTACCCTGCCAAATAAAAATACTGAATGGATTACCTCTAGAATCCAACATCTTCTTAAACAAAGGGACAACGCGTATAAGAGATGGAAAAGGTTTAGAATGTCAGAGTTTTTTGATGCTTATAAGATTGCTAAAAGAGAAATTAGAAAATCAAAGATCAGGTTTTTTTAATTCTAAGTTTAGGCCTGATTTAAATATCTCAAAAACTTGGAAGAATATTAAAACTTAAGGAGCTTGCAATAACAAGACACATAATGGAGATGCCTGTGAAACGAGTCCAGATGAGTTAAATAGAGAGTTTACTTCCAGTTCAATTGCCTCTCATGAAGGAGAACTTACTGATGACATACATTGTAGAAGAATCACTTATACCATTAATCTCTAGAGATTTTAGCTTCCAAAGAGTTTCTGAATATGAAGTTTTCAATGCAGTTACTGGAATTAAATCAAATGCGATCGGATTAGATGGAATGCAGCCAAAGTTTTTGAAAATTAATATTCATATGGTGCTTTCCGAAATTACATAAATTTTTAATAACATTTTCCAAAATCATTCCTGTCCTTAAAAGGAATATCTCTGGAAACAAATCCTATCGTCCTATATTGATTCTGCCTTTTCTCTCAAAGGTTTTTGAAAAACTTATGAGCAAACAAGTACATTCATACCTCAATGAGTTTAACCTTTTATCACCATGGCAATCTGGTTTCAGACCAAAGCACAGTTGTACTACGGCGCTCTTTTTTTTATTTATATAATTTACACGCACGAAAGGGGTTTGTGTGTACCCTTAAAATGTTTAAACACCGCACGAGCTTAAACTTGGTAGATGACATTCGAAAGGAAATGAATGAAAATCATGTAACATCACTTGTGTTGCTTGATTTCACAAAAGCCGTCGATACAGTACCTCATGAAATTCTCATTCTTAAGCTGAAAAACTACTTCGGTTTTGACTCTACAGCAATAAAACTAATGGAAAGTTACTTGGTAGGTCGGTCACAAGCTGTTTACTGCAACCAAAAAATGTCTAATTTCCTTTAAACTAAAGCCGGTATGCCACAAGGATCAATTTTGGGCCCGCAATTATTTACCCTCTTCAATAATGACATTCCCTCAGTCTTAAAATGCTGTAAGGTCCAAATGTATGCTGATGACGTACAGATGCACTTTAGCTTTCCGATAGATCAAGTCGAAGATGCCACGGAGCGAATTAATGAAGACCTTACCTTGATAGCCTCTTGGTCAAAAAAGAATAAGCTCATGTTAAACTGCAATAAAAGTCAAGCCATATTAATTGGTCGCTCGAACATTGATGCTCAAAGGTTACCACAGCTTTTCTTAGAAGGATTAGTGCTACCCTACGTCACTAGTGTACAAAATCTCGGTATTACATTTAACCAAAATCTTACCTGGGGAAATCATATTGTTAAAACAGTTTCCAAGATCTACGGATCCCTTCGAGCTTTGTATCAAATTGGAAACTGTCTTCCTTTTAAGACTAAGATAATGCTGGTTAAGTTACTTTTATTGCCAATTATTTTTTATGCCTACCCTGTTTTTTGTGACTTAGATAGTTACTCCCTACGTAAGCTGAAAGTTGCTGTCAATAGCATAGTAAGGTTCGCTTATAATCTTGGTAGAAGAGAACACATTTCTGGCTATATTAAAGCCTTCCTTGGAATGGAATTACAAAAATATCTCGAATTTAAAACATTAACTTTTCTATTCACTCTAAAAGACAATAAAGTACCTGAATACCTTTTTCAAAGAATTCAATTTTCATCTTCTAATAGAAGCAGAAGTTTTGTTACGCCGACTTCGAACTACACTGTTACTCAAAAACAGTTCTTTGTATACGCCATAACACTTTGGAATTCCCTTCCAGTCTATATCAGAAGATCTTCAAGCATTACAGATTTTCAGGATAAACTTAAACAACATTATTGCACATAAGCGCTGTTAAGCACAACTAAATAATTGAATTCTAAAATTAATAAAATAGTACTCAAGATCATAATTATGTTTCAAGTAAATAATAAGTAAATAAATAGTATAAATAAATAATTAAAAAATAAGTAAATGTCTACTACTATTTAAACCTGAATGTAATTTAAATTTAACCTTGTTTATATTGTTTCACAACTAAAAGATATTATTTTATCTACGTGTAAACAAGATTCATATGAAATAAATACAAAATACCAAATAAACATTCAAATAAAAACACCATATAACAGAACCTTTCTATTTTAAACTGATCTGATAAATTAATTTGTCTTAGTGACAAGACCAAGCAAACATTTTATTGAGAGTTCGCGACCGCGTCAGCAAATAAAGGACACAAGAAAAAAAAATGTTCACCCCAGCACCAGGGCACCCAAAAGGATGACGATAATAGAAAAGAAAAAGCTTAAATAAGACGGAAATTACGATTCTATTCAGTGTATGCAGTGGAATACACTATCACTACACAAACACCCTGAACATAAGTACATTACAAGAATATTTCTATGAACTGTGCCAACCAAGAATTCCAAGTGTATGGATTGTAACGTCTAAGAGGGTAGAATATCGAAAACTTAAGAAACGATAGCTATGTATACGTTTGCTTTCGCTAATACTGTCATATTTTTTATTATCTGGTACCATCATTTTCATTGCAGTGACCTAGAATAGCTAGAACCGTTCTTCTACTGATGGGTTATGTGTTGAAAACCTTTCCAGCTCTATTTTATTTAATAGAGACAGAAAAAATGCTGTCCTCGTAAAACTTAAGTGCTCTGTGCTATTTGTTAGCTTTGTGTCATTCGATTGAAATGTGAAGATAGTAGAAAGTTTTAATTTAATGGTTCTAACAAAGGTTGACACCGGTTGAAGTAAAAACAAAAAACAAGAAACTTGAGTCGGTCTTCAAGCTGAAATGGCTTATCTCATTTAATTAAAATTTAATTTTGAGCAACTTATATTAAGTAATTTTCTAATTAAGCCTTCCTTCGCATTCTCCAAATTGTACATGAAGAACTTTGTTTATATACCTTCTTAGAAATTACAATACAAACTAGAACACTCACACCCAAAAATCCCCTGACAAATCAATGGATTTAATTCATTTAATCTATCTGAAGCAATTACTTTAACGAATCATTTTCTCTCGAGGGAACCTCTTCGTCTAATGAAAACTGTCCACGACGACTTTACCAGAGCAACACAAAGAGCCTTGCAATAGATTATTTGTTTGCATTATCAATTCCCTGCGCTCCAATTAATTAGAATTTGCAATAATAGATGTCTCTGCCGCACCTCGCTTGCATTTCTTGTACTTTGAATACAACTTCTTTGGGGTGTTTATTTTATTTTTCAGTTCCTAGCAAAATCGAACCCTCAACGTTTTGTATCGTAATCCAATATTGAATGCATTTTCGAATGCAATATTTACACAGCTCAAACACGCAAGCAGCAAAGAGAGGTACTAGTTAAAATATTAGATATTGAGATATTTTACACTACATATATCCTTGAAGCTTATTGTAGATAGTGTATACAAGTGCAGTACATCCTAGCTGTCCTCTGTGCTATAGCTAGAGTTTGTGTTTGCCAATTCAAATTGATTTCTCTGGCTCGAAACACCATACGTTTTTGTATGATTTCTTTGAATTTTTTTTTTTTTTTTTTTAAATCTATAGGTACGATGAAAAATAGTTGGCGCATCAGTATAACAAGGACACTTTACACTCTCGCGTTGCAATATATGCACCATCATTTTCGGTTCACTCTACGGATGGCATTTATTTATAAAGTAAGCTCCCCAAGGGATATTGAGTGTGGGTGTGGGTAAACGGTATGGATAGAATCCTGTCGGTATGAACGAAACACACAACAAACGGACTGGCTAAGGATGACAAGGACGAGGAAGTACGAACTGCGAAGCAAAACAACAATATACAAACAACGCGAAGGACGACCTCTTACATTGGATTTCTATACGCGAAACCATTCAATATGTTTGTGCATTGTCTGGCACTTTGAGGATCTCTAAAAATTCTACTCCCAACTCCCTACTCTAGGCTTCCTTTTCATGGGTTCTTGTTTTGCAATCCCATTATGGAATGTTATGTGTGTGTAAGAGGTAAGGAAGGTGAAAAGGTTTCAGTCCTCCCTGAAGTTTACTTTGTCCTTAACAACGGATGTTGACGGGCAGAAATACAAAACCGCGAAGGAAACTATAAGGAGAAATGAAGTCTTCGGCGTCTTTGCAGTCAACCTGTTTCAGGAAATGACATATAAGGAGGCAGAGTATCTGCACAGAACTCGCTTTGTATTATAAGTCAGCCTTTTATAATGATATTCGGAGAGACAAATTTCTTAACAAACAACATCGCAGCATAGCAATCTTTTCATAGAGTAGAGTATAAACAAGCGATGGCGTAACGTCGCCGATCCTAGAAAACACATTGGAAATTTAAAAAAGAAAATGTATACAAAGTGGAAGACTCATGTTAAAATTTAGTTGAAAACCTACGAGTTTAGAAAAACAGTTGAGTGTGGTTATAGTACACCATTAGGATTTTCGTGGACTTTTTCTTTTTGATTAACCTCATTCTACTATTTTTTGTCAAAATTCGTCATTTGTAGATTTTTTTTTTAAATCGGTCAAAACCTTAAAACGTTTTATTTCGACGCCTTGCTAAAAAGTCGAATTATATTAGGTAAATTATAATAGTACTTTTGTTTAAATTCAAAATAAATAAAACAAGATATTCCATAAAATATTATTTTAGTTTGTACCGCTGACTTTTTTAACTTTTCTACAAGAATATTTGCTTTTTAACGTTTTGATGTTCACAGAAATAACAGGTGCACTTTTAATGCTGTCACATTAAATACAATACATTAAATTAAATACAAAAATATTTTAAGTGTAGATTGAAAAAGTTTTTCTTGAGTTAAGGCGCGAGATATGCACAACTTTGCTCTTTGGCAAAGTTGGTATTTTTTTTTAAGGAAAGATCCTTTGAGATTAAAGGTTTTGATATTTTTTGTTAGTTAAAAAAGGACTGTTCGAAATAGCGGAAAATAGTGGTTTTTCACTCTGTTTTGCATAAAGGACTATTTTGGTTAAATGCGAATGCGTATATGTATGTGTATGTAAAATGTTATACAGAAAACTGCTTGGTTGAGGTTTTTAAATTTTAACAAACTAAGCCTTGGAATGCATGTGTGGAGTTGGTTTTTGATTTCTTTTTTGTCTGTTTATTTGACAGACTATATAGAAACGATAGTACAGTGGTTTATGTCAAAGGAATAGAATTTTCCTTTGACACAAAAATGTCTAGGAGGATTTATTTCTGAATCTGTTCTATTATTTACATTTGACGACGTAAGTAGCATAAAAGAAAGTCGCGTAAGTTTTTATTCTTTCTGATGACAGTTTTAATTTATTTGAGGTAATTGCCATGTTGTTTGCAAGAGCTCTAGTATAGGAAAAAGGCACAGATGTCATTATGACACTTGTTAGTTTTCCCACATTGCTTCACTGTTTTGAAGTCTTCACATTGCCATATGATTAAAAAAGGCATGTACATCCTCAAGAATTTAACAATTTCAAATTTTGAATTCTTTGACATGAATTATAGTTTAATCAGAAAACATCACCCATTTATGTTTGTATCATATTTGAGATGTTGATTGCTTTAGATTTTCTAAAGATGTCGCTTTTTGTGATCTTTATAAAAAAAAAATCTATTTTCCTAGCAAAAAGATTGATTTAATTTGAAAGTTCTGTTAAAGCTAGTTTAATCTGATAAAGCTTTTAGTGCTATTGTCAACTTTTAGAATTTTTAACTTACAATGTCATTATCTCTTGCAAGTTTACAATACAGATAACTTAGAATAGTATCCTCGTTAAGTATTTATCAGAAGTCAAAAAATGACATCTGAATAAGAGCACAAGAAGCTTCAGGAAAATCTACGAATGTTGCAATTTTTTTTAGAATTCTCAGAAGACATTGGCTCTGGAAACCTTGTCGTACCTATCTAGAAGAATATACTCAGGAACCAATCATACATACAGCACAACTAATTAACTTCTCCAATAGCCTTCTTCTTGAAATTTGCTTTCAAGACTTTCCAGTAAATTTCACAAACAATAATCCACTTCAATTTGAATCCTTTTTTCTCAATTGAAATAAATCAAAGTTCATTTCTTTTCGAGTGAATAAGCAAAATGAAATACAAAATGGTAAGAAAAAAAAAACAAAATTGTTCTTGAATCCGATTAATATTATTACAAAACTGTTGGTGCATAGGATTTCCCGTAAGAGCTACAACATACTTTAAAGCTTTTTATTCCAACCTTTTCAGATGCAAGAATATATATATTTTTTTACACAAGGAGTCGTTCGACCGTCTCACAGGGTAATATGCATCATCGAAGAAAATATTCTTTTGATGTAAACCAAGATCCATTATCCGCACATTTAAATATTCCATTTTGACTTTGTACTTTACAGATGATTACATTCGCAAGATCTGGTATCAAAGAGCAGAATTACATAAGAAAATAAGAAATAAGAATTATTTTATTTTGATTTGAAATGGTCGATTGAGTTTCGAATAATATGACAAACAAGTATTTCTGTTGACAATATTAAGACAAGACAAGCTTTAAAATAAATTCTTCCACAAATTGTGTATTTTATTTTCAAAAATTCGTATTATATTTATTTTATATTTACTGTAAGATATGTATAGAAAAAAGTTCCATTCAATAACAACCTAAAATTATTGATTTTATATAAAAATTGAAGCGTTTGTTGATCTCGATATTCGATAGACAACTTCGAAATTTAACATGGTCGGGACCTTCAAATTGAAAAGTGCGGGAATTATATGAACCAATTTCATAAACATGATGCATCGTAAGTAGAGGTAACAAGAGTATGACAGTATTTGAAATATGTCCAGTAAAAGTACACTTCTGGAAGAAGTGTTTTGAGTCTTCTGGTCTCTGTCTAGCGGCCCAGAACAACGTTTATGTTGGTATACTAACGTCGACCGTATTTGCTGGCGTTTGGGTTGACAATATACAATTTGGGATCAATTTAAATAGCAAAAAACGTATAATAAATACATCAAAGATCGCATTAGCGTAGGGTAGCTGAAGTTGCGGAAAAGTAAGGCTATCTTTTGTGTAAAATGTTTAAAGTTCCAACATTGAAGGAATGTTTCTTAAAAATTAATAATAATAATATAATAATTAAAAAAAGAATAATTCAAGAATGAAAACTTAAGCACAAAAATAATTTGCATTTAAAAATAAAATTAAAAAAATTACTTATGATTTAAGAAAAAAATTATTAAAAATACAGTGTATTTTTTTTCAATGGGAAATTACTTTGGCTACCTACATCTTCCTGAATTTCAATTTGGATTGTAATCGGTATGCTAGTTCTCGAGAAAGTCGAACAATATAAAACCGGTCCTACGGGAGGTAGCGTTTTAGCCGAAAACATAACCCACATTTACAATAGGATACAATAATTTTTTTCCAAAAAAAAATTCTTTGACGACGATTGGCCCAACCGTTCAAACTGCAGTTTAATAATCATCCGAACATACAGACAGAATTTGTTTTTTGTTTGTTAAGGATGTGAAACTATTCTGCTTTTGATAAGCAGCGAATCTTACGACGTTTTGACACAATAGTAAATAAGGTAGATTGAGGTCATAAACTCCCCGTTCAAGCAAGATCAGCATATAGTTAAAACTGACAGGATTACATGCCTTATGTGACGTCAACACGCCGAACCCTTCTAGCACATCATTAGTAGTAATGTCGATTCTTCTGATAATGATTTGGCGGAGGTATATATATGTATGTACATATGAGTAAAAGAGTAGTGTAGGATATGAGGAAATCTATTAAATGCAAAAAAAGAAAACAAAAATTACCCTAACGCCACCAAGGGATGATTCAAATAGCTTTAGCTTTTGCCCTAATTTAAGAGGTGTTTGCTCTTAAAGCATATTAAATTAAATATAATATTGTTCTGACTTCTGACAATTTCCATCTTCTGTTTTACGTCCTAATGTTCATTTAATTTGTGGAGATATGTACATGCTTTTTCCCGGAAAAGATATTTTATTTGGACATTAAATTAGTTAGTAATTACGAATGAGCTTCAAGGGTATTTCGTGTCCAACATCGTACTCTCCTTTATGCATACCAGTTGAATACTTACAAATGATATAACTAAGCATTCGTACGTGTTTATTATTCCTGCACGCCCATTGGTCCCAAACTCATACAAATAAACCAAAATTTGTTCATCGTTATTCATATTGTATAAAATACAACCAGAAAGAATACCTAGAAGTCGTATGCACATATAAACATAAATGCCCTTAGGAAGCCCTCTAAGGAATTATTAGAATTCTATCATCTAATAGCTGTATGATGCAAGATATATTTTTTATTCATCTTTTTATGCTTTCATATAAAAACAAAACTCACAAAGGTTCTATAATAGCAGTTCCACAGTTACGTACTATACCTATCTAGGCAAAGTAATTCGAACAAAGAAGTCCAAAGACCGGAACTTATATTCAAGGAATCAATAAATCCTCTTTTCCTAATTACTCTGTCCTACTGTAAATAAGTCTATTGACAATGACAATGAATACAAATAGAATGATGGGAAAAATACACCTCCTTTTCCAGATAAATATCACTCTCGAGACATGGCTTGAGGGTTCTCTGGCAAGCGCAACACGCTTCAATTTTAAACTAGAAATTGAGACCACTGCCGAACATGGGGGTGGAGGCAGTGAAAATAAAGTTAAAATATTTTCCACTTCACAGAAGAAGGAGACTTTATTTTATATGCGGAGTATATTAAGGACACTGCTACCACCATCATCTTCAGAACCATATCACACACATGCCATTACAAAAACTAGCCCCGGGGCAAAATAACATCCGAAACTCTCCTTCTTAAACGCACAAGACTATGCATAATCGACAAAAAATACATATATGCGCTGCCGGAGACAGAAACGACGATTATACACGTACATTACATTAAATACTCGTTTATCCGAAAAAGAGATCGATCCTGATGGTTTGCAGTGAGAAGGTCGCAGGACGAAGTAGGAAGGTAAGAGATAGTTTTTGTGCAACCACATACTGCCACATCGCCGCCATCATCACTAACGTGAAGGAACACAAGACATTGTTCTTTCTATCTCCCGATAGTGCCTTTATTATTACACTACACAGGGTGTTTGTTCTTCAGTTAGGTTATTTAAAAAAAATATTAAAATATGTAGTACTTTTCTCAATAAAACTAATGATTTTTTTATTAAAAAACACAAATACATCATTAGTAGTAAAAAAAAAATAATAACATTATATTCTAATAGAACAGTGTGGGTACTGTATGTAAATATTTTTTCTGTCATAGTTGAAACCCCCTGTGTAATATACATTTAAAACAGAACAAAAAATAAATGACCAGTACTCTCTGGCGTAAACGTAATCTGTCTGAGAAGAAGATGATTTCCTTGAGGCATTTTCTACTTTTCTAGGATATCCGATGTTATTAAAACAAACCCTCAAATAAATATTGTAAAAGTTTATTTTATTAGTAATGCGCACTCCTTGAATACCCGACCCGGAGACCGGAGTAAGGATGGAAGCAATGATGAATCATGAAATAAGTTGAAAGCATAGTGCAAATTTGGTCGACAAACGTAGTGTTTTATCTGCTCGATCCTTTTAGGAGCATTCGAGTCTTACGGTCGTTGTTGTGTCTTGTGTGAAAAATAATACTCTAAAGAAGTTAGTTGCTTGTATACATATACAACTGGATGGAAATTGCCTTACGGGATGTATGAAATACAGTTTGCAAAAAGCAGGAGTGGAAAAGGAGAGGTTTTAGAATGTTAAAGTCAAGATTAAAAAAAAAAAAAAACGCACGCCCTGAAGTGAGATTTTTAGTTCTTAGATATAAAATTGTAAGTTAAAAAAAAACATGTAAGGAATCCGTACAATTTTTGTTTGGAATAGCTCAACAAGAACACAAAGAAAGAGCACCACAAATAAATATAAAAATATTTTAATTTTGTTATTAAATATGATAATATTATTATTTAAAAAATAAGAATAAAGCGTTGGTTTTATCAACATTTTATAAGAAGCTACAATTTTCCTAGGTTGCTTCAGAAACCTAATAATTAAAAAAATGATAAAATTGCTTTAATACCAAGTGCATAGGGCAAGATATCGAAAATCGGTGTTATTTTAAGGCACCGGTCATATACTTTTTCAAAGCTTGGAATCTTAAACTTAAATCAATCGACTGAATATCGAGCCTAAAACACTAAAAACTATCCAGCATATATTAATACACGTCTGCTGAATGTTTCAATATTCAACCCAGCTAACCCCACAGCCAAAGCCTTGTTGCGAATTAGTAAAGTGGGAGAGTTGTGGTTCAAGCCGAAATCATAAGAATTGTGAGTTAAGGAAGAAGAAGAAGAACAAAAATCTTTACTATAACCGATTATCGCCATATTTGGTCAGAATGCGAGTAAGTATATCATGGACACCTGCCTATTTTAGCTGAATTTCAGGGCGAGCCCATTCCCTTCGGAGTAAATTAGTGCCCTAGCGCTGCAAACTATTCTAGCATCAATTTTATAAGCAAGTTATGGGATGTATTAGCCCTTGCTAAATAACGAGGCCTGCCAACACCTCAAGCTTGGGGTTAAATAAAGTCAATTGAACCAATTTGCTTAACCAAGTTCAGTGATCATCCAGAAACCAATCGTACAATTTGCTCCCACGATTTTTTGCTAACAAAACCAGTAAGAAGCTTAATAAAGTAAGTTGAGTAAAGTGTACACGAGTAAAAAGCTGGGTATTTCTGTTAACTCGTGATTGCAGATTCAAAGCCAGGGTCGGCCTCGCTTGAACTGAAGGAAACTGTCTTCTGGATTGACCATTAAAATAAAAGGCACGACTGGGTCGCACGTACTTGCTCTTATGTGCTAACCCTTTTTAAGTGCAGGCGTCTTTTTGACAAAGATTTTATTTTAATATTTTTTGTATGACGTGCAACTTCCTTAGAATCGTTTTGGGGTGAAGCTCGAACAAACATGCGTCACGACAAAGGGATAAACACATAAATATATAGGATTGTTAGCTTTTGCAGTTTTTTAGTGTAGTATTATCTTTCCACTTGCTGCTTACTGTTTATAATATAATTTGCTAATAGAAAGATACAAAGGACTTTTTTCAGTTAAATTTTCATTTTGGTATGGAAAAATTTAAACAACTGGCATAAAGATTCGTCGGAATCAGCAGTATGGCAATAATGCTAGGTAAAGGGACCTTTATACGTCCCAATATGGGACCAATGGAATTTATAAAGGATTTAGGTACCTATAATAATGTTGGAAGGAAGGTAGGTACTAAAATTAAGATACGTGTTCCAACTACTGTTAAGCCAGTAGGTATAGAGACAATATTAAAAGTTAACACAGTGGTTTTGTTTATTTATAGGAAGGTGTAAACTTTTGTTTGCTCGATTGAAATTTTTGCATTCAGTAGTAATCGAATAGTTTTTTTTATTTGTTAGTTGTTTTTGTGTGTTAATCAAAGGCTTCCTTATTTATTCTGTGCTTTTATGATGATGAAAAATACTTTAAAATACGTAAGTATGTATGTAATGTAGGTTGTCACTTTCTTTTATTTGACTAATGGCTTGGCTAGGGCTTAGCCGAGCAATATGAAATAAAATGTAGGGGAAAAAAATTTATGAATTCAAAAAAACACTACTCATAACGTTTTTTGGAAAAAATGTTGTAAGCCATCTTATTTCTTTTGCTCTTTTCTATTTTATGAATTTTTCATTTCAAAATCGTTCGACCAGTTTTTTCAAAAAAATGTTTTTTTTGAAAAACTTTTCGAAAACATATTTTAAATTTTTTTTTTAGTATGTCAATTTTAAGAAATCTATAGTTTATACTAGGAGAAAAATTTAAAAAAAAATCTATAGATCCGTTTTCAAAATATTCAAAAAACAAAATATTTTTTTTAAAAAAATTATTAAAATTTAAAAAAAAATGTTTTTGAAAATTTTGATAAGCAATATTATTTAAATCATAAAACACTACATATTTTGAAAATTTCATCAAAATCCGTCAATTAGTTAACGAGAAAGTCTGATTTTAAAAAACCGGTCATATGGGAGGTACCGTTATAAAACTTTTTCTGAAAAATCCATTAAAATTAAAAGGTAGATTTTGCACAGAAAACATCATTCTGAAAGTTTAATCAAAATCGTAGGAGCCGTTTTTGAGAAAAATAAGTTTTTTAATAAAAGTTATATGGCAGGTACCGTTAGTTTTGGAGCTAGAATGCCAATTCCAAAAACTGTCGGGTAGAGCACTCTAGAAATACTATATACCAAGTTTGAATCAAATCGGTCCAACCGTTTAGGCTGTAGATATCGATACGGACAGACAGACAGACAGACAGACGGACGGAATTTCCGGACCCACTTTTTTTGACTTCTCTATCATCGTAATATCATGTTTGATTGTTAGAATTTTTTTTTTTTTTTTTACGAATGCATAACTTGCCTTATAGTCCCTATAATCGCAAGTAAAAAGAGTGACCCAGAAGTCATATCCAAGAACACTGTTTCGCAATTTTAAAAAAAGCTGTGATAATAGAAAACCTTATCGTGTTACTACGGTAGAACAGCAATGTCCCGAAGCTTGGCCCTTATCAAGGCTCTTACGTGAGGCGCACCCATGCCATGAATTTTTTTAACTTCTGTGCTAGTCAGCTAGTACCTTATGGAAACTATGGGACCTTACTTGGCTTGGTCTCGTCCCCCGGAGTCAGCCTACAAGATTTGTCTGATCAAGGGCCTGTTGTATGCTTCTATTATATTAATATACAAAATACTATCCAAGATTTTTATAAAGTTGGTCCATACCTGCCTATCTGCCTGTATAAGTTTCATTTAAAATTTATTAATAAGAGTTTTGGGTTTTTTAATTTAAAGTTGCAATGGCTTAAGGAGTATTTCTTTAATTTTTCTTATACTCAGAAACGCTTATTTCGTAATTAAAATAGTTTGACATGCTATGAAACACTTAGGCTACTGCCACAACGAGCTCCTTTTGCCGCGGTCCCATTTGGTCACGCGCCATGAGTAAATAGAGAATCAATGCGCAATGGAACAATACATACGAACGCCCGCGACCAAAAAGAAATAGGTATGGTCGGGCGAACCGTTCTAACTAGCGACTTTCCTTCCTATGAGGGATACTGAGATATATCGGAATAAACCTAGACACAAGCTTTCAAAGGGGAGCCCGTCATTTAAATTTGCAAATGGAAGGTGAGTCTTATGCATTTTGAATTTTTGTTCGTATGATAAATTGAATGAACGATTTTAAAAAAGGAAATTATGGATGGTCAAGATCAGCGTAATATGCTGTCAAGCTGCCAAAATGCAGATCATGCTTATAAGACAACAGCGAATTTTATTCCGGAGCACGCAGAAAATTGGTCGCGCAATCATTTTAGAAACTCGTGTGTCATTAGCCTAAAAGTTATTAGAAGAAAGATCGACCATTATACTGTAATATTACATTCTGCTGGAAACTATAGAGCAAATTGTCACAACTCAACAAGACACATTTATAGTTCTATCATTTTAGGACACAGGTCCTTAAATCAGCAAACTGTAAGCCTAACTCGGTTACTAGAAAGTTTTCTCCAATTTCGCACATAGGGTTCTTTGAGGTAACTTGAGCGGCCATGTGCTATATGCATCTCGGTCCGCATTGATGTTTATGTCGACGTCATATAAGAGTAAATTGACGGACTTTTGAAAAATGGTACCGATTTTGCAAACTCACTAAACTAAAAATCGTCCTTGGATTTTAAGTTAATACATCATCAACTGCGTTAAAAAATTCTTTTCCATTTTTCTTATTTTTCTAACTAATGTCGCCCAGCATTCAGTTGAATTCTAAAAGACACATAGTTCAAATTAATTTAATTCAATTGAGTTAAATTTATTAAATGCAAATGTACAGTAAGACTTAGCCTTTTATAGTACCTAGATTTGGATAGTAAAAAGCAATTATTAAACAAACCAAATATCTTAAATAAAAAACTTAACTAGTAAAAATAAATAATAAATAAATACTAATAAATTTAAGCTTCATTTTTAAGATTTAATTCGAAAAAAGAACCAGTAAAATTGTCCTTCATTATTAATCATAGTTTATAATTATTCAAAATTCTAAATGCTTTAAACATTATTTTAAATAAACTTTTATAATCAATACTTGACAGAGAGGGTTTCACTATGCTTGTCAATGTTTCTTTTTATAAAAAAAAAACTTATTAAGAAAAATGCTCCAAAACTTTGTAGAGGACCTTAGACTCACTAAACTAAGAAATTATGTAAAAGCGGAAACATAATGGATAAGTTATTGTAATACATAAATTTTCTCAAGAAATCTAAAGAACCACTGATTTAAAACCCAAAACATAGCAACTCCCCTTTCACTCTCGAATCGATGGTTATCAAACAATCAATATTTTAAAATTTTAATGCACAAATTTTATCTTTAAGCACATCAAAACTAAAAAAATAAACAAATCGATTTCTTGCTTCACCTAAAGTTAATTTGATTTAATTTAAAGTTTAACTTCTCTATGCAACAAAAAACATTTTTCCAAACTATTCGTATCTTTTCTCTCTGTCTCTCAGGTTTTTGCCGTCATCTTTTGTATTCATTCACATCGTCTCTTCCCTATTCTCATCTCCTATCCACCATTTTAGGGGAGCACAACGATGCAAGTTTTCACCAAAAAAGTAAAAACCTTGCAATGTCGCCAATGCAGTTACCAAGAAGCAAAAGAAAACAATAAACCAAGTATCGCGCATCAGAAAAAGGACATTGGCCCCGAAAAAGGAGCGGTTTTGTAATATTCCTACCAAAGCCAAGATACCTAGAAACCCTTTTGCTCAAGGAGAATAGAACAAACGTAGGTACATATACGAAAATAAATTAAAAAAAGAAGAAATAAACCTAAAAAGACCAATTCAAGTGCTAGGCCTAAAGAAAGCATGTGCCGGCGCTGGGCCAATGCATTTGAAGATTTTCAACGACCTAACGTTTCTATAACGTCGGCTAGGACTTTGTATGCCAAAATGGGTTGTTTGTAGGGCGCGGTTTGGCAAGTAGCCAAAAACTCTGCAATGAATTTTCGGATTGGGAACCCGGAACGATTTAGTTTGCTTGGGGTAAGAAGTATTATAGTTTCAACGACATATTATGCGTGTGTGTGTGTTTTAAGTTGGTGAATGCAATGGTATTGCACCAACGGACAGCTATGAATGCAAGAACACGATGAAATAGTCGTAGGAGAAGCAATAACTGACAATAATGTTAGTGTCACAGGATGATGATGTTATAATGATAACGAAATATGATGCCCCTTCCAGTTGGGGCATATAAGCCATAGCCACCTACCACAATGGAAAGTGGAAAGGTGCAGTGTAAATGGTAAAACTCTCCATTTCTGTGCCGGTGTGTGTGTGGATAAGTTTGTAAGTGCAAGGACTATCTATTCTCCTCTGCTTTGGGTATACAGGAGGTTTGTGTATATGATGCAAGGAATCTGTGTCAACAGGTTGCTTGTAAATAGAACGGAACATTGAGTTCTGTGACTTCAGACAATGTTTTCGGGGGTGGGTTTTGTGACTGCTATATGCATTTGCCGAATGGCGGAAGAGCTTTTATGCTGTTTGCCTTGTGTGTGCAACAGCAATGAGAAGATGTAGTGGCTGTTATGTATGAATGAGTTATGTCATAAGTCCGTTGTCATGAAACAGTGTTTTTTTTTTGGTTCTAGATAAGTATTCTCTTTTATCTACAAAATGTTGAAGTTGATAGATTTTTGACCAATTTTTTGATTGGCAGCTAGGACTTTGAGTAATAATTAGCGAAGGATAATGAGAATTATAATACAATACTCTTGGTAGGTACCAGGACATATTGGCTGCTTGTTTTAAGAACACAAAGTCTGCCTTCGTTACTTCTATGTAATACATAACTACAGTTTTTTGATTTGGGTAACTTTTTAAATATTCAATATTGTGATAGGTTCAGATGAATATGAATGATTAATCGATAAAAACTTTTTTGTTTGTTTATGTCATATATTTTAAAAGCGCTTTCGCATCAAATCAATAATTATTAGGGAAACCCGATGAACATATTTGGTTCATTTTATTTTTAATTCAAATATGTGTCACATAGAAATATATTATGCTTATCATGAGTAATTTGCCTACAAGAGCAATTTTTGCATTTGTGCTTATGAAGCAGACAAAAAATAATATTTTGAAGATAATTATAGTTCAAGGCATTTCTTAGAGACAAAAGGGAAAAAGATAACTAGAAACGTTTGCTTGGAATTTTTTAACTTTTTTTTACAAAAGTAACAAGAAAATGGGTTAAAACATCTAGTAAAAGGGGTAGTTCTCGATAAAGTGAGAGAAGTCTTGAAAAATAAGATTTACATGCATTAAATGTGCAGACCGCGGTATAATACAAAAAAAAAAAAATCTCAATAATACGAAAACGATATTTAAATTTTTTTTTCAAATATCTGCCCGTTAAAAAAGTGTGAATTCTTCTATCTAGCGTGCTTGAAAACTTAAAAAATATATACAAAAAAATATTTTGTTTTTTATTTTATTTTCAAATTGTTTGTTAAAGACCGATTTCTCTGAGCTAATAATGGAACTAAACTTTGATGTTCTTCGAGGAAATTTTTTTGGTATAGTATGTTATCCTTCATTTTGGGGCTTACGTTCAAATTAATAGAAACTTTACATTTTTATGAAAACGGTTGCCTGTATTCTGGACGTACCATGAAATATAGGAATTATTTTTTTAACCGAACAACACGAATTTGGAATAGTTTACCCGGCGAGATTTTCCGTGCTATTTGGATCTGCTAGGATTCAAAACCAATGTTAATCGACATCTCCTATCCTTTCCCTTCCAATCTTCTTTATGCCCGCGCAGTGTGCTCTACATTAAAAAGGAAATAAATAGTCCCTTAAAAAAAATATTGTTAGAATAGTTCTAAGTATATTGTTTTGAGGATCATAGAAACAAACGAGTTAGAAGCTTAGCTTGTTAAAATACATACATAGTTCTTAGTTGCACTGGCAAAAACTATACGTTCAGAAACAGCAGTACGATGAATATATTCCAATTTGAAAAGAAAACCTATTTTCGCATATAATTACGATCTCTTTTGGGCGCTGTCTATGAAACTCGATGAACTTCAAAAAAGCTTTATAGCTACTCATTTATTTCATTACTCAGATAGCGTCATAACAAAATTAATAGCTCTACATCAAAGAAGAACAGCAAAATTGCTGCAAAGCTATTAGAACAGAAAAGTGCCACACAGTTTTCAGTTCAGGAACTATCCTCAAAAATCTCTAGTTAATCTAATACAAACTCCCTTTTTTGTTTATAAAACTACATACACATACAAGGTTTCCTTTTCAAACAAAAAAAGCTGTTTAAACACATAAGCTTTGTATATACATTGCTATAATACAATGTATATACAATGATATAAGTCCAAACCTTTTCAAAAAGCAGTTCAACTTAACTAAACTTATTGTTTGGGTTTTACGAAGCTTTGGGAAGATTTCCTAGACAGAAACCTCAATTTAAGACTTTTCGAAACATTTTAATGATGTTATTTTCCTATCTACGTTATCATTATTATTTAAGTAATTTTAAGTAATTTTTCAAATTCTAATTTCCTAAAAATGGTTTTTTAGCGTGTCACAAAACCATTTCATTAAATCAATTTTAAATTTATCTTGGAAACAAAGACACTTCTTCAGCGCCATAATTTTCTCTAAGTGTTTTATAACTAATTATCGACAGCTTTTTAAATATAATATAATATCAATGCTAAAACTGTAACTTAAAAAAAGTTTAAACAACTAAATACTTTAAGCTTTGTATATACACTGCATAGAAAATGTATATACAATGCTTTAAGGCTAGTCTGTTTCAAAACCGTCAAAAGCTTAAAAGTTAAAAAAAAGTCGAGCTTAAAAGCTTTTTTGAAAAAACCTTTTCTAATAACTAAAAATTTTTAAAGTTTTTTTTATTTTTCTTTGCTAAGCTTTAGTTGCAAATGTCCTTTTTTAACTCAATTGTCCTTAAGCTTTCGAAAAATTTTTTTACTGAGTACATTTTCCATTGAAAACAACATAAAAGCTCTTATACAAAAAATATATAATAAAAGCATATATAACAATGCTTCCCAAACTGTTAAAAGGCCACAGTAAAAAGTTTATTAGTAAATATTTGAGTTTGCTAACGGAATATTGGAAGCCGGAAATTATGAAAAAATTATAATTTTCTATAAGTTCTTGAAATATAAAACCAACTTAAATTTAAACATTTTTCCCGTTTAGGAAAAAATCAAAAGCTGAATTCCATAACTTTATAATTTTTACTTTTAAGATAAATTTCACAGTTTAAAGGCCAATACCTGTGTTTCAATTCATCAAGACGAGTCAAGATATGAGCTTGTGGCTGTTTTTTGTTCAACCATGTTCTTGTCTACACAGAAATAAACCTACCACCAACTCGCCTAGACTAATGGAAACCATTAGCCGAACAAGTTGCTATTTCACACTAATGCTTCTGTCCTGGCATAGTTCCTACCACTGGCACCACGGTCATCGATATACATAATAGCATATCAAATGCAAAACTCTTGGCCAATTTCTATATGTTGAGAGGAACAAGGCTTGCACAATGCACACCCACAGTTCTGCAAACGGCCTGAGGCCCATTTAATCTAGTTGCTCTTTCTCGTGGTGCATCCAGAATGAAGCGGAGGGGTACTTTTGCATACAGGCGGAGGATGATGATGACGACAATAACGAAACAACAACCCAACCGAAGATGGAGCATGGAAACATGATTAAAAAAATCTATTCTACTTGTACAACAACAACATCAATTTTATAATGTAAAGGATTCTCTATGCAACACTGGCATTCAAATCAAAAACCGTGAGGCAATATACACGCCCCTTACCCATTATGGGTTAACAGCGCAAAAACCTTAACCGATACTGCTGGTTGTTGTGCATCAGCCTCTAGCACTGAATGAATCTCAATTAGATTTATGTTCTGTTTTGTGGATGCGTTTTGTGTGAATGTGGGTGGGTTTGTATGCAGTTGCCAAAAATGCATAACAGGGAAACAAGGATGTGAATGATATAATGTAGTTTTATATATACCTAAATGGCTTTCTGGTAAATTGAGATGATTTGTCTAAATTCCTTGTCTAAGACTGAGTTTATTCCAAAAAAATTGGGAAAAATGATATAAGCGTTCCAAGTGCTGGCGAATGAAAATGGCTTTGTTTTTTATTCTGAGATTGGGGTTTTACAGTCTGCGTTGCAAGAAAGTAAGCAGAGAAATTCTATAGAAGCATTTTGAAAGTGGAAAGACCTAGTTTACTTTATCTGTCTATGTAGTATAAAACAAAAAAACCATGATGAGATGAAACACCGAGGCCATATTCCTTATCCAACTGATTAACGTAATGCTTTTCAATCTAATACCTAAACCAAATTGAAAGTGGAACCTTTAAACTGCAAGTGGAATTTCAACTAAAATTTCTATAAAAAAGATATTATCTCACAGATACCAGTTCTTCTGTATCCTAACCTAACCAGAGCAAGTAAAATTGTATCTATCAAAAAAAGATACTTTCACCAAAATGATACCAACATTTCATTTCCAGTTCCGGCAGTGGTTGTTTTTGTTACTTAGAAACGAAATGAATGCATGATGATCAGCAACCGAGTTGCAGTCCAACAACACACATCCCTGTGTAGTTAACTGACAGCTGAGGTCAGGCTGAAAAAGTTGAACAAGTGATTATATCGCTTTTATGTTCAAAATCATCCAGAGAGATATTTCCATCATCGTCATCAACATTCTCATGCAGAGGCTGAAAAGCAAAGATAAAAATACAGAGGAACCAGCTATATGTTGTAGATCTAGATACTATGCGGTATGTATATACGTAGTACATTATGGTAGTGGCCGAAGGTCCTTTTGTGTGGTATAATTCTGTGCAGTGGTAAAATGCATTTAAAGCATTTTCTATGCCGTTGCTGTTACTGCTTTGGATTGCCGCATTTGAATATCGTTGATATAAGTGGAGCATGTAAGTGAAATATATGCGATGCAGCCAAAGAGCCATATCAACCCCAGGAGAGATGAATGTGTCCGACATCCAGCTTTTTGGTTTCGTCGGCGTACAATTTATAAAGGAAATGTAGGGTGCATACGTTTATTTCTGCCTATACTTGCATCAGTCGTTTTATTCATAAGTGAGTTATATTTCGATGAGTAGAAAATGTTTTTAGAATTAAATAAGTGTTCCGTATAGAACGAGCACATTTATGCATTTTTGAATGGCATTATGTGGTAAAATCAGTTAGCAATTGAAATGCTTTTCAAAGAATGTAAACATTAAGTGCCTTTTGAAAGCAATTAGAAGGCAAATTAGGGTATTGTAAGCTTCACCAGCAACCAACCAATTTAACCGGAAAATAGCCCAAAAGAATCTTTAAAAAATTAACTATTTCAGCAGTCTCTCCCAGAGGATGGCGAAAAAAAACAGAGTATCTCAATTTTTAATTATTAATACATAAAAGAATGTATATTGCCCGTAAAAAGCTTTGAACTGTGTTAAATAAGCGATTCACAAAATGGGTTTATTAAGAACAAAGAAACTACGAGTTTTGCAGATTTTCTAGTTTCAAAAGTATTCAATATACCAAAATATCTACCGCAAGATAAAATCAAGTAAGGCAGAGTTTTGTAAGCAGTCATTTGTTTAAAAAAAGCATTATATTATATACATGTACCCTGATTACCTCTACCAGATAAACCAATTACATACAACCTGAAAGTATTGATTAGCTTGGTACTTTATAGAATTAATTGAAAATGTGTACTTTCACTCGTCCTTTGACTTAAGTTTTGGTTCAAACTCCACTTATTTTACTTGCGATTATAGAGACTTTGAGGCAAGTTTAGGATTCGTGATTTTAAAAAAATTGAGATAACAATGAATCATGACATTACGATCATAGAGAAGCCTAAAAAAGTTAGTGGCGGTAGGTATGATTCTGTTGGCATTCCTCAGGGGGGATATTGAAATTTAATTTTTTAGCGCTGAAAATAACTGTACCTGCCATATCCCCGTTAGGGAAAACCTAACTTTTCTCGAAAACAACTCAAACGATTTTGATGACAATTTTTAATAATTTTTTTTTGTAGGTATTAGCTACCAACTTAAACCAAATTAACGGGAAAAATCTATTAACGGTACTTCAAAAAACGTTTTTTTTTATTTTAATTTTCGACTGTCTCGTTAACGGTTCATTAGATTTCTATCAAATTTTTTGTTTGGGAAAACCTAGGTGGCCAAATTAATTCTGCATAATGAACATTTTTAATAATAATTTTTGTATATTTATAATTATTTTAATTTTTTTTTTTTTGAAATTTAATATTTTTAAAACTAATTAATTAACATTATTTTAAATTTAATGATCTTCTTTCTATTAATAAACTCTTTAAAACTGCAAACCAAAATCTGAAAAAACTTATTGTTTTCAAAAAACTAAAAATAAAAACACGATTTCATTAAAATCAAAATACTTTTTTCATAAATTCTTTGTTAATATTCACGAATCCTAAACTTGCCTTATAGTCCCTATAATCGCAAGTAAAAAAATTATTTGAACTAAAAATTTTTTTTAAATCCTCTGTAAAACGTCAAAACAACCTTATGTCCTAAATTTAAAGACGATTCGGGCAACCATTTAGACTCTAACCCAAAATATATACATACAGATAGACAAACAGACAGATGGACAGACAAACTGAATTTTGCCAGTAACTCAAATATGTTTCTCTTTATAATCGTAATGTCATGTTTGATTGTTATCTCAAATTTTTTAATCTGCAAGTAAAAAGAAAAGTTCAATTATTTTTACTTGCGATTATAGGGGCTATAAGGTAAGTTTAGAATTCGTGAATATAACAAAAATTGATATAACAATCAAACATGACATTATGATCATAGAGAAGTCTAAAAACGTAAGTGGCTAAAAATGTCTGTCTGTCTGTGAGTATGTATAACGAGCAGCTGCCTAAACGGCTTAAGCGATTATCTTCAAATTTGGTGTGTGTGATTCGTTTGGAAATCCACAGAGGAGAAATTATTGAAATTGTATTTTTAGGGCTGAAAATAACTATATGTCCGTCAAGGAAAAGCTTATTTTTCTTAAAAAACAGTTACAACGATTTTAATGAAAGTTTTTGAGATTTTTTTTAGTTTATTAGCTACCATCTTTTTTAATCCAAATTTGCCGGAAAAGTCTATTAACGGTACCTTCGATGTAACGGTTTTTTTAATTTCCGACTTTCTCGGTAACGGCTCAATGGATTTCAATCAATATTTAAAAGACCTACGTAGCCAAATTAATTCCACATTCCAATTTTTTGAAAAACAATTTTTTTCTATTTATAATTAATTTTTGAATTGTTTTATTGGAAAATTCAGTATTTTTAAAACTTATGGTGGATTTTCACTATTCTGCAACTTGACTTCTGCAAAAAAGTAGGATATAACATATAAAAATCATACTCGTTCGATAAAGAGGGAAGAAAAAAATCAAGAACATCTTGATAAATCAAGATTATAGGAAATATGAGAAATCTAGATCAAGATTATGGTGAAGACGAACATGTTCATCTTGATTATAGCAGGTCCTTCTGCATTTGGAGGTCCCTATAATTTCCATAGTTCAGGTTAGCAGTTTTTTCTCGTTTTTACAACAATTTTCAAATTTTCCTGTTCAAAATTAAAATTTTTGCCTCTGAAAGCTATTAACCTGAACGCAACAAAGCCAACAACTGTCAAATTTTTTTTTTCAATAATTGCCAAATTACAAGGAAAGAAATGGAAAATACAAAAAGATTTAAAAGTAAGTTATAATAAATTATTTTTATTAACTATTTTCATATTTTTTTTTAATTCATAAGATAAATGTCCGTGCGAGGTGGAAGATGATGGTTTGATTTTGACTTCTGTCAACGAGCTATAAAAAATTAGGAAAAAAAACGTTAATCCGTATTTCGTTTTTGATTTAAGTAAACAAATTCATTAGTAGCAAGAAAATTTAAAAGAACCAAACATTTTCTTCTATTAAATATATAAATTAATTATATAACGTTCTCATTTCCACTTTTCCCAACTGTCTGAATTAGTTTCTGAAATGAATGCAGTTCCAATTGTTATGGTTCATCTTTCAAGAAGGAGGTCTCGCTATTACAGAGATTCACTCTTTTTGCTGATAAACAAAACCAAAATAGGGTCTTGAAATAGATTGACCCTAGACAACAATTTCATGCCTTCCGGAAATAGTGTTAAATGTCATGCACAGACGACACCGTGTCACAAGTGATTTCGATTTCAATACACAAAAGAGGCTCCATAAAATACAAAAAAAAAAAAAAAAACTACAGCGATGAATAGCGAATGTACACATTATATTTCCTTCGCGAGGAAAAAAGAGATTCGAGGACTTGAAAACCTTCCACGAACGATGAATGTTGATTCATGGTGATGATTTTCAGCAAAAGTATTTCCAGCTGTATTCCGACGAGCGTTTTTTTTTTTTTCGTATTTACATAGAAAATATTTCCCGACATCCCAGTGATGATTTTTTTTTTCATCATTTTTTTCTTCGCAAAGGTCTGTCCTGTGAGTTGTCCTTTAGACAGACGTAGTCATCATTTCTGTTCTTGTTGTTCCCTTTGAAGATGAAAAGGGCACAACACTTTTTTTGTGTTATTTGTTTGCCAACAAACAAATCTTAAGATTTGTGATGACAGCGAAAGGATGCTTTGTATATGGCATAGTGGGTGGCAGCAGCAGAAAGATATAATAGTCGTCCTTTTTTGTATAGTGAAACCGAAATAAGCGTACAAATCAGTGTGCTGCTGTTGCTATTAAAGCGGTCGGGGTAGATAGAATAACTCCTTCACTCCTCGCAGTCAGCAAATTGGTTATGGTAGAAATATTGCTGGACTGAAAGTTGTGAAGTAGAGAACGATGTTCATTGTGCTGAGGTTATGGTTTCATCGGGGCATATGATGCATGGTCTGAGTACTTGATTTGAAGTGCGGTTGGTTAATTTGTGAAAAAGTCCACGATAAGGACGAGTGGTGGGAAGAAGAGTCACTGGGCTTTTGTATTATGTGGTTGATTTTAATGGAAATCGCATGTTTGTTTGTCATTTAATTTTTTGATGCTGGGTATTATCATTTAATTGGATATAATGCGAATGGATGAACTTGTGGATTTTTATCATTTTAACCACTAACATGAATAATAAATACGTTGTGTTTTTTAAGTGCAGGGTTTATTTATGTGGCAAAAACAAATTTTTGCCGAATAAATAATATTTGATGATTATTTTATAGTTTTTTTTTTAATGAAAATTGTGCATATATGTACTTTTATTGAAATGCATTAACACAAAATAGGGTTTATTATCGATTGTATCTATTCTATTATAAATGTATCTGTATTTTTTGTATATAATATTACCAAAAAAAAGTTTCTTATATATCTACTACCTCTGAAAAATATATGTTAATCACAGAATTATGTACCAGCTTATCCTAATACTTAATGTAGATTTACGCATCCAAAATATGGAACTTACATATATTCCTTGATACTTATAATACTAATACTTATAACCCTAATACTTCAAATACTAATAATTGGCTGCTTGAATTGTAAATTGTATTGTTGTTTTGATTGCTCATAGATTTTTGTTTATATAAACTTAATAAGCGAATTATTTTGGCGAGCCAATTCACAGAATTCATTTTATATTTCTCTATATAGTAACATGAAATCACTACTTTAAATTAAACTTTCATTTTGTCGTTCGCCTTTTATTATCTTGCATTTATATGTTGTGTAGCCATAAAGAAAAATGTAATAACAACATATAAATAGCCAAAATAATTAAATTAAATTAAACAAAAATTACAATTAGAATCCGTATTCGAAAATAATATAGATTTTCCTTAACGGTTATTTGGCAGGTATTGTTATCTTCAGCCCTATAAATCACATTTCTAAAAAACCTCTCAGAAATGCCAAAAGAAACACATACCGAATTTGAAATTTAGTTATACAGGGTTGGCTAAATACAAGTTTCTTTTTTAAAAAATGCAATAAAATGAACAAAATTAAATTTTGTCACATTATGTCACTCCAATTTTCCAAGACCTTGTTGATGGTTTCGGGATGTAGCTCGGATGATATCGATTTGAATCGTTTCCGGATTGTTTGCATAGTATTTATCCTTCACGGTTCCCCACAAAAAAAAAAGTCAAGGGGTAAAATTGCAGCTTCGAGGCGGCGAATTGGAATCGCCAAGACGGCTTATAACACGATTTGGGAATTCGGTGCGCAAAAGATCGATTGTGGCATGGGCTGTGAGGCATGGCGCGCCATCTTGCATCAACCAAAGGTCGACCAAATCCATGTCTTCAATTTCATTAAAACGGACGGCGGGGACCATGATTGTTAACCACTAGCATACCAGTCATAGGAACTTTTTGCACAAACTTGCGTACAGCGGGTGCTTCATTTTAGCCAAAAACTTAAAAAAAATGTTTGGGCTAACCAGCACTCAATTCGAAAATAACGTATGATATGATATGATAATAATAACCTTTGACTTAAAAAAAGAAACCACTAGATGGCCAATCCGTTATATACAGATGGACAAACATTTTTGTAACTTACTTTTTCGGCTTCTCTATGATTGTAATGTCATGTTGATTGATTTCTATACTTTTTTTAAATTCACGGATCCTTAACTTTCCCATATATATCGCAAGAAAAAAAGTTATAGAGTGACTATAAATATTCCTCGAACTAAAAGTTACCATTCTTCCAAAGTTTTGTAGACACAGAATATGTAGTTATTCCTTTTAGACATAATCTCATACAAACAGTTTATCTGTTGTTCGTTAATTTGGTATTCAAAGCATTTCTGACAACCAGCGATTTGTATTGAAATTAAAATCGAAACCAATACGAGCAATAGAACGTATCCTGTATCTGTCTCTTAAGAAAAACTTCCACATGTGTGGCTTGCAAAAACTTTTCCCTACTAAAACAAAACAAACGACATTATTTGTTCTTCTCATACCTTATAACTTCACATCCCTCGGACATGGGCAAGGACATATCAATATAAAACCAAAGTCAATAGTAAATTTTGTTGTTTACTTAAAATTGTTCAGTTTTGTTCTATTGGACGAGATAAATCCCCAACTAAGTCCTTCGGACAAAAAGATACAAAATCCGAACAAACAAAACATTTGATTCCTAGAAACCACACTTCTCTACAACGGTGCCATCACCATCGCACCACTCATTTCTCACTTTGCAGGCCCACAAAAGCAGTAACATTTGTCCCGCAGAAGAGCAAAAATTTTCTGTGTATAGTTTGCCAAAGTTTTGTCCCGAAGTCCCGATCAACAAACTACTTACAAGTCCTTGTTCCAGGGAACATGACCAAATCGTATCGAAGTTGTGTTGTGATGTGGTGTACAAGTGATGTTGGTTATGGTGGGAATAAAGTTGCCCAAGGGATCGTCCCGCAATGAACATTTGGTGTGTGAGGGAAGATTCTGATATCGCAGCGCGTATAAGTTTCCTGCTAGGGCGGAAAAGCGACAGGCAGAATAATTGCAGCGGCCCAGTACCGAAGGCAGTGAAATGCATAGTTCTGGCCTTGGTAAGATATATTTTACGTGAAGATGTTTTCGCTTAGAAAAACCCCAAAAACTTTTACCGCCATAGCTGCCACCGCCCGCACCCGTATGCTTGTTTATGTGCCTAAGTAAAGTCGTTCTGGGTTTGAGTGTTTACAGTGGACCAGGGACACTGCTGGCACTGGGGTTTATATGGTTCCTCGTAAAGTTTTGCAATGAGTTCCTTAATTGACAGCCTCTTTTGCTAGATCCCTATTTCGAGAGGGAAAGTTTTCGTACCACAAAGGAGAAAGGGGAAAAAATACAGAAACAGAAATGATGAAAATAATTGAAAAGAAAATTGAAATAACTTTGCCAAGACAAGTAGAGAACTTTCCGGGAACTACTTGCAAACCAGGCAGGCGGCCGGTGGTAGTACTCGGCACTTTGTTAAGCAAGGATGTGAGTGGAGCAGGATAAATGGACAAAGTTATTCAATCTTCTTACCCAAAGAGGAGAATATTATGAAATTCTTATGAACATTAATTGACAGAGCACTGATAAGGGAATGTCTTATAAAAGCCATGATATACACAGAGGGTGGTTGAAATAATTGAAGTTTGTTTCTGTGACTGCAGGTCATTTTAGTTTTAATTTTTTATTTCTTAGTTTAATAGTGTTGTAATTCGAAGAGAACATTTTTGGTTTTGTACTGTTTTGAAGCATTATTTATTCAAGATTATGTTTTTAAGATGTTGCTTGGAAAAACCTAATCGATTTAATTACCTAGCGACACATTTTTCTACGTGTGTTAATGCAAATATCTGTGTTGATAGAGATTATCGCCGTTGTTCAAGATATTAAAATGTAAGAAAAGAGCGTACTAGTACAGAACGACGATAGAGGCAGCTTGTACTCCAGAAATCTCAGCGATTAGTTTTAGACTTGGAACAATCGTCATGGGTCATAATAATTTCCCTGCAAACTGACATCGGCAAGATTCCGAAATGTGGAACCATCCTATAGAATCCCCGATTGTTCGACTTATAGGGTTATTAGTAAGACTTAGCGAAAGCCGGTGATCGAGGACAATATGGATATCCATTGGAGAGGGTAACTTTTTGAATGAGTTTATGTTTAATTTTCGTGTGGGCAAAACCACCATTTATTTGGTATTTATTGCTATTTCTTAATATAACTTAAGAAGTAAAAAACTTATAAGTTAAGATTTGAGTTAGCTGGTTTGGTGGTTTAAAGAGAAGAAGCTTTAGGCAGGGGGTACTGATATTAGAGTAAAAAGCAAGCTGTGTTCGGATTGACACTTGTCAGCTTTCGGGGGATGGATTCATTAGAGCTATAAGATATTCGATGGGTAGAAATACAGAACAAGCGGAGATTGCGTATGTAACGAAGGTTAGTATTAAGAAAGATGGAGTCATTTAGAGCTGTGCAGTTAAGGTACCTAAAAGGATTCGATTTTTCAGCTTATTCAAGTTGACCAGTTTGATTCGGCCTTAATGACATTTTAAAGGAAAACTCTTGATTATTACTTGATTGCGTGAGAAGGTTATTGATTTGCACTTGGCAACATTAAGCTCGAAGATGTTTTTGGAGCACGATATTGAAAAACTGTTGGAAATGGGAAAAGTCTTTAGTTGATGAAATAACCTTGTTTTCATTATTTATTACATTGTTTTAGTATCATCTGCATACAGTAAGATGCAGAAATGTTTTACGATAATTTTAATGTCGGTAATAGTAAGAATGAAGAGGGGGGGGGGGGCTAAATGGCTTCTTTGGGAAACATCGGATGTAGCTTAAAAATGGCTTGATAAGACGAATCTGAACCTAACACTGTAAGAATGGTTTTCGAAATAAGAAGAAATCCATCTCAACAAAATGGATTCAAAGCCGAGTTTTGGCAGATTAAAAAGAATAAGTTTGTGGAAGATTTATGGAAAGCTTAACTAAAATCAATTAAAACAAAATCGACCTCCTTTTCATTTCCCAATGCTGTTATCCTCACCAGGCTGATGAATGTCTAAATAAAAGCTTTGTGTACTTGAGACAAAATGGAAAATATTCAGGTTTTGAACAGCCCCTAACAATGCTATTAATTTGGATTATGAAATATTATAAAACGGTGAATAGTGTGCATGTTAAGAAAAAGACAGATTAACTCCGAACTAGGAGTGCTTCTTAAAGAATTTACATCCAGACCCACGCTCAACCCTATTCTCTGGATCCTCGTGGTTAACTGCAGACCTTAACATAGCAAAGTCAAAGTAGAAGCGAATGCATATTAATTTGCTTTGGTAGAAAAAGGCAAATTCCCTTTCACTTTAAGTGAATCAACAGGAAGCAGCGCCTTACCAATGCGGTAAGTCAAAGAAATGTAGATAAGTGTTCAATCCGCAAAATTTGGAATTGGTCCTCTTTACCACCAAAAGGAAATTACTAAGGATTCCATTATGAACATCAAAACAGGTCTCTCGACAGAAAACTAAATTTGAATCTCAACATCGAAGAAAGAATAAAGAAGGCTTTGAGCAGTTATTTCCTCTAGGATTTAGAAGAGCTTTCTAAGCTCACTGTTACAAAACTGCTTAGATTTATCAACACCTCCTAACATACATAGGTCAAATGTTTATAGAGCCCGAAACCTTCAGGATATCACAATGGATCTACGTTTATCTATTTGTGGTGGATACAACATTAACCATCATTCCATTAACTAAACCTAAATTAAGGTTATTTGTATACTTCTTTTGGCAACATTATTTCTGTCAAAACCAATACTAATACAGCATTCGTTTGAAATTCGTTTGATTTTTAAAATAAAGAAAAATACAGACCTGAGTTTCCTTTTTGAAAGCTTCAAATTTAAGAGCAAACTTAAGTTCAACGTTTTGCTGATACTTTGCAACAAATTTCAGAATAAAAATCAACAAGTTCAGCATACAAATCATTGCATGTGTATATCAAACTAAAAAAAACTTCACTTCACGCTAAGGATGTCACAATTTTTTGTTACAAAATACAGGATTCGCGCCAGTATACTTGAGTTCTTGGCAAGACAAATAATATAATGTTGTGATTTGCATTGCGGATATGAAAACATGAAACACAGTGTCGGAGAGGATTTTTATTAGGTGGCTAAATGATTGATGATAGTTTTTCTGGCATTGACTGGCCTTGAATCAGATTTATCATTCTAGAAGGAAATAATGTGTTTATTTTTATGTTGAAAAGCAGATCGAAAAAGACATTAAAAAGACAGTACAAAAAAAAAGTTAAGTATACGCCACAGTGAACAAAAACATTTAGGGGGAAATCATTTAAAAAACATGATTTTTTTTACTTGCTATTATAGGGACTATATACTATAAGGCAAGTTTAGGATTCGCGAATATGAAAAAAAAATTGATATAACAATCAAACATGACATTACGATCATGGAGAAGTCTAAATAAGTGATCGAGAAAAAATGTCTGTCTATCTGTCTGTCTGTCAGTATGTATAACGAGCTGCAGCTTAAACGGCTTAAGCGATTATCTTCAAACTTTGTGTGTGTGATTCTTTTGGCATTCATCAGAGGGGAAATTGAAATTTTATTTTTAGGCATAAAAATAATGGTACCTGCCATATGACCGTTTAGGAAAATCTTATTTTACTCGAAAACGGCTCCAACGAATTTGATGAACATTTTTGAGAATTTTTTTGTTGGTATTGGCTATCATTTGATTAGAACCACATCTACGGGAAAAGTCTATTAACGGGACCTTTCATATAACGAAAATGTCCACATCGCTCTTTGAAATTTTTAATTTATTAATATTTTTAACGTATAAAAATACATTAAAAGTCAACCATTTTCAAGTTTTTTTTAAATTGCAAGACCACCAAAAGAAAAAAAAAGGTAACCATAGTGTTTTAGCTCAAAAATCAATATCTTTTTGAAATATTTGGGTCATATGACCGTCAACAAAAGTAAAATCTACGAAACTTCACCTGAAGAAATTTCACATGTTTGAATAAATAATTAATAGAAAAAAGAACATCCATGATCTTTAAATCTTGTCGAAAAATGGCTATGACACAATCTGATTTCCAACAAATCAAAGGAATCATAGATAGTTCCCTCCAAGTTGCCATAGCCAATCTGGCAACTAAAGATGACCTGCACAAAATGAGATTGATCTTCTGCGTCAAAACCAAGAACTCTCAAACCAAATAAACGAATGTGGAAAACGTTGTAACTTTCTGGAAGACGAACTTGAATCGCAAAGCCATGAAATGCGTGGGAAAAATATAATCATCTAATTCATATAACCCAACTTTTGTTAAAGAGCGAAGCACCCCAAATGCCGTCAGCTCTAAACTCAGTGAAAACGATAACATTGTCAAATTCAATTTAATTCGCAAATAAAACACCGCATCCTACTCGACTATCGAAAAGCGATCAGAGTATGTAATCCAGCTGAACGTATTTCAATTAAAAATAACACACTGTTGATTCAGGATAAAATATTTTATTTAACCAAAAATAACATTTTAAAATATCAAAATGAAAACGGAGAAACAACAATGCAAAATTTGTTTGAAAATATCAACTTTTCACATGTCACATTTGTCAGCAAAGTGTTTTATTGATCGGTGACTTGAACGCAAGAATTGGCAATGCACAAACCATAACTTTGCAAAACTGTGACAAATTCTGCGATTTCCCTCCCCTTCAGAAACACAAAAGACAGCATTTGCAACAAGAACGGTGTTGATTTTCTTCAGTTACTTAAAATGTACGATTGCATTATTTCGAACGGTTGTACGGGCGGAGATAATGAAGGACACTGCACTTTTATCGAAGGTCAAGGAAAATCCGTCATCGACTATTGTGCTGTAAGCAACAGCTGGATTAGCCTAGTAAAAAAAAATTTGCAGTTGAATCTGAAACCTTTTCAGATCATATGCCAGTCGACTTGGTATATCGAAGCTAACACATACTACAAAAATCTGTGTCTACAAACAGATTTTCAAAAAATTTGAATTTTATAACCAACAAGCCTTAACACTAGGCCAAACTCGAAACTGCAAGGATTTTCGGAAAATCACGAGAGAAATCAATGGATCAAGTTACAAAATTGGTATAGGCGTATCTGATGAAGACCTTACAACACACTTTAAGCTCCTGTTGTTGTTTCAAATTTTTCATACGCTGAGTCACTTACTGTTGATGAGACACTTGACGTAGATGTTACAATTGAGTTAATAAATGATTTTATCTCCAGTGCAAAAAATAGAAAGGCTCCAGGTGAAGACGGAATACCGTACAAGTTTTTTAAAAATGCAAAACCTTCATTCTGCAACAAGCTACAAACTTTATACAACAACATTTTTTCTTCAGCCGAAATTCCATCCTCATTTAAAAAGTCTGTGATTTTTCAAATACATAAAAAAGGTCCATTAAACATAGTACACAATTACAGAGGAGTATTTTTTATGAATACCATTGCAAAAATATTCTGTGAAGTTTTGGTAAATAGATTGGAAAAATGGGTCGAGCAGAAAAATCTTCTAGCTGACCTGCAAGCTGGATTTAGAAAGGTTTATTCAACTGTAGATCAGATATTTACTCTCACTAATATTATCAAAGCGTTTCATGACCGGAATAAAAAAGATTATTCTTTTTTTGTTGACTTCAAAGCGGTTTTTGACCTTGTTAACAGAAATGCCCTTTTCTATAAACTGTCTCAACTTGGTATATCTTCAAAATTCATAAAGGTAATCAAAGAAATGTACACGCATACCAATGTAGCAGTTTGGAATGGTAAAACCTATTCGGAATGGTTTGAAACAGACACAGGTGTGAAACAAGGCTGTCTGCTTAGTGCGATATTGTTCTCCCTGTTTATAAACGACGTAGCAGATGATCTTCCAGGAGGAGTAAGAATTGCTAATACCACAATCAATGTATTGTTATATGCAGATGATCTCGTCATACTTTCAGAATCTCCAGAACATATGCAATTGATGATCAATCTTCTGTCATGCTATTGTAAGAGATGGGGACTTGCAATCAATACAGATAAGCCGAAAATGATGGTTTTTGCACGATCCCCAAGAATACACAATGAAAGACAATCGAACTATAATGGTCATCCTCTTCAAACATTTAAAGCAGTAAAATATTTGGGAGTTATTCTAAATCCAACATTGAATTTCAGTAAACATCTTACAGAAAAGGCAAAAAGCTCTCAAAGCCTACTTAATCTTTTGTGGAAAAGTGTGTTTTCCAACAAGAGAGTCGCTGTAGGGGCAAAATATAATTTTTTTTAACAATGTTGTTAAATCAACTCTCTGCTATGCTACTCAGGTTTGGGGTTCTTATGGGTATGAAGAAATTGAAGAGTTTCAAAGGAACTTCATTAAAAAACTATTCAATCTTCCACTGAATACACCCAGCTATATATACCTAGAAACCGGACTACCAAAACTATTAACAGACAAACTTAAAGCACAGGCTGACTTCATAATTAAGATATGTACCCATTATGATGACGCAAGAATTGCAAAAAAACTTTTACTTGGCAAAAATTTAGTAACGCTTGTGGAGTAACCTAACATTTGGACATGAATAATCTTAGCAATTTGAAACATCAACTCTACCATATTATTCAAACGAACGAAAACATTACTGGAAAAAAGTTCATAACTAAAGCTCGAGAGTCCGAAAGTAGGATATTATACAGCCAACTAAACTATGCTCTTAACCAAAGAAACTACTTTCATGACTCGCTAAGCTATGATTAAATATCTATGATATTCAAAACAAGATGTGAAGTCCTTTCGTTATATGGTAACCCTTACAATGACAAGTCTTATCAATTTTGCACGATATGCAACCTACACTCCAAAGAAGACTGCTTTCATATCATAAGTATATGTCCAATATTCAGACAGCAAAGGATATCTTTCTTTGGAAAAACAGACATTAACAGTGCTCGAAACCTTACAAGTATTAAACGAATGCGAGTGGAAAGTTCTGAGCAGTTTTTTAAAAACAATCTACAAATATAGAATGCTGTTAATTTCAGAATACGCTTGAAACGATACACATCTTTTCTAACTTTGTAATTGAAAACAATTAACTTTTTTTTTGTTGTTTTTTAAACAAATATATACAATATACATCCATTAAATTTAAAAATTTTACTAACCAGGCTGACGGCTTAGCCATAGCTTTTAAATTCATATACTGTAACCATGTGTTTTGTTATTAATCGAAAATAAATGAATTCTTAATTTTTAATTCTCATAACGGTTTTTTTAATTTTTGGCTTTCTCGTTAACGGCTCCATGGATTTATATAAAATTTTATATTCGAAAAGATCTAGGAAGCAAAATTAATTCTGCATATCAAAATTTCGAATAACTATTTTTTTGTAATAAAAAATAATTTTTGAAATTTATTTTTTGAAAAAACAATATTTCTTAAAATAAACAAAAAATATTATTTAAAATTTTATAATTACATGTATATTCATAAATTCTAAAAAACTGCTTACCAAAATTAAAAAAAAATCAAAAAACTAAAAATAAAAACAGGATTTTATCAAAACCGGTCCTACAATTTTCGAAATACTTTTTTCATAAATTCTTCTTCATTTGAGACGTGTGATGGCGTACTTCATTTTCACTAAAAACCGTTTAGTATTGTGGTTTTGATACTTTTTATAAGTTCAAACTGTGTTTTTTTCAACGCAAATGTTACTTGTTTCTGTCGAAGATCTTGCTTTCCAATGTAATTAGGCACATAAGAGCAAGTACATGCGACCCAGTCCTGTCCATTTTTTAAGAAGCTTTTGACTACTTAGGGATATTTTTTTCGATTCAATTCCATTCAATTTCAATTTATTATCAAATAGAAATGTACAGTAAGACTTAGTCTTTTATAGTACTTAAATTTGGGTAGTAAAAAGCAATTATTAAACAAAAACAAAAATCTTAGATAAAAAGTTTAAATAACTGGTAAAAATAATTAATATAAGATACATGGGTAATAATAAATTTAATCTTAATTTTTTTCTCATTCTTTTTAAGATTTACATATTTACAAAGAATAACCAGTTTAATTTCCTTCTCTTTTTAATGATAGTTTATAATTAAGAATGCTGCGAGGAGTTCTAGCAAAATTCAGAAGTAATTTTAAGAAAGATATTTTATGATTTTTTTCTAAAAAAAATGAACAAACATTTTTGATAAAGAATACCTGAAATTATATATACAAAAATATTAAAAAAAATTCCTCATAAGACCCACGAGTATACCACTGAACAACCAAGAGGCCTTAAGTTTTAACACAAGCAATAATAACGTTTGTATTGTAATTATCATTTTATCCATTAAATATTTAATTCCTCCATTCCCGCTTTCCAGTCATAATTCGTTAATGTCACTTCCGTCAATCTACCACTTGTTCTTCTTTCACCTTTGCTTGGCCGAAGGCAACAAACCTAAGAAAGAATCAAACAAAAAAGAAAAAAACCCTGACAAAAGAATACAAAAATGGCAATTCTCAGAGATGAAAACAGGACAATTAAAAATTCTTTTGATACTTTTGTGTTGGCAGGATACACTGAATTAAAAAAAAAAAATAAAGAAAAAAAGAACGTCACTTTCTAGCACATTATCACATCATAAGGGAAGGTAAGAGGCTCAGCATTGGAGCCAGTTACTAGCCTGGCGACAATACTGCTGATGTGGTGTGATGAAATTGTGTGAACACGTGTAAAGGACACTCTTTATTCTTGGAGATTTGCCATCATCAACAACATCATTGTAGGGCTTTTTAGGTGTGTTTTTATTTGTTTTTTTTTTGTTTTTGAGGCCTGCTTCATCTTTTTTTTCTCTTCTCTTCTGTTTTGATGGGAGAATTGTGTACCCTTCAGTATAACAGCCAACTGAACTCCGCTTCAAGGATCACAACTCAAAAACTTTATTTAATTAAGGTCTTATGTGGAGTTGCTCTTTTGTTTGTACTTTCTGCATTTTCACCTTCATCAATAAAGGACATGCAATTGGGATGAAGACCAGCTCCTTACAGTCTTGTATAGGTTAGCTTGTCATCATCGTCGTCCACTGTACAGATATTTTCTGTGAGTAGCCCTTAGTCATTTTTGGCACTGCATTGCTCTAACCCCACGTTATATCCTTTGCTTGATTCCAATGTCTTTCGTCCTTTATGGACACTACATTCCACTTTGAAGAGATGACAATAAGTCACTCAGTCATTGAGAATGACTGTGTGCTTAGTGTGTAGCCTCTGGAGTGCAAACGAAACACTGGTGAATTTGAAAAGGTTTATATTTGCAGGAATTCGCTATATGGACAATGCTCTCTTCTTTATGTCTTATATGTAAAATCAACCACTTGGAACTTTCTGTCTATTGTTTTATTGGCATCTTCTTTTCTTCACTTTTGTCATTTTCTTTTCCTTTTACCTCTGTCTTTGGTATTTGAGTGCAAGAGCATTCGACCTCAAGGATGTTTTTAATGGAACACAATACTGAGGGTATTTAAGATTTCAACAAGTATATAAGAGGAGAAACTGAGTGTTAAAGAAATTCTGGTTGGTGTTGTAGAACAATTCATATATTCATCACGAGGGCTAATACAATTATCTTACAAACGCTTGAGATAGATGTTTTCGATTTTTGAGATTGTTTGTGTCAAACAAATACCAGAAATTGATTGGGAATAGTGATGGAAAATTGGAACATAATTTCGTTTGAAATTTATTTAGCAAGCAAATGGGATTTCGATAAAAACACAATAAGACGCCCAACTAACAATTTAATACGAGTAATTTTGGCGCACATAACACAAGCTATTTGGCTGCTATAAGACTTTTGTTGAATGGTCTTATAGCAGCAAATAGCTTTTCATGAAATGTTATTAGCTTGTCCCAGCAAGCCATTTTGTGACAGATAACTGCTAATAGCCTGCTCTGGATGTTATAAAAAGGCCTTATCATAGCCTTTCAATGACAGCGATTGACAATAGCCTGCTCTAGATGTTATAAAAAGGACTTCCACAAGCCTTTCAATGACAGCCATTGCTAATAACCTGCTCTGGATGTTATAAAAAGGCATAACGCATGCCATTTAATGACAGCTTTGATAATATCATGCCTTATTATATAGGGGCAATTTTATATTGCCACAAACAAAAAGTACTTGCTTGCCTGGTTTTAAGGGAAAAAAGTATTTTTTTTAGCACAAAAAAGCAGATTTAGTTTTTGTTTAAACAAAAATTGCATTATTTTTGTTTTGTTTTAAAGTCTTGAGTTTTTATTGCATTATTTGTGTTGCGTTTTGTAGCTATATTTCTTCTCAAGGAGTTGCCAAACTGACTTTTCTACTGCATACAGTAACGACTGAAATTTTATTTTAATTATAAAAAAGAAAAGTTTTTACTTACCTTTTAGGCAAGCCTTACACAAGTTCTCTGCATTTTAATTTTTAGTAAACATCTTTGGAAGGCCTTATACAGGCCATTTTTAAACTTTATCTACAAGCCTTGTATAGAGCTTTCCAAACTAACTTTTAAAGGCCTTATAGCAGCTATTGTTTAAATTGTCAGAGTTTAAATTGTGTGGCTTTCTAAAGTTTTAAGCATATTAGCTAATCATACAATCTAATACTTAGAAAAACGAAACAATTGGGTTTTACAAACCAAGCAAAGTTGTCATTTGAGAAAAATAAATTCAAAGGTTAATTCTTTGAAATCATATACTTGACGTTAGCATTTAATTTCCTTTCTGTGAACTTAAGAAATAATTTCTTTAAGCACTTATTTTCTGTTTTACAATATTCAGTTGTGACTCTTATTTTATTTACAACTGATTTTATTTATAAGAACTTATTTATAAGACTCTCCATACTAGCAAATTAATTAAGTTTGTAAAAGGCCTTTATAGACAAGCCTTACAAAAGCTGTTTGCATTGATTTGTCGTGAAAAGACTTATAGCAGTAATTATTTGTTTTATTTTCAGTAAACATTTTCGGGAGGACTTATAACTACAAGCCATTTTTAACCTTTATCTACAAGCCTTGTATAGAGCTCACTAAATTCACTTTTTAAGGCCTTATACCAGCTATTTTTATAAATGTTAAAGTTTGGAATGTGTGGCTTGTATAGGTTAGCACTATAGCCTTATACAAGCACTATGCAAGCAATAGCTTGCCAAATAAAAAAAAATTAAAGCTTATACAAGCTAAATTGTTAGTTGGGCGTTTAAGATAAACTGCTCATGACTTGTCTAATGAAAAGTTTTTTCGTAGACAAAATCTTTGTATACATACTGCATACAGTACTATCAGGAAGCATCATTTTTTAGTTGCGAATCAAGTCGCAATGAGGCGAGCTGAAATCGCCAATTAGTGTGGATATATAATAACAAAAGTGTATGCAATACTGGTCAAATATCGCTAAATGTTCTCGTCTCCACTATTTAAAGTTAGTTACGAATCAACCAGGAAGATGGCCTGGCCAGACGCAAAATGACACCATGATAATACTAAAGTGAATGTATATACAATGACAAAATCTAATTTTTTCTTATTTTTTCATATATTTCAATTTTCATAAACTTCACATCGTTTTAAGCAGACATGAAAAATATATCGAAAATGTTAGTTAAGGAACCTTGAATGTTCATCACTCTGTGTAAGAACATTACAGCCACATTTCTATTTCGCATTAAATTAATTTTCTATTAACGTAATCGTTCTTTGATTTTAAGTTACTCGTTTAATGGCTCAACACATGGTGTGTGCTTAAATACAAAACAAGAATAACAATAATAATTACAACAACTTTCCAAACAAAGCCGGGTGTTGAAAAACTTTTCTTCGACACTGCCTATGCAGACCATCATTCTCTATACATTGTAAAGGTTCTCTACGGTTTAACTCACATGCAATGCTTGTAAAAGTTTCTCGAGTCCAAAACGAACTTACAGAACCGGAAAAACAACATTTATTAACAACATGATTCTACTTCCCATGGCTAGACCGAGACTTATTGAAACTATACGTTTTCCACCCCGATTACTCCCACACCAGAGCGTACTTACATGCATACAGCTCAATACACTACTTGAAGCCCATTAAAACGTGCAATGAAGGGCAATGAAGTGTACCCTATGGAACCAAGAACCGTATGTTCGTATGGAAAAAGCTCCAAGCTCAATGACTTTAAATAATGGCCACCAGTTAAAAAGAATAATTGGCGTTCCCAATTGATTTGCAACACAGGTAACCAAAACTAATTAATTTACTTGGTGGTCATTAATATCAATCAATGTCCTTTCGCCGCATTCGTCGTCATCCACGATGAAGCGATGACCGGCGAAAATGAAGCGACTTCTATGAGACTTTACTTATAAAGGTGAAAGTGGTTGATGGTTGTGAAAGGAAAAATAAAGTCCAAGAATATAGCATTGGCCTGCTGTCTATTAAGAAGGATCAGCCAACGTCGCGTCGTCAAGTGAATCACTTTTATTTATGCAAGGAAACCTTTTAATGTGCCATGTTTCGAGGGAGGCTTAGTACTTAATTTATGGATTTATATATGACAAATATCTTGCTTTTAATTAATGCACTACAGCCCTATGGAAAGGGTAATTAATTAAATTATTAGGTATAACTGTCAAATTTTGTACAGTCTAGGTCGTGTATAAGGCTTCAGTTTATTAAAATAGTTTAAGACGAGAATATGGCCAACTGAGAAGTTTTAGTTCGGGCCATGCATTGTAAATTACAGTAGATCGCGTCCACCACGTCCACCTGAGCAGCGAATACGACATAATATGGATGGATTCATGACCATATTTACTCTTTTGCATAGTATTCTTCCAAATCGAGCCTGTGTGTCGAGAAAAAGCCGACGTGAGTGTGACGTTGTCAACAACTCGGTCTCTGCCATCCACAACTTGAAAATATTGAGGAAAAATCTCGGCCCACATTCATATAAGATCCAACTGGTGCAAGAATTACAGCCAGCTCATCATCTATTGCGTCCTGTGAATATGCTGAGAATCAACTTTATCGTCAAATCATCTTTAGTGATGAGGTTCATTTCTGGCTTAAGGGGTATGTAAATAAGCAGAGTTGTCGTTTTTTGGAGCGAACAGAATCCTCATGAGACTCTTGGCACTCCATTACATCCCGAAAAAATCTATGTTTGATGCGGTCATCGGCCCATTTTTCTTTAAATCCGAAACCGGTACCAAGATAACCATAAGTGGCGAGCGAAAAATGGTGCGAAATTAGAGTAAGGCGAAGTCGCCATGAAATTTGTGAGCTAATAAATCTTAAATGTTGGTCATACCATTGAATTTATTTTTGAAAATAGTTCTATGCCTCTAAAAAGACACCCCTTAATGAGCTTCAATCAAAGACTAAACTGTTGCACCTACTAACAACAAGAGCAGCTTTGGAAATGTCCTTATAACTTGGCCTGGGTATTGAAAATAATAAATAACAGTTACAAAAAAGTGAGACACGTTGAAATTTTGCAATAACAACTTAGTTCGAAAAAAATACGTTTTGAACATAGATTTGTATTTTTCTGATAGCGTCCAGACCTAAACAAAATACTCAGAAGCATTTCAGAAACAAAGAAATATTTCTGAAACGTTTAACAAATTTCCTTTGGTGTAGACATAATATTTTCATTATTTTTTTAACGAGTACTGGCCCTCTTACAATTGTTGTTTCTAGTGCTTTTTTGCAGTCTGTACTATTCTAGTACTTGTTTTAAACTTTGAAAATCAACGAAAAATAATCAAATCCTGTTCCGCTAGAAAAAAAAAATCGTTTTTCGTGAAACAGAGGACCGTAATGTGAAAACTGTCTCGTGATACAAAAAAAAAAAAAACAACTAATATTAATTTCAATATTTTTGTCTGTCATTTTAATGCAGCTGCTTTTTAACTTGCGATTATAGGTACTATAATGCAAGTTATGCATTCGCGCAGATTAAAAATTTTGAGATAACAATCAAACATGACATTACGATGATAGAGAAACATTTTTGAGTTACTGGCAAAATTCTGTCCGCCTGTCTGTCTGTATGTCTGTCTGTATGGATGTATTTTGGACTGTAGCCTAAACGGTTGGGCCAATCGTCTTCAAATTTAGAGCTTAAGGTTATGTTGACATTCTATAGAGGAGTTTTTTTCAAATATTTTTTTAGCTAAAAAATTAACGGTACCTGTCATATTACCCTTATGTAAAAGTTTATTTTTCTCGAAAACGGCTACAAGAACTTTTATTAAAAGAAATGTGTACTACTGTAAGTAAGCATTACATTTTGATGAAAAAAAAATTAATACCGTAGGCTAAAAACGGTACCTCCCATAGGACCGGTTTTTTTCTTCGACTTTCTCGAAAACTGGTGATCCGTTACTATAAGAAATGATATTCAAGGAGATGCAGGTAGCCCAAGTAATTTCGCATTAATTTTTTTTCGAAAACTTTTTTGTTTGTATTTTTAATAATATATAAAAATTTTTTTTTTGAAAAATCAATATTTTGAAAACGGGTAAGTGATTTTTTTTTTAAATTTTGTTTTTAAAAGATTTTTATTTATTTTTTTTTGTATTTGAATTTTTTTTTTTAATTTTTTTGAAAAAATGTTTTAAGAAAACAACCGTAACCGCTCCCACGATTTCGAAAAAAAAAATCTGACGTTTTTACATTTCTTAAAGAAATAAAATGGCGTTTAAATTATTTCACTCAATACAATTTAACGTACTTTATTCGAACAATCAAAAGTTACAAATATCGAATAAATGCTTGCTTTTGATGTTCACTTTAATTTTCTGAAATTTTATACTATAATGTGACCGCACATATGATCAAGTAGGTACGTGCGATCCAGTCGTGCAATTTATTTTGAATACCATTGCTCAACAAACAAAAGAAAAAATTGTATAGGTATATCTTTCTTCTAATTGAATTACTTTTGACAAACTAATATTGAAGAAGCGAATCCCAAGAAAATTACTATTCAGTTTCTGACAGCAAAATTGAGATTTTTTCTGAGAAAAAAACTTGTGTTGCTTTGATTTGAATTACTGAATTTGTTGTTCAGAGCTGTTTCAGTACTTTTGTTAGTCTTCTTCTAAAATTACCCCAGTACAGAAAAATTCAGAAGTTAACAATTTCGGTAGATAAAATACTGGAACTAACTTATACCTATAGAAGTATAGATTCAAATCAGAAACAGACTTTGATAGATCGTGGAACTAGAAAAAATTTCACGTTCGTTACTGCTGAACACATTGGAAATTTTGAAGTCCACCTTTTTATCGAACATTTCAAAAGCATTTCTAAAACCTCATAATAAATTTGTTATTATTATTTTCATGGATGTTAAATGAATAGATAACAATTGACTTTGACTCTTTAGTAAAAAGAGGACAAAATATACACAAATAGTTTCGAGATGAAAAAAAATAAACAAATATTTTAAAAAGTTTTGTGAGCTAACACATACCTACACATTTTTTGATGTCAATATTTCATCCCGATGACGATAAAAATTTCTAAACCAAACTGAATTTTAAATAGAAGTCTGCCAAACAAGCACCCTTGTTTTTTCCTCCCTTACAATATACTTCAATGACGGTGGGCAATGTCCTATGGGCAATCCTTTTTTTCGAATGAAATTATCCGTCAATGTCAAACGCAGACGGGAACGTCAAATATACTCAAGAATACTGAACACATGAGCGTTGCTTTGTGCTACTTCTAGTTTCCTGTCTGATGACCACTTGACCAGCACAACTCTATATACGAGTATCTGCAGCAAATGAAGCCAGCCCGGCGGCCGGCGGCTTCTATAGTCATCGCACATTTCATACATTGCATTTTGCATACAACACTCAACAATTCAACTGCAAGGACTCTGAATGCAGGATAATATGAATGTGTGTATGTCTGGCTGAATTGAAGCTAGTTTTGCCACCGCGTGTGTGAAGACAAGCATCTCAACGTTTCAACACAAAAGCCTCACACATAACGGATTTATACTACTTAATATTGTTGACATTTGTTAGATTGCCCATCAGGTTGACTATTGTTGGGGTTCTGCTGACAAGACGAAAATATCAACACTAGAGGATAGAGGATAGTGAAATCCTTCCTTGGCATGAAAATGCTTTCTATAGTAGCACATGCAGGAAAACCACTATTTGTGTAGTTAGGTATAGTCTGAAGGCAAACTACAGTGGCCAGGTGGATGAGAGTGTGTGCGTTTCGTTTCTATAGATGACTAATTGTGATCTTTTTCTTCTGAAAGTTTAATTCTGTTGCCCGAAAGCAAAATTATCCAAAAACCCCATTTTTCAGTCAGTTTTCTCCTTCTTTAGTTTTGCCTGTCTATATTACACACGACGGCCACTGAGTATTTCCATTTTCTTCAACATCAATTACCCAGCTGTCATTCATTCTTCCTTTCATGTGTAGGTATAGGTAGAATCCTAGAAGCGGTATTGCCGGTCCTCCTTGATATTTAGTTCTTGATAGTGCTTTAGAAACAGCAGAGTTCAGTGTTAATCAGGGGCCAACTGAATTTAAATTTACATGCCTTTTACAAAATGGGTGATTTGTAGAATTGTGCTTCGAGAGGGTTAACCATCGCCCCGGACATGTACGATGATATATTTGGAAATGTAAATGAATAGACATGCAATAATCTCGTCGAAAATGTGGTTTGGTGCCTCTGACATTAGTTCTTCAAATGTTCAGGTCTGTTGGTTTTTTTTTTTTTTTTTTTTTTTTTTTGATTTTCCGTGTTAAGAAATTGTGAGTGAATCCATTGAAATGAGGACATTAATATCTGCTTGTGGCAAACAAGAAATAAATTTTTTTTAAAAACGGACATAGGCAGGTAAATGATATTTACTTGTAAACATTTTTGAAATGTTAATGGACATTTTGCATATTATAAAATGATGATTTGTACAGAAAAAAACATATTTTCAGAGACTATAGGAGAAGTGACGACACTTACAAAAAAATATGTGTTTTGTAGATTTCGTAACACGTTTTTGATAGCATTAGAAGTGCGACTTAAGTCCTTAAACAAATGCTATCGTTAGACTCTTAATATTTCACAGGGAGAATTTGGCTCTTACATAATTGTAATAAATAACATTTGTTCATGCATTTAAACCACATGTTTCTTTTTAAGTGAAGAGAAACAACATTCATGAACGAACTCACGTTAACGATTTTGATAAATACCTTGTATTGTTAGCAGCGTAATTGGCAATGTTTATTAAAATAAAAACATGCAAATATTTTGCCTCAACCTGGATTTTTTGTTACCTTGTAAAATATACAATAATCTAAGTCTAGGCCAAGTAAAATATTTTTTTTTTTATTATGATTTACTCTTTCCTCCTAGAGCAAAGTCGATTGCAGAATCAACGAGGAAAAAAACTTCTTAAAAGCCAAAACGAGCTAAACTTTATTTTGCTGCTCCATTAAGTAGCCGCAATTTGATACACAAATCTGAACAAATAATACAGTTTTGCTCCTTCATCCTAACGCTGCAGCGCACTGTACTGTAAACGCCCTAACAATTTGCTGCAGGAGAAAGGATGTTTTATAATACTTCTTCTTTGCTACTTTGATGAGTTTTTTTATTATTATTTCGACGAAGATTAAGAAGAAGAATCAAAAGGTATTTTTTTTGTAATCTCAAGGATAACGAATTTTTAAGGATTCTAGCAAATATCTTGAAATATTTTTCAATTTATTCAACTGGGTGGATATTCGTGTCAGAACCATATAAGTATCAACTTCACAACTTCTGCAAGTCATGAATAAATGTTTTTATTTGGAAATTTTTATCGTTGACAATAACAATTGTTCACCTCTTGACGAAGAAGAAATTGCTTCCTTCCCACTCCTGTCGAAAAGGTGGCACACAGGACGCCCACCTAACCGGAAATGTGCCATTACTCGAACTGTTCTCGTCAATTTGTTATTTCAGTCCAAGTCAATGGTTGTAGCTACACTCTATAGACTAAGCGAAAGCGAATTCAGCCGTCTATCCGCGTCGAAACTATTGTGCGCCTTCTTTTCCTGTTTTCATATTCCATATAGAGAGGAAAAAAAATCAGAAAAAAGGACGATCTTTTTAGTTTCGATTTGCTATTTGCCAGTGATTTGGAAATGAGCCAAAGTTGCCACTCTGACTGAACAGCGGTTATACCACAAGAATAGGCGAGGATGAAGCCAACCAAAGAAAAAAAAGAATCTTAAAGCTCTTTAACCTCAACCGTAATGTCTTCAGATTGTGGTTGCAAAAGGATGATGAGCCAGTGGGATGAAAATAAAAAAAAATAAGAAAATTCTAAAAACAAAGGAAGTAAGGCATGAAGAGGCAGAGTAAAAGGGCTCAACTCAAAGGGCCTTAGAACGCAATCAACCAATGATTTATTCGTTTGCCGTTGTTAATGGCATTCCTTGGGAAAAAATTCATGTTTTCCACCCCTTCTCTTCGGGTTCGGTTGTTCTTTTTTCCCGTCAGCAGTTGAAAACATGAACAGGCTGATTTAATTTAATCGCTTTCGATTTTTAATTAAAACAAAGGAGTTCTAGATGAGTTATGCAGTCACTTAAAAATTTCATGACAGATAGTTTGGAATAAAGTTTTTGGTGGAATTTTTGCTTGGATTTTATTTTATCAAGAAAAAAAACTTAGAAAAACATTTTCTTTTGTTGTTAAAATTAAAAAAAAAAAACAAATTGTGTAAGGAAAGTAAAATTCAAAAAAGAATTGTTGAAATGGGACAATACAAACCAAAGAAAAAAAATTAGAAAGTCAGTGACAATAATAAATGACATTTTAAAAATTCGTAGACTAAATATATGAATGTCATGTTATGTTGCCACCAAGAAGAAATCTTAGATTTGGCAAAAAAAAAAAAACAATAAAAAAGATTTCGTCATTTTGAAAAAGGATCGAGCATGGAGATTTTTTTAAGATTATAGCAAAACTTGGACTTTCTAATAACAAAAATAAATGGACGAATGCGAAGATTTAATTTCAAATCCGAGATTTAATTTCGGTTGCTAGAGATCTAGATGTATGGAACAAAATCTTTGAATTAGGCCCGGACGGGATACCGTTTGTTCCGCCAATGATAATGATGATGAGAGGAAAAGCTTCATTTTCGTACAGCATATTCGAGAAAGACGGACAGAATTGCTGATATAACTTGTTCGTGTACTTTTAGCAAGAGTAAGCCCTTATCAAAAACAGTTAGAGAATCCAGTTCCTTAAATAAACTGACAAAAAATGTCAAGCTCCATTTTAAATCCATAGAATAAACATTTTTTTATTGTCATTTAAATTAACAATTTTTTTCTATGTGTTTGCCTAAGGCCTTGCCTTACTTTACTTCTGCCTCATTTAATTTCATTGCCTCAGTCACCAGAATAGAAATGAAGACTTTCTTAACCTTCATTTAAGATATCCGGTCTCAGATCCTTGCTGAAAAATCTGCTCACAGTAAAGACTCTATGTTAATGCGTTTCTCTGTTTAAAGCAAAAAAAAGAAGCCTGCCTCTCAATCCCTGAAGCAATTGTTGGTAATATCCTATCCAATATTTTACGACTACACTGCCTATTATTGCTGCACAGCTACATTTTCCTCGATTTTTAGTGCGCTCATTCTGGCATTTCCGTTTGGCATATTCTTTTATTAAAGGAGCCATAGATAAAATGCCAAAGCTGTAGAATTACCCAGCCCCCCAGTACTACCTCCCTTCTTTCTACAACAAATGAGTTGCTCGTCGTGGTATATATTCTGAATATCCTCCTCGCCTATAGTTATAGTATAATGCAATTGTTGCGTTGGCATAAGGCCAACGAATTAAAATAAATTGAAGGGTGCTGTTACGAGCTTCCATGCTGAGCGTATAATTTTTGCAACATCATCGCTTGGAAACAAACTGGCAGATTGTGAAAAAAAAAACATATTACAAGCTACAATATGCGTATAATAATGAGATATTTTTGATGTTTTTCCAGCTGATGGTTGGCAGCGATTAGATTTATTGCCAAGATGAAGGAGGTATCTTGGTTTAGGCGCAGAGATGAATTATTGGATTTTTTCTATAATGACGTACGGGATATTCCATTAGATTGTGGTAATGTAATCCTGGATGAGTATAATTTACCTGGAGTACCTATATTTTGTTTTTTTTTTTAATATTTCAAAATTAATAAAAATAAAATTCTTTAATAATTTTTACTACGCGATCTCAAAATGATTCTAACTTATTCATCTAATTTATGTATGACCTAATTTTTGTAAAAATAGACGCCGTCGAAGTCATAGCGTTTAAAAAACCGTTTTCGGGTACATTAAGATTAAGAAAATATAATTCAAAACTAAATAGACTTGATTGACTTTTTCTAGAACTCGAAAACATCCACAAAGTTCGCGAACACTTCTATGCTTTACATCAAAACCCTAACACAGATTTATCGTTATATCAAACTGACAGTCATCCGTCCAACAGCGTATTGGTACACCTATAGATATCCAATATAGCTGAAATTCTGTTCGAACATCAACTTATCCCCGGGAAATCCAACACTATACATCAACAGTTCTCCATCGGAGGATAATTGAATCAAATTATCCCGACCCTCATCACCACACTCCTTTGGCTAAGGCATTAAGAGTATGATGTCATACTATGAGCATCACATCGCCCCAGACGTCAATGATGCTGTCGATGAAGCTGATAACGATGATGATGATGATGATGAGATTTTCGGTTTTGGTTTCACAAAACTAGAGGGCAAATTTTTGAAGCAATATCTGCACCGAGCGATATATAGTCATCGCAGCAATTTGCTCTTAGCCACCATGCATTATAGTTTGTGTAGACGAAAGTATTTATGTTGGAGGGAAGGTATATTGACCACAATCAAAACCATCAGGACAAAAACGGAATACACTCGAAATAGAACACAAAGAGCCTGAGTATGTATAAAGCAGTATGCAACGTTTTTATAATACCACCCTTGCATAGGCGGAATTGCAGAGAAACCCCGGGGACACATATTATCGTTCTTGTCGATAAACATCTCTCATGGATTGAAACATTTGTCGATGATTTCTCTGTGTCTACACGTTTGTGAATAGAGCTTGACACGATGTCTAGTGTCAGACCGATGCAACCAATTTCATAACAATCAAGCTGCTGGCACGGCAAGTATAGATACAGTTTTTGACCATATATATAGTCCTGGCTAAAAAGAACGGTTTCCGATTGTTGAATATTCAAGAGTACAATTGTAATTAATGTCACCGAAAAAATTGTTTTGAGCTTATATGTTTTAATATTTTTTTGGGAATTTCACTGCTTACTAAAATTATCCAGACAACATACCAGAGTAGTTCTTTTATGATAAACATAATGTATGTAAAGCAATTTTAACAATATCGGGCTAAAGACGAAATCCCATTAATCCCCACTAAAGCTTAATTTTGTTTTGAACAAAACATTTCTGCAATTCTAATAAAAAAAATGGGCACGACTGGGTCGCACGTACTTGCTCTTAAGTGCCTAAATACATTTGAAAGTCAGATCCTTGACAAAAACAAGTAACATTTGGGTTGAAAATAACACAGTTTGAACTTATAAAAAGTATTCAAAACCAAAATACTTAACGGTTTTTAGTAAAAAATGAAGTATGCCATCACACGTCTTAAATAACAAGGAATTTATGAAAATGTTTTTCGAAAATTGTAGGACCGGTTTTGATAAAATCCTGTTTTTTATTTTTATTTTTTATTTTTTTTTTTGGTACGCTGTTTTTAGACATGTGATTATAAAATTTAACATATTTTTTTTAATTAGTTAAAAAAATATTGATTTTTCAAAAAAAAAATCAAAAATTTACTTTAATTAGAAAAAAAGTTATTAAAAATTTTGATATGTAGAATAGTTTGGCTACCTAGATATTCCCAAATATAAAATTTGACAGAAATCCAAGGAGCCGTTACCGAGAAAGCCAAAAATAAAAAAACCGTTACATAAAAGGTACCGTTAATAAGCTTTTCCCGTAAATTCGGTTCTAATCAAATGATAGCCAATACAAACGAAAAAAATCTCAAAACTTTTCATCAAAATCATTGAAGCCGTTTTCGAGAAAAATAGGCTTTTCTTTAACGGTCATTTGGCAGGTACCGCCATTTTTAGACCTAAAAATAATATTTCAATTTTCCCTCTGGGGAATGCCAAAAGAATCACACACACCAAATTTGAAGACAATCGCTTAAGCCGTTTAGGCTGCAGCTCGTTGTACATACTGACAGACAGACAGACACGACAGACTTCTCTATGATCGTAGTGACATGTTTCATTGTTATCACAATTTTTCTTATATTCACGAATCCTAAACTTGCCTTATAGTCCTTATAATCGCAAGTAAAAATTAAAATATATTCATGTTTTATAAACAAAAGTAAGTATCAGTAAACACTGACTGAAGAGAACACCTTTTTTTGTTTACATTTTGTACTGTACTTAGAAGAATCGTCTTTTCTCTTTCACCTAATATTGGTTGGTTTTCAATATATTTCGTCGTTCATTTTAAGGGTACACTTTAGATGAAAAAACCAATCCATACCTATCACTTTAAATGATTCCTCAAAGGTGACCATTCAAAGTGATAAATGAAATTATGTTTTAATAAATCATATGAGGGCTGTGTTGAAATTACAAAGTTGACAGTGAAAGTTCTTTAATTATTCAGAAAATGATACAGAACTAAATAAAACGCAAGATCTCTAGATCTTTTTTTGCTCGGATTTGGCTACCCTTATTATGTTAGTTAAAAACAGCAGGGACGTTAGGAAAACAGGGAAGGATGTAAATAAAGATACGGATGTACATTTGTTTTAAACTTCTGCCAGTCAAAATGGGAGGGAAAACAGAATCTGGATATGAATTCAACATTCGAGTGGCACGGCTAAGGAATCCCTGTACTGGACTGTACATCCGAAGTTGGGCTGAATTAATGTATAGGCATTGCTAGCAGTGCGAGTATTACGGTTAAATCGTTTGATCGGAGGAATGCAGCTGGCTATTTCGATAGAGCATTGTTTGTACAAATAGCGATAAGGCAACGAAAGACAAGAAATATTGCGGCGGTGCTAAAGAGATGTGAATGTTTTTGTTACTGTCTATCATGTTTAATGCTCTTTTTTGATTTCTGTCAAAGAAACTAAAATGTGTAATTATATGCTTTATATACTGTAGACAGATCAAACAGGGTAAAGAACTTCTTGTATCTTCTAAGGAAACTTAAACACGTCAAATATTTGGGCATTCCACAGAAGGTGGTCGGTAATGCACAAACCGAGAACTGGAAGGTGTTCGGTTTCTTCAACGCATGTGCAACACAAAGATTTTGGCATTGGGGGAATATTTCGCTTTAACGAGCAACGCCAGGATGATCAGCTAGTTGTTTATATATGAATGTGAGTTGATTTTGATTTTAATAACTGTTTAAAAATGCTATACGAGGTTATCAAATAAAAAAATTACTGAATTTCTTTACATCGTTAAAAACACTTAAGAACAATAATTGAAGTCTTTTTTAGGAAATTGAATTTACCTTTACTGTTTTTGCAGCTTTAAATGCATATCAAAGTATAATATTTGATGGGAGGGTATCGGAATCCCGCTTTTTATAATCCGGTTGATTAAAACTCCCGAAAAATCGCGTCAATACTAAAATACAAATTTCTACTATAATCCGACTTTTTTAAAAAACCTCATATCCGGCTTACCACCCAAACACGAATCTTCGTAGACGAGATCTTCACTTATATTTCAATTTTAAATTCGCACACTTTAATTTGGCGTACCTACGTACATAAATGGTAATTTGATGTTTTAAAAGGCGGGATTATAAAAAATATGATTATGTAAAAAGCGGAATACCGAACTCAATCCCGTTTAATAAAAGCCCCCGAGCAAGATAAAAATCGGAATATTTAGGATTTACATAGTTCTTTATTTAATACTCTTAGTAAACGTTTTATTAACAAAATAGAAGACAGTTACTTACATTTTACTACTTCAGCTGCTAGCATCGTCTTGCGAATATATTTACATAAGGTTCATAACAAAACCATTTAATAAGAAAAACACAAATAAACGACAAATTTTAAATTAAATTTAAAATAAATAAAGCGCGAATTAATATAAACACTATAAAAGATATGGGATTTTAAAACGTTTCGACAATTTTAACTTAAGCTTTCACGTAATCAATTTTCACTAAATATTATATTTTAAACCGACAAATATATTGGACTAGTTTACCAACGTTACTACCGCAAATAAGAAAAGTTTAACACCTTCGTTAAGTAGGTACCGCAAAATTTTAAAATTTTAAATAAGAAAAAAAAATGATCTTGAAATTGAAATTTTAAACTTCGTGTAAAAAAATTTTAAGTGACATTTGAATCACTGTGTACATGATCAATTAAAACAAAAGTTTTAATCCAATCATATTGCAATACATTAATATGCAATAAATTACAAAACTACGAAAGTGCAATTTAATGAAAAAAATGGGCACGACTGGGTCGCACTTACTTGCTCTTATGTGCCTAATTACATTGGAAAGCAAGATCTTTGGCAGAAACAAGTAAAATTTGCGTAAAAATAACACAGATTGAGCTTATAAAAAGTATTAAAAACCACAATACTTAACGGTTTTTAGTAAAAATGAAGTATGCCATCACACGTCTTAAATAACAAGGAATTTATGAAAAATGTATTTCGAAAATTGTAGGACCGGTTTTGATAAAATCCTGTTTTTTATTTTTATTTTTTTTTTTTAAATATTTTTTTAAATTTTGGTATGCAGTTTCAAAGAATTTATTAAAGTACATGTGGTAATAAAATTTAAAATTATTTTTTTGATTGGTTTAAAAAAAAATCAAAAATTAATTTTAATTTGAATTTTTCATTCATTTCATTTTATTTCATTTTCAATCCGCAGATCCGAAGTAGATACACTTATGAACACTGGCAACCTAGGCAAATTATTATTAACACTTTTTAAGCAATTCAAACAGCAAACGTACCGAAAAGTTAAGGCTTGCACTTCGCGAAAACAAATCGATTTAATCGAAAAAAAAATCCGACTCACGAATATTACCATCGAGTACAAAAGATGAAAAGCTACTGCTTGCTCACACTCACTGCTAGTTGCTGTCCACAAATAATGTTCTATTCCTATGCTAGTTTAATGATGAAGAAGGACAGCTTCATTTCATGCATAGCTTTGATACGATCATTTGTATAGTGCTAGTGCTAAAAATGGCGAAATTTGGTTTTGTGCCGGGAAATTTTTAAATTTTGAATTTTAAATTTGAAATTTTAATTCCATATAACATTACACATACCAGAATTAACAAAGCCTTGATCTGAGATCGCTTAAAGAATTATCTTGGAAAGACAAAAAAAAATTTTTTTTTAAATTCCTGGTGAAATTCAGTAAAATTTCATTGCCATGCATTCACCAACTGCCATTTCGAAAAAACCACCAGAACGACAATAAAAATAATAATAATAATTGTAATAATGTGCAATTACACAATCTGTGTTACCACTTTTCAGGATACGTGCACACTTGTAATTTTCGTTTTTACTCCGGCAAGTGCATGAATATTGCCGCTAACAAAAATAAGCGAAACACTAAAACAAAACAACACATACACACATACCACACAAAAAAAGGACAAAATTAAGGATATGGTACACCATCATCAGAGTAACGAAAGAATGCATTGCGTTCGCCGAACCATTTCATTAGTCTGTTACGGTTTTATGAACGTACAATTTTTGGATGAGGGATGCGCAATACTCTGAACCCTGTCGAGTAGAGTTGATATTGTAAAAGTTTGTGGGTGGCAAAAGAAAGATGTCCTTGCCACTACCATATCACCCGCTGTTCAGGGATGTGATGTGAGTGCTGCTGTTTGGCTTTTGGGATAGTTTTCATTTACTGTAAGTGCACTTTACATTGTATACACAACATATACATTATTTTATGGAAATGGTCCTGGGAACCGAGAAGCTACAACACAACTACGGTGAGGCATTAACTCAAGTGAAACTTAATGCCAGAGGCCTACAGAGATACAAAATATGGGTAGAGTGAGGTAAAAATGATAACCAACGACTCACAGAGTGCAAAGAGTTATATGTCAAATAGCGGTTGGAACCATTGGGAATACAGCTTTGTTATATGTGTATATGTTTGTAAGGATGGCAGATGAATGTGGTTTAGAGTGTTGTGGTTGTTTTTGATTTTTTTCCTGTTGTTGCTGTTGGAAAAATTCTATCCCAAAGGATAATTATTTTTTTTATTGTACTGTCCTTGTTAAGACAAAAGTGTTTTTCTTTTATTATTGATAATTTGAGGTGAGTTATGACTCCATAAAATGGTAAGGCTTATGAGTTAATTGTCCACAAAGGAATAGTAAAGAGCAATTTGAATAATGGGTTAATCTTGTGGAAAACTGAAACTTGGCACATGAGATAAAAGTGATGACTTTAGCAAGTTGAATTCAAAACGGAACCTGTGTAACTATGTACAGAGACGCGAAAGTTTTTCTTACTGGACTATTTAATGATTTCAACCAATAAAAATGAAATACGATGAAAAAATCTAAAACACATACAATTCCTAATCAGGAATTGAAGCTGGTTCTTATAGTCAGCCTTCTTCTCTCATTAACTATTCTTATAATCCCCCACACCCCTCATTTTATTACTTTTCTTAAGGTTTAAAGTATGAGAAAGACGGCAGGCCTCCCAGTTTTAGATTTTTCCATCTTATTGAACTCATAAAATTCAGTCAGCCATCTCTTATAATTTTGGGGTTTTTAAAGAGTTTTTCAAACAAGCGTGGGTGGATGTTGATGTACGCTGTATGGCACCTAGCGCCGCGCCGTCTTGCTGGAACTAAATGTCTTCTGGGTGCAAATGTTTTTTTTATAAACATAAATACTACCTGTACTGCTTTAAGAATTTATTCTTTTTGTGCAGCGATAAATAAAATAAATAAATACTAAATCCTTAAAAAAATATGGTTCAATTTGGTTAATATCATTCTGCAGCGCTCGCAATTGACTCCACTGACCGCCTCACCAACGTCATTTTTGGTAAAGTACGGAACAATCGCACCATACACAACGATAACTTTTTGAGGATGCATTGTCACCTAGTGAACCACGTGTGCGTTGATGTCGTTTCATACACGCAATTTTGCTTGTTAACCCAGACATTCATCAAAAAATGCGTCTCGTCGTTAAATATGATGTTTCGATCAAAATATGGTTCCTCTTCTAAACGCTCAAAAGCTCAGTCAGTGAACAAACGGCGTTGTTTTTGGTCATGAACATTGAGGTTCTAAGTAAGTTGGATCTTGTACAAGACCCGACGCCAAAATTCTTTTCCAATTCTTGTGCAGGAAGCGACTGCCTCGGGTTTTACTCGACACTGTACACCGCTAAAATCCACCTGCACCGATTACAAAACCGTGTATTATTTTATTAATAGCTTAGACATCTGTCTACAATTGTTTTGTATATTTTATTTGCGATTATAGGGACTATATACTAAAAGGCAAGTTTAGGATTCGTGAATATATAAATAGCAATCAAACATGACATTACGATCATAGACAAGTCGAAAAAAGTGATCGATAAAAAATGTCTCTGTCTGTATGTATGTATAACGAGCTGCAGCCTAAACGGCTTAAGCGATTATCTTCAAACTTAGTGTGTTTGATTCCTTTGGCATTCCCCAGAGGGCACATTGAAAAAAATTAAAAATAACGGTACCAGCCATATGACCGATTAGGAAAATCTTATTTTTCTCGAAAACGGCTCCAACGATTTTGATGAACATTTTTGAGAATTTTTTTGTTGGTATTGGCTATCATTTGATTAGAACCGAATTTACGGGAACGATCAAATTTTATATTTGAGAAGATCTAGGTACCCAAACTATTTTTACATATCCAAATTTTGAATAATTTTTTCTAATAAAAATTAATTTTTGAATTTTTTTTTTTGAAAAATCAATATTTTTAAAACTAATCAAAAAAAGTATTTTAAATTTTATAATCACATGTATATTAATTAATAAACTCTAAGAAAACTGCATATCAAAATTAATTTTTTTTTTCAAAAACTAAAAATAAAAAACAGGATTTTATCAAAGTCCGTCCTACAATTTTTAAAATACTTTTTTCATAAATTCTTTGTTATTTAAGACGTGCGATCACATATTTCATTTTTACTAAAAACCGTTAATTATTGTGGTTTTGATAGTTATTATATGTTCAAATTGTGTTATTTTCAACGTAAATGTTATTTGTGTTTGTCAAAGATCTTGCCCTCCAATAATAAGGCACATAACGGCAAGTACGTGCGACCCAGTCGTGCCCATTTTTTTATTATAGAATAGGAGAAACAACCAAGATCATCACAATTCTCTGTAACGTGAGCTCAATCAGATAGGCGATGTTGTAATGGCTGCAAAAATGTCAAGTGTGCCTATACAACCTCCTTGTCTAGGCTCTAAGGCTTTTAACTATATCGACTTTATTAATCGGTTAGCTTTTCATTGAATTTTTAAACCACTATACACTCAAATTGAGAATATTCCAAAATATTTTGATATGGTCTTGTCACTTTTCTGAAATAACCCTATTCAACTACTCGCAATATAATTAAATTCTCCAAGATCTTTTCCGATTAAATCAAGTGATTCAAATTGAATTGTGTTAAACCTTTACTCAAGAAAACGATCCAAAACCAAAATTATTCGATTTGCAATATTTCTCTTGTATTTCCTTAAATTCAATTTGGTTTATTATATTTCCCAACTGAAAATCGAATTTTCCCAAATTATCCGAAAACTCAAAGCACACACATCTTCGGATTTCAGCAAAACCACAAAACAAAAGAGGTGAGTATATAAACTTAATCAACAAAAAAAAGACAACAAAGAAAACCGATACAAGGACACCTGAAACGCACTATGGGACATCTTAAGTTCCACCTATGTAGCTCTTTAGATGCTTATTTTTATCTTTAAGATATTTATGTTACAAATGCAGAAGGTATATCTAGCCATAATGAAACGATGGGCATCATGATGATGATAACAACGATGATGACGATGATAACCTCGAGGCTACATTAAACTAATCCTAGTGAATGAACGACAAACTAACTGTACAAGGATGAAAATCCCTTCAATCCTTCGGATACACTATCATCTATAGACAGCACAGATGATTCAAATGATATATACAAAAATACTATACCTAGTTACTCGCATGTACACAATATGGTTGTGGTGTGCCTGCCTATCTATGGATTTTAGAGCTGGAGTTCTGTGAGATATATATGTATCCCATTTAGATGGATAGTAAGCAATAAAGGATGAAAAGGAAACCAGAAGGAAAATCGATAAACTAAATAATATACGAGGACAAAACAATTTTTTTGTTCAATTCAATATTGTAGTGCCACCCTATAGTATCCCGCAAAACATCAGGAATAGATAGAGAGGCAGTAGTTGAACCAACAAAAACAGGCAGTTGACTTTATACGTGCAAATAGTAAAGCATTGAGCATGAGCCTGATTGATGCGAATGTCAATGTAAGAACCACAAATATAGTGAAGAGCGAGAAGAAAGGATGCCAGGACACTGTCGTTTTTTTTGTTGTTGTATTTCAATCCTATAGGTGATTTTTAAAGGTTTATTAGATACTTTTTTCCAAAAGTACTTAAACATAATATATAGAAACCTTTTAGCCCTAGGCAAGGATCAGTGTGGAAGAAAAACTTCAAGCACTCTGTCCTGTTCTTGTGTTTTTCTATTTGTCTTTCTTCTTTGTTGGGAAATTTAAGAAAGTTAGAAAAATGAATTGTTTATGAGTTTCTGACATTTCAAGTTTCCTACCCGATTTTCTGGAAAAGTTAACTTACCTCGTTTAAGGCAAAATGTAATCCAATCATTGTTGATGGAACTTACCTGAAAGAAAAATAAGGAAAACGAAAATATTTAGGTTAAGTGGAAAAAGTATTGATGTAGTATGTAAAATTTATACGAAAACATAAGTTATGAAGTTATAAAAAAAAATTCAAAATAAATATTTCCTTCGGCTTCATATAAAGATATTATTTTGCTTTATTCCTTTTAGAAACCACGCCTGAAGGTGATTATTTACTTGAAAAATAAATCTCACCAAAGTAATAGAAGTGTTTAATGTTTAACATTATGCAAGTGCATTTATTATTGAGTGTATTCCATAACACAATGTTTTACAAACTTCCTTGGAAAAAAATTGTCCCATATAAAATATTCATTTTAATTATTTTTCTATAAAATTGTATTTCTGTTTAAATATTAATGTCTTATTTTTATGGAAATTGCATAGTACATTTATAGAAAAACGGAAAAAACAAACCTTCATTTAATTGCAAAAAATGCCTATTAACCCTAAAACAATAATTAGTTTAATTAATTTTTCAGTTTTTTTTTCAAATTGGCTTACCACAAATTAATCAGCTTTGGAAACAAAAAACCAATTAAGGTATTTTAAACATTTTAGCCATCAATTCAAAATGTTGAAACAATTTTTTTATGAATATGACCACAGGTGATATAATTATCATTTAAGCTTTATAAAACTTCCATATGGGCAAAAAAAAATTTGTGAAATTTAAAAAAAAAAAAAAAAACAATATATAAATACACTATTTTAACGTGGTAGAAAAAAGTTAAAAATAAAAATTAAATTAAAAATTAATAATCTCATAACACACAGAATCACTAGACAATAAAATATGTGATTTTTTTTTTTAGCTTATTTGTGTGGAGTACTTTGCATCCAATATTTATTTGTTATAACAAAAAATAAAAAAAAATATTTTATAAGTGACAGAAAAAAACATAAAAAAATAAATTAAATATGACAAATAATAATTAAATAACTAACGATGAGCTGACAACACCAGCCAAAAAACAATTAGCATCCATCAGGGTGTATATGAAGCTGGAATACGAGGATTGAAGTTGCTTCCTTTTAGAGGGACGTGTATTATCAAATTTAAATTAAATTTTTTGTTGAGTCTTTTTCGTTTATTTTCTTTTTTGTTTGTTGTCATTTTATTCATTCGAGTGTATTGCATATGTTATTTATTGGTTTTTTTTTTAATTTTGTTGTATTATGTTTGTGAATATTATCAATTGAACAGAAAAATTGACAGACAGAACAATTTTTTAATACGCTTTGGAAATGTTATTTTTTTGCTTTGCACATGGAATGATTTAAATTGAGTGTGTGCTTTAATTAATGAAATAATACCAGCTTCAGTCCCTTATAAAGGATTAAGTTTAAGGATTTTTTAAAGCAAATTTAAAATATTAAAACAGCTGTTAAAAGTTATTGATGTAGAAATTGGCAATATGTAATAAAAAAATATAAAAAAAGGAAACCAGGTACCTCCATAATAATAAGTCAATTGTATTTTAATTTATCCGATTTAGACGTTTTTTTTTAATTATTTTTTTCGTTTTTACTTATAAAGCAAATTTTAGGGTGCGTCCATATAAACAAAAACGGGAACGACTAAGACGAACGTTCTTACTTTAATATGCCAAAATCTTTCATAGAAACAAGTAATATGTTATTAGAAGAATAACGTGTTATTTATGCCTGCCATAAATAATAAACGAAAAAGAACTTTTCAATAATATAACGGGTGATTTTTTTGAGGTTAGGATTTTCATGCATTAGTATTTGACAGATCACGCGGGATTTCAGACATGGTGTCAAAGAGAAAGATGCTCAGTATGCTTTGACATTTCATCATGAATGGACTTACTAACGAGCAACGCTTGCAAATCATTGAATTTTTCTACCAAGAAAAGCCCTAGAAAAGTTGGCAGAAAATCCGCTTTTTTATCGACAAATTTTGTTCAGCGATGAGGCTCATTTCTGGTTGAATGGCTACGTAAATAAGCAAAATTGCCGCATTTGGAGTGAAGAGCAACCAGAAGCCGTTCAAGAACTGCCCATGCATCCCGAAAAATGCACTGTTTGGTGTGGTTTCCATAAATCGGACGTAAAGCGCGAAACACATTTCGAACCGAACACTGATTTTGGTAATAAAATTAACCATACAATCTAAAAAATGCCATGGAATGTGTCACGGAAAATGCAATGCAAAAAAAGAAAGTTGGAAACATGCAGTTTTTATTATGGCAACTGCAATTTGTCGTAGTTCCCCGTGGTTTGGTTGTTAGTGTGGAATGGTTAGGAGTATAAGTCACTAGCCCTTGGCTCCTTAAGGAGATGTCACGCCAATAAATTTATGAATTTAACTGCAATTTGTCACTCACTGTGAACGAGCGCCTCAAGGAAATCCATTTCAAGGCTTAATTCGCCAACATAAGATTTATATTCGCGCATTCCTTAAAAGATATGTTGGACAAAACAGACAGCAGAGTCCTAACTATGACATTAAAATTGTCTTAGGCGACTTTAACATCAGCAACACAACCTGCACAACACCTCCTATAACGGATACATCCTAATTGACTTTTTGAAGCGAAATATTGCTTGGACGAAATAGCTAGTTCGATGATCCCACACCTCAAGATTCACAGAGAGACATGAACATTTCCTGATCTATCAGCTATCAACCACATTGAAAACATTGCGATTGACTCAAGACACTGCTCCAGTAAGACGGATGTTCGAACCTTCCGACGGGCAAACATTGATTTGGCTAATTAACTCGTTGCGGATATATACCGACCGACGCCAGAAAGAGATAATGCAGTTAGGATATTTGACGTCGGCCAGCTGCAATGGCCTGAAATCGCGGTCCTTTTCCGATTAAATCTCTAATCACATCCAAAAGAGTCTTTTACTGATCGACCAACTTCACGCGCAAAACTGAAAGTGTCTGGGGAAGGAAGTTTGTTGGTGGAGCCCATCTCCAACCACTCTTCGAACTCTTAAAACTTAAGAAAATCAGGCTCATCAATTTTTCTATATCTACTACATCGTCTACATCAATGAAAAAGATTTTTGGAATTAAGTCGTCAGTGGTCTTACGCTGAGAACTGATTTTTTCAATGTCATGAGCTTAAATCCCTTCAAGACCAACACATCCGTCCTCATTTAAGTTATTTTATTTTTTCACGAATAGAAACCGAATTTGATTAGAATTTAAATAAGAACTATGGTGAGCGTTTGCTACTCGTTTATCTTTATTATTAATAATAATAATAATATTTTAAACATGTGTCTGCAAGAAAGTTGCTTTTCAGAATGCAGCAAGATACTGCGCCACACCAGTTATAAGATTTAAAAAGATAGGAAAGAATTTTTTCGGTGCGGTAGACCGAGAAAAAGGTGACTATTTTCTCACTTAAAACCGACGTACGACTCTAGCTTCCACCTTCTACCAGGTTAATTCCTCAATATGGTTTATTGCGTTAAGTCCTTCTATAACTAACTATTTCTAAATCCTTATTGTTTTAACTTAACCACCTACTACTTCCTGTGGATTTCCAGTAAGCCATCTATATCGTTCGTTTTAATTTTCACCAACTTTTAACCTGACGATTTCTTTTAGATACCATAGTTTTTTGTCACACTCATGTGCTTATAAGCTCAAGCTCAATAGTTCTCCCCACTTCCATTTCTCATTGGGCTCCCGCTTTCATTTTCTCACTGCAATTAAAAGTTAATGAAAGTCCTATTAGATTCTGCACTTTTATCTCTTAGTTCACATGCATTTCTTTTTACCTATATATATATCGTTTTCGTTTCTATTTTTTAAACTTTCTGGTTCATCATGCTTCTCGTCCTTGTCGTCGAAACCGTTATCTTGGTCGTTCTCTATTCCACACCTCCCATTTTATTTAATTCTATTCTAAATATTATTTCAAGTGGTAAACGTGTTCCAAATTACGATAAAAAAAAGAACAGAATTGTATTCGAGCGAGCGAAAATAAAAAAAACTTCAACAAGTATTGGCTTGGCTTGGCAGGAACATCCTGACTTTCCAGTCGCATCTCTATTTCGATATACACAAAACGATATTTTGTGTTGCACTATATATCGGTCTTATTGTTGGTTCTTCGGTTTCACCTGGACGACGATGACGTGCATGAGTGAAAAGCGGTCCTTGGTAGTGAGTTCAGTGAGTTGGAACAGCATCCTTTATTTGTTGCTCCTATCGCTGAAAAACCAGCAGGAAAAGGATGTGCCCTTTCCACTCAATGTAGATACATTGACTGCACAGGTTTGGTTGAATTTGGCCATTGGTTGGTTCTCTGGTGGTGCTGCTTCTGGATTTTTAAGGTGATTCTCCATCGAAGAAGGCCCGCTCTTAATGATTCCGAACACGTACCGAGGGAGAATTGGTCTGAGACCGTGACGGCACGGGCTTGCTTATGTACAAGGCCAAAAAGAGTGTGGACGAGTGCTTCTTTTTTTTTTTGGTGCTTCTCGCTCTATTTGTACAGAACTCAGTCGTGTCTGTACACCCCCATACTGGGACGTGTATCCTGAGCTGTATTATTTTTTGTGACTCTCGTATTCCTATTGATTTTGAAATTCTATGCAAGTCCTTGTCATTAAGACATTATTATAAAGTTAGGTCTTACCACAACGACAAACTAGTTTTGGGGTCTTAAAAGTGCATTTGCTGTATTCGGATGTCCCTTTCTCTCTTTTAAATCTTGTTTCCTTTTTCACGACAAAAATTAAGAAGGAAAAGAAAACTCACCCTTCTCGAGGATGTGACCAAAAACTTTGCATGTTGGGAAAAAAATTCCAAAAAACTTTTCCTTCAAGTAGATTATATAATATACGTTCCCTTACACTCATTTTTTTCTATTTTAGCGGAAGAGCATGGAAATCCGATGGATAGAATTTATTCCGTAAGTCTGCCCCGTACCTAAGTCACTCAGCAAAAGAAGCGTTCTAATAGAGAAAAAAAGAGCGGAACTAGGCGAAGCTTATATCCGGTTTTGGGCGTATAAACTTTACGTCGACAACAAAAAAAGTATATTTTTTCGTCGTCATGATATCGTGCCAATTAAAAAATAATTTGTGTACCGTTTGGCACTTGAAGTTTTAAAGAATGAAATTTAAAGTTTATTGCAACGTTTATTTACTTTTTTTCTGGTTTACACAGCTCGGGATATTTTACAGTCCATTTAGATGGCGTGTAAAGATTACAGTGTAAAACATTTTTTACATAGCGCAGAGAGGGGGTATTTTTTTTAAATTGAGAGGAGGTTTTATATTTGGACTAACCGAAGTGACAAGTGTTTTTTAGGTGGCAATGATGTTGCGTGTAAATTGTGATGTTGCGTTTTAATGCAACGTTTAGTCCAAAGAATTTGTCTGCAATTTGTGTGCATTTGAGAACAAAGAGAACAAGCTGTGCTGTGGTTTATCGTGATTTAAAGGACATTTTGTTTTATTGGTATAGAAGCTATCACGCGAGCTTTTATGGAGATGAATGAATAGCAGTTGGATGCATAGCTAATAGCTATAAACAAGAAACTTGAGCCTAAGCATATAAGAATCTGCTTTTGAACAAAAATGTAGCAGAAATATTAAAGATGTTAGTGGAAGAAAGAAGTACAAGTGAACCTCATGTTAAAGAACAAATATTTTTTTTTTATTTTGCTCAAACATCAAGCAACTTGTTAAACACACTGTTAATGCAATCGTATTGACGGTGTATAATCCCCAAGCAAGAAGGAAAACCATTTCCGATAATTTACATGCATTTCACTAAAGGTTTTCATCGTATTTGTCATCCAGGTGTTTGGAGATTTTTTCTATCGTTATTGTTGTTGTGTTTGTCTATGCTTCAACAGGCACTAGCCTTCACACAAGAAAATACAAGTATTCCCTAAAAGAGGTTTACCATTTCGGAGGACCCACGACAACAACAACGACAGTTCCATTTGCATTCAAAGAGATCAGGGAGGTGCAAATGTGTCCTCTGCCCACAACTACGGCAGCGAAATGAAAGTGGTATTCCTAAACCATGTGAAAAAGGCCATTTGTAGATAAATTATTAAAAGATTCACAGCGGCAACAGCAGAAATTCTGATTCAGGAAAAGGCACTCAAATCAGCCGAAAAAAGCAGAGGAAAATAGGTGAAAAAATGGACAATTTCCAGTTGCAGATCTATATATCAAATCGCGCTAAACTGCCTCGGAAAGGTGGTCCAGCTGCAAGCTCAAAATAATGTCACCATAACACCACCGGCAAGGTAAATTTCTGCGCTTCACCTCTCCGCCTCATGGAGTAAATTTCCATTTAGCACAATTTTAAGGGTGTTAATGGAAAACTCCTCCTTATGGATGCCAAAGAGCCTAGAACTAGATTGAGCCGTAGCGTGATATCTAGAATGGAAAACACTACGAACAAGCAGATCGAATAAATCCTCTCCAGCGTATGTAGGCACAGCAGACAATATCGTGATTACATCGTCGTCGTTTCGTGTCCTCGTTGTCCTCGAACGCGCGTCATCATCATTGCCATCCTGCTACCTGATGTTGTATAACATAAAATACGGAGGAGACACACGTTAAGGACTAACGTGATTTACATCCTTGCAATGATATTTTTGGTTTACTCCATTTGCTCTATTTTCTATTTTCCAAAACTCCACAAGACAGGAACAAAAATAAGTCCTCATTGTCAAATGCTTCAATGCAATGCAAGTGTGTGCTCTTTCACAAGTGTCCTGAATGCAATAATAAATATTCATAAATGTTTGGCTGCATTCTTCCATTTTCAAATGCCTATGCAACACTGAAGAACCCACAGACATGAGAGACGAGTTCACACCCATCATCTAGTCTCTGAATAAAGCTTTGCTAGCGTGAAGGCTGCCTAAGCATTAAGGACTCTTTCATTCGTTGGCTGATTTATACGTCGTCGTCGTGGCAATTTCAGTTGGCAATTCAATTGAATTTTATATTAAGTTTTCAGATTGGGATGCAGGATATTCATTTTAGAGATGCTTCTGCTCCTGAGGACTAATATTTCCACGCAGGCATTTTGTGCAATATTAATAAACTAAATAAATGTAATTATATTTAGTGTGTCAGAAGTGGTATCCAAATGAAGATGTGATACGATAGCGATAGGTATAGGTTGGTTTTTGAGAGATGGATTTGAATGAGTTGAGAATATTAGTGTGGAAACTTTATTAATGAACACAAGTGGATTCTTCAATGGAGTCGTGAATTCATATATACTTTATGTGAAAATGAAAAACTGTTTTTCTGCCATTGTGAGTTGATTTCGTAAATCAATTAAAAGTTATATAAAAGTTACTGTATGCAACCTTTTTCAAAATATTTTTACTCCGGCAGCTAATATAAATGTGAACTTTTGAATTTTGTTTCAATTTGTGGGTTCAAATCGGATATATTTAAGTTCGACGTTGGACAATATTTTAAGACGACGATCTTAAAAACAAGAAAAAGCTATTATTTATAAATTAATTAAAGAAAAACTCTACACTCTGTGGAAGGCTGTAAGAAGAGCAAAATTTCGACTGTCCTGAAAATCTTATTTTATTTTTATTTGGATAATTGTTGATAATTGTTGGAAAGAATAATGTATTAAAAATCACTACCAAAATATTTTTTTAAAATAAAATAGGAAATTGGTAATTTTATCCCAATGAAGTGTGATGAACCTGTGTTATTCAATATTGCTGCGTTGTCAATGGAGCTGTAACAAGTGGAGATCGAACATATTTTTTTCTGGAGGAAAACAGAAACTAGACATTAATGTCAAAAATACTGAATTCCATCCTGTCACTATCTCCCGCTGTCCTATTTTGGACCATTATTTTAATAGAACAGTTTTTCCCAAACTCAAAGGACATCGATCATGAAGTGGCAAGAAAAATCCGAAATCTTCTGTGATTAAAAGCTCTACGTATCTTTTCTGCGCTCACATACCGTTCACATAGTTGGTAAATTATTAAGATCTTAAAAAAAGGGTCTTCAAAAGATTTTGGTCCAGGGCTTAAACAGGGTTCATAAAGTTAGACAATGTTCAAGACGTTAAAAGAAAGCTGAAACAAAAGATACTTCGCACGACAGCAGAAACGAAAACGCACGATCGAATAACGAGTAAGACAGTATACGAAAGCTTGCACATAAAAAATACAAACTTGAATAGAAATAAACATGATTAACTAAGCTTAAAGCTTTTTTTTGGAAATTTATTTTATTTTTTAAATGCATGTCATTATGTTGTTTTAAAGTTTGCATTTTTATTTTATAAGTGCTTCAAAACGCTTAAGCTTAACAAAAAAAAATAAACATTTGTTTTAATTAAATTTTATTTTTTTTGTATAAAATAGGTATTTATTTAGTATTCTGTTTTGTATTTGGAAAAAACAAAGAAAATAATTAAAAAAAAAAAAAACAAAACAGCTTCCTAAAAGAAACATCGTATTTTGAAGATTTTTCGACCCTTCAAATGGTTTACAAAAAAAAAAAACAAAAAGAAATTAAAAATTAAAAAACCTCAACAATTGCTTACGATATATTCATTTGTTTCATACATTTTTCAGACTCATTTCTCTCCACTCGTACATTTCAAATAAAGACAGGAAAAGGATTTCAGCACACACGTGCAATATTGAAATAACAATGTGTTTTGACACCGTTGTATCGCGTCATTCCCTCAGTCGCCATGACGGGATAACAGGGTGACACGACGCGACCCAGTCGACACAGCCATCATGTCATTTGAAATCCATTTGAATGTTGTAGAAAAATCGGAAGTACTGGAATATTCATTCCGTTTAGTTATTGCATGCATGTACGCTCGTTTGCATGAGTTGGTCGAGTGCCCTGTCATCGGATAAAGGCTACATATTTGATATCAGTGCAACTGGATCTTTACCTTCACAAAAATAAATGTAGCACCATCCGCCCATCGAATTGTAAATCTAGACAACTCTGACAAAAAAAATATACAAAAATATATGCAGTGATTCAGTTTAAAAAACCCATCAGCTTCCGGTGGAAAAATAGAAAAATTTTGAACAAAAGCAAAAATCATAGTAATTGCAGCAGGTATTCAGGCTTGCTATGTGCGGGGAAATTGATTAAGGTGGCTGGCATTGGCAAGGACTCATTCTACGGTTGGGTGCATCATGGAGTGCACCTGGACGACTGCTGCAAGTGTTTCACGGCGGCGACGCATCCCTTATGCATTTAGATATTTTTCTACTTTTTGTGGCCACTTTTTTGCATTCATCCGAATGTAGAAATCAGCATCCGATCCGTGGATGATTGCAAATAGATGAATCTAGGTATACGAACTATTATTGCATCCGATTTGTGATTGGAGTGGCAGCTTTATGCTGCAGCAATACAGTATGTCGAGCAGAATGGGATAGTTAAATCTTTTTTTATTACAGAATTTCAAATTATATGTTGAAGCAATTTTTTTGTTCCTGCTGTTAAATATGTGGTTTGCAAAATAATAGTGATTAAAAAAATCCTTAATGGATATCGGTAGATGTTTTTTTTAATTTGGAATAATAAATTTTCGGTCGTTTGAATAAGTTAATAATAAATTGCCATGTCCATGGTAATGGATTTTTTCGACGACATTGCTTTTTACTTTTGCGATTTATGGGACCATTTTGAGAATTTCAATATTTTTTTTTTTAAACGTATGGCTACCATAGAGCTTTGGGGCTTATAAAGCATAACTTGATGCAGGGATGTATCAGATGTATAAGATATTAAAAAAAAAAAAAAATTATACGATTCTACATATGCTAGGCACAATATCAGGGCCAACATTGAGCAAAATTCATCAATTCATTCATTCGACTTTTTAAAGAAAATTTTGGAAACGTGTGCGGAAGAAATAAAACTCAATTTATTATTAATTAACAAGATCATCCTAGAGACCCCCTTTTAGGAGAAAGAGGCATTAAGTAAAATACATTTGGATGAAATTCGTTAGGTAAATGAATGAGGTGCTGAATTGATAAATAAGCTTTTTTATTACGGAAAAATCAACCGTTCTTGTGGTAGAGGCTTAAATGTAAAATAATGTATGTTTGTTTACAGGATTCACTATACAACTACACAGACTCTATCTCTATATCTTATTTCTCCAAAATTCACGCTTCCTGTGGCAGATATCTGAATAAGTTTTTCAACGGGTTTTGATTTAAAAAATATACACACAAATCTTTGAAAAATGCCAAGCGGATAAATGAAACAAAATTGACATAGAAAAAAACATTAAAAAGATTACAATAATGCACCTATAATAACATAAATGATATTTTAATCAATTTAGTGATAAATAAATTAAAATAACAATTTTTTTATTTTTATTAAAAACAAATGAAAAAGGTTTAAGTAAGTGAATTAATAATGAAATTATAGATGTTAAATTTTAATTGTTTTCAATTTTAGCAAGAAGAAAACAAAAAAACATTTATGTATATTTAAATGCGCTAATACATATGACTGCCAGCCAAGACACTAAAACGATTTCTATCACAAAGTAGAAGTTTATTAATAAAGCTGTCGACTAAGAGAGGTTAAATTGCGCCAGAAGTTTTGACACACGTTTTGAATGGTTGATCGTATCAGAACCTAATAGCGGTAACAATGAGATTTGATCTTCATACGTTAACATCATTTAATCATCTGTTATTTTAAGCAAAGTAGAAGTGTAACTCTGCTGTTTTTGTAAAAAGCAACAGCTTAAAGAAATACAAATATTCTTTGTTTTTTTTTTCAAAATATTGACTCGTTTCTCAAAAATAATTTTCTAAGAAAATTTTAATCAAAATTATATTTAAAAATGAAATTTAAATTTTTATTTGAATTTTGTATTTTCCCTATTTAAAGTCAAATATTCTGAAAACTGCCTTTATTCCATTAGTGCGGGTAGTAGTACCCCCCTTCCTATGAGAATTTTTTCTTGTCTTGTCCGAAGGTACATGTTATATCCCTTTGTCGCATCTTGTGTAAGTTATCCTGTATTAGTTCTATACCAAAAAACATATTTAAATATTTAAGCAGAAAGTATACTATTTGAGCCATCATCCATAACGAACAATTTTAAGACGATATTAGCTTGGCGTAAATGTACTGATATTATAATAAATGAAACACTTAACTTGTAGTTAGTATACAGAATCTACTCAAGACCTGGATTTATAGATCATGAAATTTAAAAGAAAATGTATTGGTAATTTAAAAAAAAATTAAATTCAAAAAACAAAAATAAAAATATTAGTATGGTTATTTAAAGCCCTAAAAATAAAATTTCATAAAGCCCTACGAAGAACACCAAAAGAATCACACAAACCGAATTTGAAGCTTATACGAACACCCCATCCGTTTAATGGGTTTTAGTAAAAAGTTTTATAAAAATAAACAGACAGGCAGACATGCAGAGTTTTTCCGTTAACTACATTAAGTTTTTCTGTCATAGTAATATTAGGTTTGATTGTTATGTGTAGAAAAAATACTGAATACCCTTATATTTAATTTCAGGAATGATCAGATAATGCGATATAAATTTCTTATTTTTTTTTTAATGTAAGATATGTCCTTTGTTCTATTTATATTGTATGAGGTCTGTAAATTATTAAAAGGAAGGTTTTTCAAAACATTGGTTTTGCATAAAGCAACAACACTCATTCAAATGAAGATTTCCTTTGTATGACAACAAAAGGGGGCAGGAGCATAATGGTGCATCAATCACTTCAATCCCAGTTATTATGCACGCAATGTTGGTATATCCCCTTTCCTTTCATTGTAACCGTTTTTTTTTACCTACGTATGAACGAAAAAGCAACAATATCATTGTTTCTAGGAAGTAATATCCTAAAACGGAGTTAACAGATATTACTTTTGCCCCAATGCGAATGAATTGCCCATTAAATGCAGTTAGCACATTGCACATGGAACCCTGATGATAATGGTAATAGCAGTATAGGTTATAGTGGTAACAGCAGAGGGTGCAGCATGTTGTGTTGCAGTGTATAGAGGAAACTGTTTTCTATGTAATAGTGATGTTGTTGTTGTTAGGTTGTTGCTGAACATGCAAACTCAACTCTGGCATTTCGGTTACACTGTACTTTACATTGTGGTTGTTGCACCCTCCCCAGAGGTAGACAGTTCAACTGTTGAGGATGTGAGACGTTATGGGGTGGGTTTAGTGTGTTCAGTTGTAGCACAATTGAAGTGATTCAAACATACGTTGAATAGCTGCTGTAAATGAGGTGCACAGTTGGATTTACATGCCCTTAACGTCAACGTCATCGATGTTGTTGTTGCTGTTGTATTGTGTTGACGTTTACACAACACTACGCAATACACCCAAATCGAAATGTTCTTGCATGTGTATCCATAAATGTTAAATGTGAATATCTGTGCATTTCAATGCGAATTCAAATAAATTAAATTGAAATTTATTGCGTGTAGAAATTGAGGTGGTGCGAAAGGGGTGTTAGAGAGGTTGACTTTTTAAATATAACCAACAGCTTTGGCAGGTTACTATTTAATTATTATATTGTCTGGGGTATATTTAGGGACTTGGAATGTAATCTAAAATGTCGGCGTGGTTCAGTGATGATGGGTGATGACAGCTAGTTCTTTGCGGAATATAGGGGTAACTTTTGGGTGGAAACAAGTAGGTAAGATGTTAAAGTTTCTCAAATATCAAGAGGCAAATGATCTAGCATAAAACAATTTTTTTAAGAAGTTACTTAAATGTTTTGACATTCTTTTAAGCTGTATTTGTTATAATTTTTTAGGTGAATTGTGTCAAATTGACTTGGTTGATTTGGCTTAGTATAATTCACTGCTTGATACGTACATGAAGAAAATCTTCATTTGAACCGAAAACCACCAGTATATCTGGCCGACACAATTAACATTTTTCATGTCAGTTAAAAATATCAATTGAACATTATTTCCTCGAAACTTCGTAATTTCATTAACAACACCACACTGACAAATATAAAGAAATAATTCCAGTTTTTTTTTCAGAAACGAACTGAATATGTATTAAAAAAAATAATTACAATTCATCGTCGAAATTTCTTTTTATTTCAGAACTCGCCAGGCCCTCAACCTTTTTGGCAAGGCGTCAACTGTAGCAATAATTATTATGATCGTAATTATTATTCAGACTTTAATGCCATATATATGTTTATTTCCTTGGATGCAACCACATCCTTATCCGCTGTTCATTGTTCAATGGCAACGGCAATTCCACTCTGTGCACTTGCAACTGCGATACAAAAATTATATAATTAATTTGGGTTTTTATATTATTGCATCGAGTTCGAATCCGAGTACGGGATCGGGTTCAAGCTCCATCAATGTCGCCTCATTTGTTCACTACTCTCGTCCTGGCACACTAATTCACTTTATTCCGCAGAACCGATGAAATGGGCAGCGCGTGAAAAAACGTTGAATATTTAAATCTTACACCAAATAATGAATTTTTAATTTAAATGAAAATCGCTTAATCAACACATACCAACGTTATTTGTATACATAGATATCTGCGTATACAAAATAATTACACAGCCAAAACCGTTATGATGAGGGGACGATGTCCTCATTTGTAGTATGTAATGTATGTAGAGGCATTGTGCTGTTTTTCAATTTTCCATTTTGTAAAAATCGAAATTTTTGACATGAATAATTTAAGCTGTATGATATTTGATATGAGTGCATATATATCGTATTGGAAGGTTGTATTGGTTGCTGCCGCCAACAGAAGGATGACGCGACTGATGGAAACGCAAACGCTGCTGCTGCTGCTGCTGCCGCAGCCAACCGACCAAGCAACCTACAATACTACACACGGTTGGCAGTCGAGTGCAAAATTTCATATGTAAATTTGACATTTTGCATGAAAAGAGTCCTTGTGATGTCCTCCTTTGTTACGTGTAGTTTTTTTTTTTTATATAGTATTCGAACTGTGCCTTAATAGATGATGTGCAGCTATTCCAGGTCATTGCGCATACAATTGTTGGTTGTGCAATTGATGGAATTTAATTTCATTTTAATAATGAACAGAAAGAAATCGTTTTTATTTTTTTTTTCATTTTTAAATTGTTTGGCATCTACTTGTTTGTTCATATTATGACAATTAAATTATTTGCTGATTATTAAATCATGTGATATAAACTTAAAAAGATGTCAACACATACATTTTTACTTGCGATTATAGGTACTATAATGCAAGTTAAGCATTCGTGCAGATTAAATATTTTAAGATATTTGATTTACTGGCAAAATGTTGTCTGTCTGTCTTTCTGTCTGTCTGTCTGTCTGTCTATCTGTCTGTCTGTACGGATGTATTTTGGACTGTAGCCGAAACGATTAGGCCAATCGTTTTCAAATTTAGAACTTAAGGTTATTTTGACATTCTACAGAGGAATTTTTCGAATTTTTTGATGGCTCAAAACTTAACGGTACATGTTATATAACCGTTATGGAAAAGCTTATTTTTCTCGAAAACGGTGCTAAGATTTTTTTTATGAAAAAAATCAGGTTACTACTTTAGGTAAGCATTATATTTTAGTGACAAAAAATTTAATATGGTGGGCTAAAAACGGTACCTCTCATAGGACCGCTTGTTTTTTCTTCGACTTTCTCGAAAATTGGTAATCCGATTACTATCGAAGTTGATATTCAAGAAGATATAGGTAGCCTCAGTAATTCCGCATTATTTTTTTTCGAAAACTTAGTTTTTTTGAAAAATCAATATTTTGAAATCTGGTAAGTGTTTTTTTTTAATTTTGTTTTTAAATGTATGTTATTTTTGTGCTTAAGTTTGTATTCTAAAATTATTATTTTTGAATTTTTTAAAAAAAAGTTGTTAAGAAAAACCCCGTTTTATTTAAAAAACAGTTCCCACGATTTTGAAAAAATCACACTTTTTTGGCTTTTAAATTATTTCACTAAATACAATTTAACGTACTTGCAAACAATCAAACATCACAAAAATCGAATAAATGCTTTGATGTTCACTTTAATTTTCTTAATTTTTTTTCTAAAGGGTTTTTCAATAAGAGCGCTACAAAAGTTTTTTTTAAATAAAATAAAAACGGATATCAATGAAATTCTTTATTCCTGTGAAAGTACGTTCGATGCCATTATGTATGGAACTCGATTTCTTTTGCATGGCTACCACGGGCACGCTTGCAGAAGTCCAAACGCTGAACCCAATTTTCGACGGTTTTCAAGCATAAATCGGCCGATACTGCTGCAATTTCACGTTCGATATTCACAGGAAATAGTCTAACGGCGTCAAATCGCACGACCGAGGCGACCCAGCGACTGGACCATTTCGTGAGATAACACGTTCTCCAAACTTGGTTTCCAATAAATTGATTGTGACATTCGCTGTGTGGCTTGTGGCGCCGTCCTGTTGGAACCACATGTCCTCCAAGTCCATATCATCCAATTGGGGCCAAAAATCTTCGGTTATCATTGAACGGTAGCGATCCCCATTCACAATAACTTGTCGGTCTTGATCATCACGGAAGAAGTACGGCCCAATGACGCCGCCATAAACCACACCAAACCGTAATTTTGTCGGGATGCAATGATGACTCATGGAGTACGTGTGGATTGCTGCTTGACCAATACCGCATATTTTGTTTATTGACGAAGCGTCATCGCTCAAGATGATTTTTCGATGAAAATCGGAATCATTTTCAAGTTGTTGATCAAGATCTTTTCGCAAAATTCGCCACAACGACGTCACAGAGATGCTTAACGTTTGAGAACGACGTGTGACAGACACATTTGGGTTTTCTGCAACTGAAGCCTCAGTGGCAGCAATATTCTCGACACTACGGGCACTTCTTTGTCTCACTGGCACGGGAACATTTTGTACTGTGTCTGTGGATTCCAATTTTTCCACTAGACGCTCAATTGTTGATCTGCTAGGACGATTATGACGACCATAAAGTGGACGTAGCGCTCTTAACGTCGAGGCCACTGACTCCGAATTTCGGTAGTAAATTTTAATAATTTCAACTCGTTGTTGGTTCGTATATCTTTTCATCATGAAATGGCAAACCTAACTGAAGAGAAATGTCAAAAGAACGGCAAGAAATATGGCGTCGTTTGCTGTCCTTGTCGCTCTACTTTTGTAGCGTCCCTGTTGAAAACCCGATACAATATCACTGCATATATGAGCAATTACGTGTGATCCAGTCGCGCAATTATTTTCCTTTATGTAGCCCTCTATGCTCTATTTGCGGTTTAACGATTATTTAAATCGAGAAAAAAATTAAAAATCTGAATCATGTACGGCAGCGTGGATGTACTTTGTACATGGAGGTGGATCGATAATTATTCTTAAAACTTGGCTTGATCAAGAGACCAATAATAATTTATGGTGCAGTAGGAACATTTTGTTAAAAGTGTATAAGCATACTTGAAGTTGCTTCGAGTCGAAAATACTTCAATTGTTTTATGGTCTACTCAATACAAATAGTAAGTGGAAATGAAGACACCATAAAGACTTTATGAACTGATTAGGGACAAGAATTTAGCAAACTTCAAAATATGTACCTTAAGTTTAAGTTAAGCATTATTTGTCCATCAATAATGCTTTTGCTATTTCCCCAAAAAATGTAATTCTTGTAGATTTTACAACTGTTTATTAGACATGTTGTTTGAAGCCTTACCTTACCTCAGGTGGCGCTACAGTCCGGGGTGGACCTGGACCTCAACCAACAAGCTTCTCCAGCCAGCTAGGTCCCCAGCTAGCCACCACCTGAGTTTCTTTGTTTTGCCCTCATTGACTGCTAAAATCATCTTCGCTGCTTCTTTCTCAATACTCCCAAAAGAGCTACTGACATCATGCTGGGTCCTTTCGATTATGTCAATATCGTTGGCGTGTGAGAGTAATTGGACGGACTTTTGAAAGATCGTGACTCTTGTTGTGGCCTGTCTAAATCTTTTCTTTTTATTTCAAAGGCGTCGGTGAGCTCTTTCCTGACTTTAACGGAACAGCGTGCAAACCAGTTTCGCAGCAAGATGTTGGCGAATGTACATTTAAATACATTATAGGCCTGCGTGGAAAGAAATGGCCATCTAAGGGAATGGAATTTTTGGTGTTCAAAATGCCATTAACGCTTTTAATCGCGTTTGACATTCCCATTTAGATTTAAAAGTTCTTTAACTAAAAAAGTTCAAATGGTTCAAATCGTAGCTCCGGGGCGGCCATTCGACATCGCCAAGACCGCTGATAACGTGATTTGGGAATTCGGTGCATAAAACATCGATTGTGGTAAGGGCTGTCCTACATGGTATAGCTTATGTTTTAGTTATATAAAATATATATCAACAAAAAATACTATGAAACTTTAACCCACAAGACATACTCGAGTTGGATTCCAAAATATGATACTTCATAAATTTATTAATATAATCTCTTGGACTGCCACTTAAAAGTTTCATATTCAAAACCCATTACCTAATTCCTCAAAGGATATCTATTTAAATTCTACATAAAAAAACAACTAAAAAACTAATACAACTTTCATGTAATTGGAAAAGTCTCCATTTCCTCACGAGTGCTTCCATAAATCCTATACGACTCTGGCTCCTGCAAGAAAATAAGGTCACTCAATCTAGTTAGACATTCTACAAGACAGCCAAGCAAACAAGCTTGCAAATCTAATAACACCGTCATCATCCTTTATGCATATATGTATACAAATCTTATTTGACAACCCCACTCCTTCCAAGAATGATAATCCTCTGCAAACACACGCATCTGTGTATCCGCTTCCGCCTCAATCCTCTGCTACCGACTTTTACAAGAACTATGGCTACACGGAGTTGCAAAACTTCCTTCAAACGAAAATCATGCATCTAATTCGGTTTTCATTAGAATCTTTAAATCGCTTTATGGAATACCATACACTCAGCTCATACGAGTATATTCTTGACTCTGGACTGACTATATCCCTGAATCTGCGACAACTTAAGGTCGGATACCTAAACTAGATGCTTTATGCAAAAACTTACTTTGATACACTTTCGAAATTCTAGAAAATATCTGCGACACCTTAAGCATCATCATCTCGGGTAGAACCTAAGTTTAAATTCTTTTGAGAAACTTTTCTGGTTCACGTATGCGACACAGCAGCGGTCGGAGTTAGAGTTGGAAGTGATGCGTGGTATCGGAAGGATAGCGATTATAGTCCTGAAAATGCCTCAGAGAAGGTATAAATAAACTTTCTGCTTCAGAGGCAGAGTCAGAATGGAAACTCTTCGAACATTAGCAAGTTTTCCCAGGCATAGGAATGGATGGAACAAAACTCGATTTAACTCCCATCTACGTTGCCTTTAATCAAATTCAACGTGGAGGTACACCCCTGCAATCGTTCATCTCAAGTACGTGATTTGTTTCACTAAAAATGAGGAATGGGTTTTGTTTTTTGTGTTTCAAATAAAAGGGAAAAAAATATGAATTCCTTCAGGCCTCTTAAATGGAAAATGTTTTTTTTTTTTTTTTTTTTTTTGTTCCGAATTCTCGTCCTCATGTCAAGTGAGTGGTTTATGATGCCAGATATATTGTATATATTCTTGAATGGTATCCTGTAGTATAATAGAGAATGTCCCTTGGAGCGCAATCGACTGATGGACGTGAATCTAAATGGTACGTGGCAGGCGAACTGCCTTTTTGAAGTTCTTCCATTTGCTCTTTGGAAGTCGGCTGGCTTGATATGGATGGAGAAGTAAAAGTAACATTTTAAATACAATGAAGGATGAATTGAAGGAAATTATTCCAGGGGCGGAAAAGAGCTTCTGATGTTTTGACAGAAGCGATAACTGAAGCATGCAATTTTGTTTGTTAAGTAGGTTTTGGCAGGAGAATTGAATTTTCGATACTCGGTGGCTCGGTGGCAGCAAAGGAAGTTTGCATAATAATATTGTTCCGATGGCTTAACATAGGCCCTTTGAGAATGTGACGTCAGTCAGTAAATTTTAATTTTTTTTTTTTTTTGAGGAACTCGAATTTTAATATCATTAAGTTGGGATATGAAAGGCATATTTAATGTTTTTTTGGTCCACAGATGTTTTTTTTTTTTTTTTTTTTGAAAATGGAAAGATTATATCTCAAAAACGAATCGGAAAATGAAAAATAAATTTCAAACTGGTAATGCAATTTGATCTGTAAAAAAATGATAGTCATATTTGTACCTCTATAAGTAAGGTCATGGAGCTTCGCTGGGCAACTATGAGGCTGTTAAAATGCTTATTACACTTCCCTACAGGAAATTTCTTACTGCTCTCAAAATTCTTTTTTCTGACATATACGTCGAGCCTTCTGAGCCTAATGTTAGCACGGACGATGAGTCTGGGAGAGTAGAAGATTATACTTCAAGATATTCGTCATTTACCTGGAAACAATTGTTTGCCCCAATAGAAATACGCGATAGAAACCAAACACTGATGAAAACTTCAACAGAACCATTAAAATCCATTAGGTCTCTTGAAAAGAGATTCTTATTCCAAAGAGATATTATAAGAGTTCACTTTCTTGTCGTCACTGTTGGAATCAGTAGTCAGGAATGCCATGTGTAGAGATGGATTTCTTAATTTCCGTATATTCATACTACACTGTATTTAAATGAGTTGGTTTTGACAGAAACAGCAAGGTTTGAAACCTGCGGAAACTGATAAGCGATATGAAAAAGAAAATATGGAAAGCATGATCAAATTTTATGGCAACTTTTCTGGCAATCGGACTTACAAGGTATGTATCACTATATGGGAAGAGCCCTGAGAACGAAAAAACAAATACCATATCATTCTTACTTATAAGAAAATAAAGCTTACCACTAAAGAAAAATAATTAAATAGCTTATTTTAAACAGCAAAACTTCAAAAATTATTTTCACTAGAAAATCTTACTTCAAAAAATAGCACACGTTAAAAAAAATGGAATGAAATTTTTTTGTTGGATGATGGATGGGGTGATCCAAAATTCATACGACAGTTTTGAAAAAAAGGCCTGAAGTAAATTTCAAGCATTCGAACTGAGAGACGTTCGTTCTTCACGAAATATGCAGTTTCAAAAAAACATCTCAGACCTTCTGGAAGGTATATTTTATCGGTAAAAATACAGGAATATATTAGATTTGATGGCACTGACTATTGAGTTGTTTCAACAGCAGTCAAGGAAATCATGTTATTGAAAGAAACAAATTTTATTACGGCAAAAAATTCTGCAATGTTCCAAATTTTTCGTCATTTGTCAAAAATATTAAAAACTCCTCAATATCTTCGTTTCCAACGCTCATCATTTCATCGCTGATTGAGTAATATCTTGAAGAACGAAAGCTTCTCCATGACTGACAGTATGGCTTTCGCAGTAATCGTTCCACTGGTGATCTGATGGGATATTTCACCGAACAGTGAAATTAATCTTTACACCGCTTTGGTAAAAGAAAGATTATTGCACTTCGGAATCGATGATACTCTTGTTCGTTAGATTAGAAGCTATCTTCTGGACTGTTGAATACAAGTTGCATTGGACTGTTTCAAATCTGATTCTAGCAAATTAAATGCTGGTGCGCCCCAGGGCTCCGTTTTATCTCAGACTTTTTTTTTTTTATAAATAATCTTTTGTCTGATACTTCTTATCTATTCAACTGTTTTGCTGACGACTCTTACCTCAGCTTTTCATCTTCGTTGGACGGTTCACATCCTTCGCCTTCGGACGTACAATCGCAACGGTACTGTATGATAAGCTCATTAAATTCTGATTCACTTTTTCGAGCGTATTAATACAAAATAAGACATAAACAAGAAAAATATGTGCTGAAATAATCTTTTATTCAGCTTTTTGGAAGTTATAAAATTATATTTGACAACATTTCTTTTCTAAAGATTTACTTAAAGCCAAAGTTTTCTAGAGATGCACTTTTTCCAATTTCGCAACATACCTTTGTGTTTATTCAAACACACAAGTTGATCTTTTTTTTTTTTGTTGCTGTAACAATATAATATAAGAAAATAAAAAACTTGAGCTTTTAAAATCATGTATCAATTTCAATCAATAATTAATTTTTCATCAGCACCTTTTAATTTCCCAACAATTTTTGGTCAAAAATCATCGTAAGCGACCGAAAAATCGTAAAAAAAAGATAAATTTCCATCAACTCACTCAAACATCATCATCACCACATACCATACCGTAGTCAACTCGTCTACAAAAAAAAAAAAAATTAAACCAAACCATCATCAATGGATCGCATCGACAATTCAATTAAAATTCCATTCATCAGGATATAGGTATCCTTTTTATGCCGACAAGTGAAAAAGCATCACCAGGGCGTATATAGAAATCCCCAAACCCCCAAAAATTATTATGCTTGTCCGTATAATATTCCCAACCATAAGCTCTCCTCTTGAAAGTTCCCCGGGTTTTTTCGCACTCACCCTACCTCAATTATATTCCACATGGACATGCAACGTGCAACAAAAACAGACCTTCCTCCTATACTTTTTGCAATATTTACCAATATCCTTCACAAAAAAAAAATATTAAATGAAAAAGGACGTTTGGAAAAAATATGGACGAATCCTCTTGATCATCAATTTACTTAATTAGCGATTTTTTTATTTCCGTCCAGGAAACGCTAAAGTAATTTTCCCCAACTCACTCAAAGGAATGCAGAACACGAGTTTTCAATAAAAGAAAATATTTATCGACTCACAGATGTGAGTATGAACACAGAAGTTCTGGTTGCTGCTTGTGCAACGCAAGGGAAAGATTGGCAAGACAAAAAAAAAACGTTTTTTTTCCCCGAAATTTGAAGGTAAATAAAATATTCTCAATTTTCGCAACCCAGTGTCTTGGCCGATATGGAGGAAAATGAAGGAAACAAAGAAAGGGTTGAAGGACCCCAAAAAGCAGTAATGGGGAATGGTTGTAACCGATTGCCACATCATCATCGATTGTTGATAGGGTATCGGCAAGAGCGAGGAATGGATGTTTGGTTAGCTTTTTTTGGTATCGAAATCTATATAAAAGCCAGCCATAAGTATGAAAAGCCAAAAGTGTTGGCCAACATCCAAGAGTGGTAAATGCCTGTCAGGAAGCGCAACCAACTGAAAATGTTTACCAATATAGCACAAGAGATAGCCTCTTGTTCTGCCACATCACAGCTAAGACTTTCTTTTTATTATGGTCGTCCGTTCTCGCACCACCCCCTCTACCATCTGTCGATCGTCCGAAATAAGGAATGAAGCCAAAATAAGGAAAAAATATGGCCGTTTTATTGTGTTCCTTGGGTATGAACAATATTCGGGATGCAAGAACTCCGGTTAGAGAATTCTATCATGGTCAATAATATTTGTGTTTCTGCTATACAACTTGAAGGAACCCTAATTTGCATTGAACGTAGGAAATGAATGCAATATAAAGCGATGCGCATCAAATTGATAATAACGCGGTTTTCTGTTATGACTACACTGGATGCTGTTATTGGGGCTCAATTTCCTTTTGTGCTATAATGCTGGACTGGCAAGGAAATTGTAAAGATGTTTAGGAAGTAAGACCAATGTGAGTAGCTAAAGTTTTCAATAAGGCTCTGGTAATTGATTGCAATAGGGGCGGAAATTGATCATAAAGTTGAGTATTTTGGGTAAAATATTTCGTTTAATGGTTTGATTGAATAGAGTTTTGGTTTTGTTTTCTTTTTTTGGAAATTATTACGTTATATAAGCCTGACATTATAAAAGTACTGGAATAAGAAGAAACTTGATTTATTTGGTTTGCCTGATGGACCCAACGGAGTTTTTGAATATCAAAAGATACTTTCCAGATTTTTTAATTCTTAATTTCTATCAATTTTGTCAATAGCTTTATCTTGGTGTTATAATATAAAAAGTAGACAGACAAGTTAAGTTTATTCTTCTATAGAAACGCAATACTATATTCAACATGTTTTTAACTATACATATTTTAATTTCTATACTTGTATTTTCTAAAAGTAGTAGAACAATCTTGCTTTCACTAAGCTTTTTAGATTTTTCCGATTACATCTTAAGCTAACTTAATTAACTTTTTTTTTAATGGAGACGTGAAATTCAAATGCTTTGAATTTTTTATTGGATAAGATCTTAGGGTAGTGTTGCTTATGATGTCAACAGTGCTTACTTAAGATTTAAAACTCAGGATTTATTTGGATTTTTGGAATTTAATTTTGATTGTTTGAGTTAAAAAAAAATAAGTCAAATAGTTACGTTTTATTTCTTCACAAATTGAGTGTTAGATAACTACAAAAAAAAAAAAAAATATTTAAATTACAATACATATGTATTCTACTGACATCATCATTATATATACTAAAATTAAAGTCGTAACTCCTGAAAGCGCATCACGCGAGAACGACAAAGCGAAATTGGACAAATATTTTTTTAATTAATAGGTAATTTACTCGAAAAACATAATTGGATACATTTTTTTAAAATAAATTAACTAAAAGTTTGCAAATTGGCCAAAGAAAAAAAATTGCTAAACACATCACGCAAAATGACTTTTAATTTTCAAAAGTATCCTATGTGCTAGATTGAAAGATAATTGAATTAACTGTTTTGGAGCAATTCAGTTTCAGTTTTGTAGCTTGAATATTGACGTGCCTGCAAATTACCGTTAAACATATGTTGTTGTTTTTTTTTTGTAAAAAGCTCCTAAAATGTTTATCAATAAAAAAATAGATATGCTTTTATCAGTGTGGGTTATGATTTCGCAAAAAAAAATCAGGGAAATAGGAGGTACTGGAATAAAATCTCTACCTTCCTAGACCTGTTTTTTGCTTTTTTAGAAACTTTTGAACTGTAACAACTTAAACCTTTATCTTATATATCAAAGTTTTTGACTGAAACAAGTAATGTACAAAATAAAACGATCTGAACCTATAAATAGTATCAAAACTACTACACTCAACACCATATGTTTTATTGTAAAAATTAAGTTTACGATCAAACGTTTTAAATAACAATAAATTTATGAAAAAATTATTTTGAAAATATTGTAGATATAATTTTGATAAAATCCTGTTTTTATATTTTGGTTGTTTGAAAAATAAAATGAATACGACTGGGTCACGCGTACGCGGTTTTATGTGTCTAATCACACTGGAAGCAAGATATTTGAAGAAACAAGTAACATTACGTATAAAAAACACCGTCTGAAATTATAGTGTACAAATTATAAAACTTAACGGTTTTTTAATAAAAATAGAGTACGGAACTGTGAACTGTGACACAAGACCTGAATAATAATGAATTTACGAAAAAAAATTCTGTGAAATTGTAGGACCGATTTTGATAAAATCCTCTTTGTTATGAAATATATAAAAATTTTAGGTAATTTTCATTACTCTAAATTATTAATATGACTGTACACATATATTAATATTTAGAAAATAACTTTAAATAATAAAATTTAAAAGTTAAATTTTTCAAACATTGTACAATTATAAACGTTTCGCTAAAGTATACTGGTTTAGCTCATCAGTAAGAACACCGGCTTCTCCAAAAGAAAAAAAGAGAGCATGAGAAGCGCGCGATCGAAGATATTGAGAGATGCTACTCCAGGAACAACGTGCGGAAGTTTTACCAACAGGTAAAAAGAACATGCCAAGGAAAAAAATCCCGCACAGAAGCCTGTAGAGATAGGAATGGAAACCTCGTAGTAGAGTCACAGTCGGTGCTGAGTACATGGAAGGACCATTTCTGCAGACTGTTAAACGGCGATGAAGGCCAAAATCCCGCTGTCAGGCAGAATGAACCATTCAACATGGATGATGACAGACAAAACTTCCGTCCACCTGACCAAAATGAAGTAAGGATAGCAATATCTAAACTAAAAAAACAACAAAGCTGCTGGACCCGACGGATTACCCGCCGAACTTTTTAAAGCGGCCGGAGATGACCTGGTGGAGTGCATACACCAACTCATCTCTAAAGTTTGGTCAGAAGAAAGTATGCCTGATGAATGGAACCTCAGCATCGTTTGCCCGATCCACAAGAAAGGAGACCCTCTAAACTGCGTCAACTATAGAGGAATAAGTCTCCTGAATATCGCCTACAAGATCCTCTCTGCCGTACTATGTGAACGCCTGAAACCTTTCGTCAGCAACCTGATTGGCCCCTATCAGTGTGGTTTCAGACCTGGAAAGTCCACAATCGATCAAATGTTCACGCTACGGCAGATCCTGGAAACCACCCAAGAATTCCAAATCGATACCCACCACCTCTTTATCGATTTTAAGGCCGCGTACGATAGCATTTATAGAGACGAGCTATACAGAGCCATGTCAGGTTTTGGCATTCCCACAAAACTCGTCCGACTGTGCAGGATGACGATGGAGAACTCTCGCTGCTCCGTCAAGGTTGGTTCCGACCTCACAGAAGCTTTTGACGTCAAAAAAGGATTCCGACAAGGTGATGCGCTATCGTGCGATTTCTTCAACTTAATACTTGAAAAAATTATAAGAAACTCGCAAGTCAATTGTAGTGGGACAATTTTTTTCAAGTCTGTGCAATTGCTAGCATACGCTGACGACATAGACATCATTGGCAGAACTCGGCGAGCTGTCACTGGAACGTTTGCTAGCATTGAAGCTGAAGCGGCTAAGATGGGACTAGCAGTCAATGAGGCCAAAACGAAGCACCTGCTGTCCACAAAAAGGGACACACAACACCGGCGGATTGGACAAAACATCACAATAGACAGGTACAACTTTGAGGTAGTTAGGGACTTTGTGTACCTCGGATCCGCTATAACATCTGACAACAACATCTCGTCAGAAATAAAGCGAAGAATTACTCTAGCCAATCGCTGTTTCTATGGGCTAGGAAGGCAATTGAGTAGCAAAGCCCTCTCTCGAAAGACAAAGGAGACTCTGTATAAGACCCTAATCATCCCAGTCCTGCTCTATGGCGCCGAGGCATGGACTCTATCTAAAGCGGATGAAGATATCCTTAGTCGTTTCGAGCGTAAGATTCTTCGGAAGATTTTTGGCCCTATCTGCGTTAACGGGCTTTGGAGGAGAAGGTTCAACCAAGAACTATACGAGCTGTACAGCGACATTGACCTGGTCAAAAAAATACGCATATCACGTTTAAGGTGGCTAGGTCATGTAGAGCGAATGGACAACAATGCTCCGGCTCGCAGGATCTTCGATTCCATCCCAGAGGGTAGACGCAGTCAAGGAAGACCTCGCCTTAGGTGGCGCGCTCAAGTGGAGGACGACCTCAACCAACTTGGAGTGCAAAACTGGAGGCAGCTAGCCAAAGACCGAGTTGGCTGGAGAGGCATGTTGGCTGAGGCCCAGGTTCGTCCCGAACTGTAGCGCCACCTAAGTAAGTAAGTAAGAACCAATATACTCCTCCTAGACGTTTATCTTAGCTCTTTGTTATCATTTTTTTTATTTTTTTTCCTTTAAGATTTTGGTAATAATTCTTTTAAAGTTTATTAATAACTAAACATAAAAAATTAAATTTATTGTTTATTTTTGTACATATTGAACATAATAAAAGTAAACAAAATTAATAATAATCTTTTAAAATATAAAATTTGATTAAAATTCAATGACCCGGTACGTTAAAGGTAGGTGCCGTTATTTCAAACTCTAATAATAAGATTTACAATTTGCTATTATTGAATCAATCTAAATTTTTGAACACCTTTTTTCTTTTGTATTTTCCATTTCTTAAGGCTTTATTCATAATGAATATTTTGAAAATTACTTCTTTTAAATTCTAGTTATAAATATGCATAAATCGTTGATGAGTTAAAGTTTGTATTCTTATTTTTTTTTGTTCAATACTGAAAAATAAGTAGTTAAAAAACTAAAAACATTTTGAATAAAAAAAATGTCTCACTTTTATAAAACCCTTCTAATTCTTACCTCTATTCTTCAAAAGAGGGAGAAAACACTGACACTCTTAACTAAAATATCAAACTTTTTAAATACGTAATTAATTCATCATGGTTTTGTGTAAAAAAATTAATGGTATAGATGAGAAATAAATCTCAACCTTTTGAAAGTTTCCGCAATAACTCGTATTTGTTGTTATTTTCAATAACCAAAAAAAAAAATCGGTCAAAGTCTGAGAGAAGTCTTTATTGTGTTTTTTAAGTGATATAATGGCTGTAAGTATCCTGAAAGGTTATTTTCATCTTTGCAAAATATAACCTTAGGACAAAAAATCTTGAGAGTTTATCATTGGTAAGATTGATAAGACGATTGCATCTTAATTTTTGAAAAAATAAAGACATTCTCGACATATTGTACAATAATTTCTCTGCATTAATCATTTTTGATTTATTTTCAGCGAAAAAGGTTGTAGTTTGTTTTTTCTATTTATTTTTTCGTGAAAAACTCAACCATTAAAAGATATTTTAAAAATAAATAAATAATCTCAGTCGATAACCTTATTTTTTTTTTTTTTTTTTTTATAAATCTCAAACCTTTTTTAAAGGAAAGTAGTAACTCTCAGCGAGAAACAAATAGCAAATAAAGGTAAACAGTTATTTCTGATCTGTGCAAGGTATTCGTCTTAACGGAATCAGGCCAACTAATTACAGCTATTAAGTCTCTTTCAAATAATTGGGTCAACTTCAACTAAGTCAATCGTTTAAAAACAACCATTTAATTTGGCTAATATCAACCAAGTGAGATGGTTAAACTAAAGCAATTAGTTGCATTCTAAAATGCAATATGCCTTATAGGGACATAGTTAAATAATATTATTAAATTTCAATCAAGAGAGTAGGTAAATTACACTAAATAAGTTAGAAGATAAAAAATCTATTAATTTAACTAATACCAACTAAGTAACATTGTTAAATTCAATCACAAGTAACAATAAATGCTTCCGTTTTTTGTGTTTCCTTTTAAATACTAATTGCAATAAATCTAACCATGTTAGATATCCCTCAGTTGTTTATAATTAATATAAAACATCTTTTAATATTATAGAATAGATTTAAATTTGGAAAATCATAATTCATAAAATTTACAAAACTGTTAACTGCTTGTTAAACTGTTTCCAATTATCCTCAAACTTTACTTAAACGGTTATTTTAATACTTTCAAAATCAAATATCTAATATTTTTGCAATTGTTACCATTCTTACGGGTTTTTTGTCCTAAATATGAATTGTATAAAATTTATCATTTAGTGCTTTTTTTAAATTACGATTAACATTTTAAATAAAAATCAACAACGTCTAACGTACCAGCTCGTTTCGTTAGCAGGTGTAGTTATGTTTTGTACTATAATAATGCTGCACCCTTCTATGGAGTTTGATTGAAAATTTTTGGGGTGAAATCTGCAACGAGAATTTGTTTTGAAAAAAATTCAATGAAAAAAATTGCAATTATTTTGGTTTTTTTCACATTTCAATCTAGAATTACGATAATTTACAACACACACAGCGATTAAAAAGAAACACAAAGATAAAACGCAAAAACATTTAAATGTAAAAAAACGTAAATATAGAAACAAACATTATTTTATTGCAATCTTTTTTTTTTTTAATATACACAATATCTGTTAAGGTTCAGTCTACGAGCACATATATTTGAAAAAAAAAAATAGCAAAATAAAATAAATATTTTCCAATTCGTTCTTTGATCGTTTTGCTTGTGTATATTTGTTTGGATTTATAATATTTCATTTGCAGGTAACACAAACATGGTAAATGTATTTTTGAAATTTTGTGAAAACAAAGGTGAAAACCTTGAAAACATAAGAACAAAAAAATAAACACTTAGCAATGAAAATGAACATTTATATACACATTAACACATTTTTAAAAAGAAAAAAAATATATAAGGAACTACAAAATTCCTACTCAACATTAAGTGTAAGAAATGGTGTTTTATTTAACTTTTCTAAGCATAAAGAAAACAACATTTTTCGTTTCTTTGTTCGTAAGAGAAAATTTCAGTTAGATGGTTTTATTAAAACACTTTTTTTTATTTCTGAATAAAGTTTGAAAATAATTTTTTTTTTTTTTTTAATTTAATCCCAAAACCACAAATCCCCCTAATATCGGTAAAGTGCCATTTGAATGTTAAAAATGAATGGATTTATAAATTCGAATTTCCTATTGCGGGTAAGCTGTCGATATTGGAGGCTCAACCACTGATCAAATATTTGAATGGCCATGTAACACCCAGCATAGGTATGCTCATATCCTGTTAAACTGCACCACAGGCAGCGATTGAATTTATTCGGTTGTGACCCTCTGAGTTTATTTAAAATGCAGGATTTCATATTGCAGAGCTCCTAGTAAAATATATTTTAATACATGTGTATGTCGAACCTTAGTGAAAAAAATAAAAAAATAAAACAAATAACAATAAATAAATAATATTTAAGCTATGTGCATATTTATGCATGAAAATCTGCGACGCCCACAAACTAGAGGTTAGACAGGAAAAATGTTTTATTGATTCAATATGCTTGGCTAAGGATAAAGGATATACAGCAACAAAAAAGTCATCATACTTTTCAACAGAGGTTTATAACATTTTGAAAAAACCACAATTAACATAGGATGGTGGAATATTGTATTTTTTTATTTGCTAGATACCAGCCTAAATAAGCGAATGTTTATACGTATTCCCTTGATGAAGGATAATTTAAACTTAGTTGGAGATTTTTAAAGGTTTGACACAAAGGAATATCTATAGAGAAGGGTGCATTGCGTATATTTGAACGCGGTTCGTTTGAATTTATGGTCAATTTCATTCAAATTCAGTGACTAAATTTAGTGTTATGACTAACAAAGGTGCACTTTATATTTATTTTTTTGCGATATTTAACCATACCATTGAAATCTATGGTTCACTTCAGAATATATTTATATGAAAGGTTATTTCTTATTTTCAACATTATATCATTTATGAGATTTTAGGTTTTTATTTTCGCGGACGATATTCATATTAGATAAAGTTTTTTATTTTCGGAACTTACCGCGTTATAAGAAATATTTTCTTATTTATTTCTACCCGACGTCGGGAAGTCGGAAGAGAGAATGAATTCAGACTCAAGATATCATCTCATATAGGCAATCAGGGTTTCGTAAAAACCATAATTGCACAACTGCGATTTAAAATATCGTTAAAGATATCCTGGCTGGTCTTCGATGACGATCATGTCAGTTTTCTTGTGCTTCTTGATTCCTGAAAAGCTAAAAAAGCCCCGCAAAAGACTATTAGATTATGGTTTGTCATTTTCTTTCATTGAGAAAAAAACAAGATGTTTCTGTTGGTATTACTATTTAAAATATTAGAGGATTTTCTCAGGGCTCGATTTTCGGACCTATTCTTTTCTCACTATACATAAATGAAATCCCTGGTAAAATTACAAGATTTTCAATCCGAATGTACGTAGATGAAGTGAAATAATATACAATTGTTTTTCAACTGGGCTCATCGCTGTAATGGTCTATTCCTTTGTTTTGTTTTCGCAATTCATGGTAATATTGGCATCACTTTCGAATCTGAAGACAAATGGGCCAATGACGCTTTAGACATGTCAACCGCACCAATGAGTGATTTTTTTCGGAATGGAGTTTCAAGAGTTTTATGAGGATTGTGCTTACTCTGGTAAGCCGGAAATGAGCCTCATCGCTGAAGATAATTTAAAATTTTCCAAGTAGTTGACGCCGGTGGAACAGAAACCGACTTGCTGACAATATCAGGTCCTCTGTCATACTCACGTCTTCAGCAGCGATGGCTTCTTCTGTACACACGGAACGTGCTCGATTTGGATAAATATTATCTATAGATTAAATGTGGCCATAATCGATCCATAGTATTGCATATTAGATGCTTTAGATGGGCGATTATAAGCACCGTTAACTTGAAGTAGTGTTCTAGTGTAATTTGTTGAATGATGATTTGCCAAAGTAAACATACATATACATAGTACATTATGGCTTGTTGCAGGTCTATACCTCCAAAGTGTGTTTTATATCCAATTGCAAAAGAAAGCAGTATTTTGTTCAGTAACACACTGACTTGACTTTAAGAATTTATTTTTGAATTAAATTTTATTTGTTCGACCAAATTTATTTCTGCAATTGTTTTAAAATCCCAATATTCTATCTTCTATCCTTATTCTAAAATCAATATTCAAGTCATGTCCTTAGAAGAAAAAAGTCCCTCCAAAAGAACCTTAAACTACATACAAAATGTCATAGAATAATTATTTTAAATGTGAATTCTTGAGTCCTCTTTGATATTAAGTAATTATTTCATGGCACACATCATGAAATTTAGTTTTGCCTTAAGTGCCACTCACAAGGCAATCCTTGTATCAAAAAAGATTCAAGATCATAAAAGGAACACAGAGTTTCTTCTTAGTATCCATATCCTCTTTGTTAATATTTAAATATACTTCTAATGTATAAAGTAGGTCCTTAATCCTCATAAGAAATACATGAATCTTCTGTTGAAATATTTATCATAAAATGAGAAATGGCAATATACTTTTTTTTTACTTATGAGGCCTATATCTGATAGAAAGGACAACCATTACACTATTTTCAACTACAAACAAAAATAGTTATAAATAAAATAAAAAAATTGCAAATCCTCTTTTGTTTCTATTTTACACCATTGAAATTGAGAATTTCTTGGAAATGTTTGTAGACTTAGAGTTTCTTAAATATTTAACTTTGTATGTAAGTCCCTTTCAGTAAGAAGCAGTAGGTTCGACAAGGTATGATGAGCATTTACAGACTTTACATATCCTTAATAAACAAACATTCGCAAAAGTGTCAAAAAGGACTTCAAATGAAAATGAAAACATTATCCAAGCTTTGCAAATAATCACGGCAGTGCTAGGTTTACAAATGCCACACATGTACATATGTATATTACATACATATGTGTCCTTTGAAACGGTTGTTTCTATTTCTTCTCTAACTCTATGTGTACAGAGTTTTGACGCGCACATCAAAATGTGAGGTGAGAAAAGAAAACTAAGTGTACTACCTATGTTTGCTGTTCATTCGACTATAATTCGTCTTTGTGAAGTTTGGTTGATTGGTACACCATTATAATTACAAACCTTGATTAAATAGTATGGGTATGATCCTTAAGTTAGTATAGAATGTTAAGCTAAGGAAATTGAAAATAGATTGTTGCACCTTTCTGTTTTCATTTTCACTTGCGATTATAGGGACTATAAGGTAAGTTTAGGATTCGTGAATATTAAACAAATTGAGATAACAATTAAACATGGCATTACTATCATTGAGAAGTCTAAGAAAGTGATCGAGAAAAAATGTCTGTATGTCTGTCTGTCAGTATGTATAACGAGCTGCAGCCTAAACGGCTTAAGCGATTATCTTCAAACTTGGTGTCTGTGATTATTTTGGCATTCCCCAGAGGGGAAATTGAAATTTATTTTTAAGCCCTAAAAATAACGGTACTTGTCATATGACCGTTTAGGAAAATCTTATTTTTCTCGAAAACGGCTCCCACGATTTTAATGAACATTTTTGAGATTTTTTTTTTTGGTATTGGCTATCATTTGATTAGAACCAAATTTATGGGAAAAGTCTATTAACGGTACCTTTCATATAACGGTTTTTCTTTAATTTTGGGCTTTCTCCGTAACGGCTTTTTGGATTTCTGTTGGATTTAAGAAGATCTAGGTAGCCAAATTAATTCTGCGTATCAAAATTTTGAATAACTTTTTTTTCTAATTAAAACTAATCTTTGAATTCTTTTTTTTTTTTTTTTTTGAAAAATCAATATTCAATATTCAAACAAGTGCCCCATGGCTTAGTGTGTCGGACTGCTAAGCGAAAGAACCTGGGTTGAAATCCAGCTCATAGACACCTTTTTTCTGGGGTTGCGAGGAACTGACGAAACCTCTAAGAGTAAAATTTGTCTCGAAAAAGTGCATCTCATGTAGCCGTTCGGACTCGGCGGTAAACTGTAGGCCCCTTCCATTCTTGCAGATTAACAACACACACACAGGAATGGTTGAGAGTATAGGTCACTAGGCCTTGGCTCCTTAAGGAGCTGTCGCGCCAATAAATTTATTTATTTAATTATTTATAATCAAACAAAATTATTTTAATTTTTATAATCACGTGTATTTTAATAAATTCTAAAAAACTGCATACCAAAATTTAAAAAATAAATATTTTTCAAAAAATTAAAAATAAAAAACAGGATTTTATCAAAACCGGTTCTACAATTTTCGAAATACACTTTTCATAAATTCCTTGTTGTTTAAGACGTGTGATGGCATACTTCATTTTTACTAAAAGCCGTTAAGTATTATGGTTTTGATACTTTTTATAAGTTCAAAATGTGTTATTTTCAACGCAAATGTTACATGTTTCTACCAAAGATCTTGCTTTTCAATGTAATTAGGCACATAAGAGCAAGTACGTGCGACCTAGTCGTGCCCATTTTTTATAATTAAAACGCGGAAAAGAGATTGGTTTTCTACTCTTAAAATGGTTAAATACATTAAGAGTATCAACAAAATCAGTCGATATACATTATTTTTGAAGTGCTGCATATTAAAATGGGAGGAAAAACAGAGCAAGGCTAAAGCTTTGCACATTCATGTGATGCGATGAAAGAAAGAATATCTGTCCTTAGCACTCGGGTCGAAAATGGATAGGCTGATGGATATTCTTAGCAGTGTGCTTACTACGGCGGAATTTTTTTAGAAGAGGCTATTTCACTGGAGCGTGGTTTGTAAGAATAGTCATAAGGACAATGATAATTACGACACACTACGGTAGTGGTTGAGAGATCTAATTGAATTCGTAATTAATGGGCAGTGCCGTTGGGGTCACTTTTCACTTTAATGAAAGTAGACAACATTGAGTTTTTGAGGCATTGAATTCGACGCAATTCCAATTACACAATGCGGTCAAGATCAGAATTTAATGAACTTATTATACGCTCTCGAATCGAATGACAAAAATCTCGAAAAAACTATTTTTTTAAATCGAGATTTGTTGTTCTAACTTTTTAAAGAGTTAAAACTTAAATAAAAGTAATTATGCATATACCCAACCTCACACCTACTCCGAATTCAATACAGGTTATTATTATTGTTCTTACAGGTTATAAGCAGAAGGAGGAAAAAGAAAATAATCTAAAATAATATACCTATTATTTTTCTAGATTTTTACACTCGAGATTTTTTTTCTAGATTTTTGTATTTCGAGATCATGTTTTCTAGATTTTTTTTCGATAATTTTTCAATTCTGGATTTTAATTTTCAAGACTTTTACTTTCGAGATTTTTGCTTTGTTATGTTTCAGATAAGATGTTGTAAATAAATATAAGTACAAGGTTCGGGGACAAAATAGAACCCTTGGGCACACCAGCAATTATTTTTCTTATATCATCATTGTATTGGTTCAGAAGGTATTTACAAATACGAAAAAAAGTTACATCGTGTTCAAATGCATGCATTTGCGATAAAAGAATTTGGTGCCAAAGTTTATCAAATGCTTTTGAAATAACAAAAAAAAAAAAAAAACAATCTTACTTTTACCAAAATGGTGTAAAAACTGATTCCATTTTTTTGTCAGATCACTAATGGACTTCTTGCTGTGAAAATCGTACCGCCGGTCATTAATGTTCTTCCGATTTTCAAAGTAATACTAAAGCTGAAAATTAATCAGTGTTTCCATTGACTCCGATAGAAGGCACGTTGGTGAAATTTTTCGATTGTTTGAAGGTGAGGAAGATCCGTTTTCTGGGAAATTGGCTGAATAAATGCTTGTTGAGAAAGAGACCGGGCGAATAGTATAGATGGAAAAGCTTTAGCAGTGGTTTTGCCAGGGTTGAAGAATGCCTCTTCATAACTATAGCGGGAATACAATCAGGGCCAGCGGATTTGTAAATATTAATATCTTTCAATCAATACTCTTCAATACTCACTTTTATGGTATTTTCCAACAAAATGACCTAAATATCGCTCTTTGATCTAAATTACCCACCATTTCAATTTCATAAGAAATAATGAATGTAAACACATATAAGCATCCTTAAAACCCACAACAATTTCATTGCAACCACAAAACACCAACATTCATTTTGATACATTTGCGGAGGACTTTTCATACACCTAGTGCCTTATCCGCTGAACCGCACTACATCATCCAACAACCTCCCTACACACCACCATCCCATATCCATAAATCCGTGAGGTTTTTAATTACAGTGCAAAAATCCCTTAGTAAAATATAAACATGTAAAATTCCAGAACGAAATGAAACACCCAACGAATGAGATCCTTTTCGTTGTTTTTACGGATTTCTTTGCAATTGTATTCCTGTTTTGTTTTGGCTTGGTTTTACAGGACTATGTTTGTGTAAACTGTATAATAGTAATATGAAAAGGAATTCCCTTATTTTTTCTGGATATCATGGTTGCAAATTGGATGCATAATCCATTCTGTGTGTGCAAAGTGCAGAGGTATACTTTTCAATATTAAGTCATACAGGTAACCCGCAGCTACCGCTGAACATTGCCACCGGTTCTGTCCCCCATTTACACCACCATCAACTGTAACAGGCAAAATATAATTCTTCAAGAAAGGATGAGTTGAGGATAATTGAGCTGTAGATACGTTTAATGTTTCAATGGTGGCTTTCATTAATTTGTTGAAGATATAGAAAGGATTTCCGGTATGAGAGTTTTGCCCCGTTATGATGCAAAAACATATTTTGTTTTCTATATTTTGTGCTGCTGTTGGTTGCGGCGAATTGAAGTAATTACAAGGATTTTCGAGAGCTTTTAATTATGATTTACAATACGAAGCAAACAATGATACTTCTTTTCGAATAATGGAGAACCGTGGTTATTAGACGAGGAATCGTTGCTGATGTTTGCTTTTGTTTTAATTTGGAGTGGCTATGCATGGAGAAATATACATTGGTGATGTTTGGTTCTTGAAACCAAGGATTTTTTTTAAGGTTGATGTTTTATTTTTGGCTGGGATTCTAGACATGTTCTCTCCTTTGTTTATATAAAAAGAACGATGAAAAGGTTTATTTCTAAATTGTGAATATTATTTGAAAAAAAAAACTAAGTAATAATTAATGAAAATGAACCACAATCGGTGATTAGATATTTGAAAGAAAACTTCATTTGAATGTAAAAATTGTATTTTGTGACGCGGACAATAGATAGAAAAATATCTTGCAGAAGCAGTTTCGAAATTGTTTAACAAAGCTTTCTGGATTGATTTTCATGGTCATGTTCAAAAAAAACTTCTAGGATAAAGGTTTATATCTAATGTGGGCATGAGTTACCAAGAATTTAAGAAAAGATTAACTTAATGAACAAAACAGTGTTGATGGGACATTAATATTGTTAGTTAAAACAAAAGGAATTGCTGGCAACTTATAACAATAATAGATACTTAATAATTAAACGAAACAAAATTTGCATTTTTTTAAGAAAATTTATCAAATATGTTGGCAAAGAAAGCTTCAAGACATAAAAAGGGCCGTAGCGTAAGCGACAAATTGAATTGCAAAAAACTCAGACCTAGAAAACAAACCTCACAATCAAGCCCTAGTAATAAGAAAATCCCTCAAAAGGCATTTCAACGATGTTGCATGTGCCTGGTGTACACGTAGATACATACATACATATATTCAGACCACATTCCACTTTGAATATGCAATTAGGATTTGCACAATATATAAACAGCAATATCCAAACAAAAGCCTGTGAACAAATAAAAACTTGAAATCCAGATTGTGGGAGGAAAATAAAACGAAAGAATAGTTGATTGCATGCAGTAAAGCCGAAACAGAAGGGTCCTTCCAAAATTTCCCAAACAATATTTTCTTCATCCACATTGTTTTTTGTTTGCTTCTTGCAGCTTACGTTTTTTCTCTTCTTAAACCTTATATTGTTGTACTTTTTCAATGCATTGCCAGTTGCCCGTTATGGGCAAATTCGTTGGCAAGTTTCTAAGCGAATCTATTAACTCCATTTGAAATTCAATTAAAACGGAAACCTCTCCAGAATGCATACATAGATTTTCTTTCGTGATTCTAACCGTTTCCGTTATAATACCACAACGAGATGTTCATGTTCGATGTTCATAGGAATAGAAAAAAAACCTATTCAAATTAAAATAAACCCAAAACTCTATATTTATGCCATAATCAACAAAATAGGAAAAAAATAAGGATTCGAAAAAGGAAGAAATTTATCTCGATTCGCCTTTAACTTGCGCTGTCCACCCATTTTAACTTCGACTTTTTATGTGCTGCACACGATGACTTTTCCGAGGCAAGCATTCCAAATGGAGTAGAAATATACACGAGAAAAGAAATTGGATTTACTTCCTGCAAGGACACGGTAGCAGTGATGGTAGGAAGATATCGTACATGGAAATGAAAACGAAATTCAAAAACTGCCCAAGATTATCTCCTTTCCGTAAGTTTGTGTGGCTATATAACAAAAGCCTCTGGTTGACAAGGCTGTACTTACCATGACAATAAAAGGCGCCAAAGGGAATTTTCAAGGAACTCACTTTACAGTCTTTACCGACATGATAGCAGAGCATAAGATCTTATAATTTTCGGAAATTGGAAATTTAAATGCGTAAAATAGGAAATTTTGAATTTTTTTTTACGACTCTTGTAATATTTTTTACTTGCGATTATAGGTACTATAATGCAAGTTATGCATTCGTGCAAATTAAAAAAATTGAGATATCAATTAAATATGACATAAACGATGATAGAGAAACATGTTTGAGTTACTGGAAAAATTCTGTCCGTCTGTCTGTCTGTCTGTACGGATGTATTTTGGGCTGCAGCCTAAACGGTTGCGCCAATCGTCTTCAAATTTTGAACTCCAGGTTATTTTGACATACTACAGAGGAGTTTTTTCAACTTTTTTTTTTAGCTCAAAAATTAACGGTACCTGTCATATAATCGTTATGTAAAAGCTTATTTTTCTGGAAAACGGCTCCAAGAATTTTTATTTAAAAAAAATCAGTGTACTACTGTAGGTATGTATTATGCTTTGGTGAAAAAAAAATAATATGGTGGGCTAAAAACGGTACCTCCCATAGGACCGGTATTTTTTTCTTCGACTTTTTCGAAAACTGGTGATAAGATAACAATCAAAATTAATATTCAAGAAGATGTAATTAGTCTTAGTAATTTTGCATTAATTTTTTTTTCGAAAACTTTTTTTTGGTATTTTTTTTTAATAATTAAAAAAAATTGTTTTTAAAAAATCAATATTTTGAAAACGGCTAAGTGATTTTTTTTTTGTTTTAAATGTACGTTATTTTTGTGCTTAAGTTTGTATTCCTGTTGGTTTGTATTCTCGAATAAATGCTTTGATGTTCAAGTACGTGCGATCCAGTCGTGATTTTATTTCTTTTTTGAATTAGTTCTATATATTTTTTTTTTTATTTTTATTAATAACACTATAGGAGTAGGTACCAGTACCATACTGAGAAGTGGTCCAGACTGCTTTACCGAATGATCATGTTTTGAAACCCTGCCAGTATCTTTTGGTTTTTCCGGCCGAGGAAATTATAAATGCTGTAAGAGTAATTTTTTTATGGAAAAGGTGCATCTCATATATCGATTCAGATTCAGCGGTAAATTGTAGGTTACAATCTTCGCTCCTGCACAACGTTTAATTCACAACGCTATGGTTTTACAAGAAGTTGTATTTAATTAATTTTAATAAAAATTATGGATTCTTAACTAACAATGACTTGGTAGCGATTATCCAAGTAATATAAAACCAAGAACGTAGTTACAAGATATGTGAAGTATGTCTCCATTTATTAAAACATCAACTATTTTGAGTCCAAGACGGTGAATAGAATACACGATGTAAAGGTTTGTTTAAATAATGTTATGTGTTTACCTTAATATGAAAGTTAACTGTAACTTTTAGTCAGCATTTGATCAATTTTTAGTCTTAAAACAAATGTGCATAATAATTGGGAAAATTTCTTCCATTTAGTGTTAGTGTTAGAGTTTTTTTTTAACTAAAGCACTTCTTTTTAAATGCATACATTTTTGAAATGGAATAAACGATAGCGTCTAGTGGTAACGATTTATCCAGCTTCTGGTTTTTAGAATTATGTATATTAGGAACCAGTTCCTATAGTTTGAAGGTTTTCGAAGAAACCTCTTCGAATATATACAGCAAATCTTTGGTTTCTATACAACAACAAGAACCTTGGATCTGTACATGGAACGTTAGTTTCCAAAACAAACAGCAAAGCAGTGCTAAATTGGCTGTCGACCTGGAATTACAAATGTCTGATTGCTTCCGATAATTCGCATCAAGGCCTTAATTGAAAACATAAGCCTTATATCATTACGTTCCATAAAGAAGATAGATGTTCATTCGAAAGATATGTTCTTTAAGCTCCTGGACAAAAAATACGAGTAGTAGTAGTAACATTATATCAAAATAAATAACAATGTTATAAAATAAAATCAGCATCACAAATAAATATTTATGAAATTTGTTTGTTAATTTTTTATATTTTTTTTAATTAATCCGCCGTCAAAAGAGACATTTAAAAAAATAGAATCATAGAAATCAGCCCATTCTTGATTGTTTTACATCTAAGATACCAGGTGAACGCGAAAGTGTATAATTACCGCGAAAAATACAACAAATAAGTTTTTCTATCGATGCAACAACTATGAAAGCAAAAAATATGTGACAAAATGACATTTTACACACACACACACAGGAAAAAAGACACCTGTCAGACGTCGCAACATAACACTAGATGGCGCGCCTACATTGGACATTTCATGTTAAGTCTAGTCGACATGCAATGAATCATGCCCAGTGGAGGCGGCCTTTAAGTGATCCTAACTAAATCTACCTTTTGCCACACGCTGCGCTCTTCGTAAATGTTCAGGTAAACCAAAATAAGTCTTCTGGAACTCCTTGAAACCTAAATGTGTGTCCACCAGAGAAACATTTAAAAAATATTTCAGAAACAACAAATATTTCTGAAATGTTTTTTAAATATTTTGAAATGTTTATTTGGGTCTGAAGTGGTCAGACCTTTCTTAATTTCTTACGCATTTTTTTTTCTAGTCGACAGGTATGAAAAAGTATGTTTAGGTGGACAGGACGGAAGAGGGAAGACTATCGATCCGAAAAGAAACTATATCAATACCAATATGATTTATATAAGGTTGGCTTACATCAGAGAAGAAAATTATCTTTTCTTAATTGGGTTTGGGTGATTTTAAGTAAGAATCATAATTACAACAACATTTTATCATAAATCGGTATAACAGAAGAAATACAGTAAAATTCTGCATTTTTTAGAGAAATTTGAAAAATTTACTTTTTTTCTCAATAGGTCCGGTATTCCACAGTGCATCGTGAGGCATCTCTTTTTTAACTTCCTTTCTCAGTTCAAAAGGTTTATAATCTTCTGGTTTGTTTTATTTCATTGCCTTAGAAACACTATACAGAATTTATGTAGTTTCTATAAACAACTAAACATAATAAAGGGATTTTGTAAAATAACAAACAAGAGGAAGAAAAACATCAAAATACAGGCATTCAAATTCGGCACTGAAATTGGCGATGAAGACCAAAATCCCGCTGTCAGGCAGAATAAACCATTCAACATGGATGATGACAGACAAAACTTTCGTCCAACTGACCAAAATGAAGTGAGGATAGCAATATCTAAACTAAAAAACAAGAAAGCTGCTGGACCCGACGGACTACCCGCCAAACTTTTTAAAGCGGCCGGAGATGACCTGGTGGAGTGCATACACCAACTCATCTCTAAAGTTTGGTCAGAAGAAAGTATGCCTGATGAATAGAACCTCAGCATCGTCTGCCCGATCCACAAGAAAGGAGACCCTCTAAACTGCGCCAACTATAGAGGAATTAGTCTCCTGAATATCGCCTACAAGATCCTTTCTCCCATACTATGTGAACGCCTGAAACCTTTCGTCAGCAACCTGATTGGCCCCTATCAGTGTGGTTTCAGACCTGGAAAGTCCACAATCGATCAAATGTTCACGCTACGGCAGATCCTGGAATCTACCCAAGAATTCTTTACGATACCCACCACCTCTTTATCGATTTTAAAGCCGCGTACGATAGCATTTATAGAAACGAGCTATACAGAGCCATGTCAGGTTTTGGCATCCCCACAAAACTCGTCCGACTGTGCAGGATGACTATGGAGAACTCCCGCTGCTCTGTCAAGGTTAGTTATGACCTCACAGAAGCTTTTGACGTCAAAAAAGGATTCCGACAAGGTGATGCGCTATCGTGCGATTTCTTCAACTTAATACTTGAACAAATTATAAGAAACTCGCAAGTCGCGAGTTGTAGTGGGAAAATTTTTTTCAAGTCTGTGCAATTGCTAGCATACGCTGACGGCATAGATATCTTTAGCAGAACTCCGGCGAGCTGTCACTGGAACGTTTGCTAGCATTGAAGCTGAAGCGGCTAAGATGGGACTAGCAGTCAATTAGGTCAAAACGAAGTACCTGCTGTCTACAAAAAGGGACACACACCGGCGGATTGGACAAAACATCACAATAGACAGGTACAACTTTGAGGTAGTTAGGTACTTTGTATTCCTCGGAAATCTGACAACAACATCTCGTCAGAAATAAAGCGAAGAATTACTCTTGCCAATCGCTGTTTCTATGGGCAAGGAAGGCAATTGAGTAGCAAACCCTCTCTCGAAAGACAAAGGAGACTCTGTATAAGATCCTAATCATCCCAGTCCCGCTCTATGGCGCCGAGGCATGGACTCTATCACAAGATTCTTCGGAGGACTTTTGCCCCTATCTGCGTAAACGGGCTTTGGAGGAGAAGGTTCAATCAAGAACTATACGAGCTGTACAGCGACATTGACCTGGTCAAAAAAAAAAAGGCATATCACGTTTAAGATGGCTAGGTCATGTAGAGCGAATGGACAACAATGCTCCGGCTCGCAGGATTTTCGATTCCATCCCAGAGGGTAGACGCATAGTCAAGGAAGACCTCGTCTTAGGTGGCGCGCTCAAGTGGAGGATGACGTCAACCAACTTGGAGTGCAAAACTGGAGGCAGCTAGCCAAAGATCGAGCTGGCTGGAGAGTCATGTTGGTTGAGGCCCAGGTTCGTCCCGAACTGTAGCGCCCCCTAAGTTAAGTAAGTAACTCATACAATATTCAAATTCGTATGATATTACCTCTTTTTGAAATATGTGGTGATAAAATATTTTTATCAAGATATTTTTTGATTTTTGAAAACGGCAAGTTACTCATGAAATATTGCTTTTGCAGTCAAAGACTTTAAATAATCATCGACTGCGAGAAATCAGAAATCAGCGAGATCACATCAGATCAGATCACAGTGGAAAAAATCAAATAAACTAACAATTACGTGAAATGTTAACTTGTTTTAGCCTTTTGAAGTAATCATTTCATTTTGTTTGTAGTTACACATAATTCAAATAGCTCCCTTGTTCCGCTTGTAGAATTACAAGCAGTTTGTTCCAGTTCGAGTTGGCCACCTTATTACCGTAGGCTAAATACTTTACGTATGTACATTGTACATAGATCTAGAGAAATGATCGCGGAGTGATTGCATAGTTTAAGTTCGCTCTAGTAAATATAATATTGCTTGTTAACATACAATTCTATCCAAAAATTGTCTTCGTCCAACAAGATGAATTTGTGGCCAAAATGTAGTGTAATTATATTTGGATAAAGGTAGGCTCAATTTTACCCGGATTGGCTCTGGGATTGTAAGTCCCGAATCAGCCGATCGATGCCGGAACATTATTTTTGGGCTTTTTGCGTTGATTATGTTTTCTTTGTTGCGCACCAACCCCCGTCTAGTTAGTGACTTGGTCAATGACAACAGTCTATTTATGCTCAAATCTTTCCACAATAAGACAAACTTTCTGCGTAATGAGGTCATGATGACGAAATATACGTTCTCCATTCTTCAAACCCAGGATGTATGTATGTAATTAGTAACTTGCACAGCTAATATAACATTGTAATTGAAAAAAAAATTAAATACAGTTATTTCAGAATAATGATGATTTTGTTTTTTTTTTAGAAAACAAATCCACTCCTGTATCTCAAAACCATAATGTCCGTCTCTGGAGAGAGTGTTAGTAGGCAACTATACAAATGCTGATCCAAGCGCTGCATAGGCAGCACTTAGTTCCTCAATCCTCCTCCCCGTTTTAAACTGCTGCATACCCCAAAAGAGGAACAACACTCTTTGGGTGTATAATAGTATCTTGAAAGTTATTTATCCCCGAGGTGGAAAAACTCCAGTATTAGCGGCTCTATATGTCGGAGGCGGCCGGTGTGGCGGCAGCTATGGTATCTCTGTGGCAAGGAATGGTACTTGATTAATTGCAAGCCTGACTAAATGTTCTTTCTACTGATTTCGATCATCATCAGTCTTTTTGAACGAAACCAACAGGAGGAGCAAGGAAAAAATCAAAGGAATAGGCAAACTTACAAAAAAAAAAAAAACTAAAAATCTCGTCTTTATGTGAATGTGGCACCACGGCTATCTAACGGAGATGTACGTAGTTAAATGATAAAAGGACCATCATTAATCAGACCGGCAATTTTTGGTTTTCGGTTTCCTGGCTATGAATGTCTATCTGCGGCCACAATCTAGATGTATGTATGTATGTATAAGAGGATGGATGCTCTTTACTTTAGGATAAGAATTGTTTTTTTTTTTATATATATATCAATAGGTATTGCGTTCAGGAAGAGTATATTAATGCAAAGTTTTTGTTGTAGGCGGCTTACAGAATTTGTAATCCAATTTTATAAAGCTCTTTAAAATCAAGGTTATTTTGGAATAGGTATAAGACATTTTTTAATTTGTTGCTCTTTTGTCAAAAATCGGAAATTTAGTTTCCATCGTTTCAAATTATTTATATCAGAAATATCCTCTTCACACACAAGCGAAAATATTCATTAAATGTCAACTTTCAGTTTGAATAAAACTTAAAAGCTTAAACTAATTAATTATATACATAAATGTACTTCAATGTTTGAACTGAAAAATAAGTAAACAACATATTCCCATTACAAAAAATAAAAAAAATTAAGTTGAATCAAAATCTGAATACAAGTGGGCAAAGTCAATTCACTCCACAACTCTGGCGACGACTGCTACAAAACCACTCACACACAACCACAAAGTCAAAAGCGCAAAGTTTATGCAAATTTAAATTAACTTTCCTTTTATAAGTACTTAAGTATAAGTTAGTTAATATGAATGTGTGGCGGAAATATGGAGGCGTTACGAAGTAGGTTTGCGGTTTGGCGTATGTATGTCACATTTAAATGTGCGAAAGAGTAAGGTCCTTTGCAAAATGTTGTCCGTTGTAAAACATTTCGATGCCTGGAATTTCATCGCGCTTTCGAGAAATGTTCTTTTAAGAACTCATTCCCAAAAGGATGGGCATAGAAATCTCTAAAATATAAGGAACCTACGGCGGGTCGGTAGATGAAATGATTTTGAAAAAAAATTTCTGATGACGAGGAAAGGATTTTAATTCATGCCGCTCTCTCCGATCCCTGCCTCAAAATTTACTTTGTTTTTCGGTTTCCAAGTATTTTGAGTGAAAACTTAAAATAATGGAGCGCGCGAACTTGCATGTGCATTTTGTAAAAACGGATGAAAGGGCAACTAGAGACCCAATCGTTGGTTTTTTGCAGTTAAGTGAGCTGTGAAGTGGAAAAATGAGTAAAATTTATTTCTTGGTGATGGCAGTTATTATTCATAATATTTGGAGTGGAATTAAGGGTTTTAGTGAGTTCTCAAAAAAATCATGAGTGCAAATTAAAATTTAGAGGTTCTATGTTCACTAGAACACCAAATGTTTGACATAATTAAGAGAGATCTCTTTTGCGGCAAATAAGCGAAGCATAAGTTTCAAGGATTTTTTTTATAAATATATATTTTAATTTTTGGCATATTCGGGTAGCTAACAAAAATATTCAAAAAAATCTTTTTGTAATTACATTTTACTTATTTTTGTATTAAAGAAAGATTTCACAAATAATAAGCACAAAAACTTTTTCTACCTATTCACTGTTTAGTAATTGTTTTGTGTGTATACTTTAAAGCAGGGTTTTTTGAAAATTGTTTTATTGTAGCAGAAAAAACGGTACATTGTTATCTTAATCTTATATTGCACAATTTACAGAGATATGTTACATGATTACCTTGATTACTGACAATATTATATTATATCTTTAAAAAAAAGGCAAGTTCAAAGTGAAAAATGAAGGAAAAGCTACTATAAAACCTTCATTAAAATAGTTTAATTAATTAGAGTAGAGATGGGAAGGCGGTGTCGCATTTGACAGAAACCTCACTTTATAATACAATTAAATAAATATATTAATAGATACTACACAAATAATGATAACAACATAATAAATACGAAGAATTATTAATTAAAATGACTAGAATCGAGAGATAAATAAAATATTACAATAAATAAATAACAAGATAATAAATAAATAATTAAACCAATAAACAACAAACTAATTAAATAAATAGATACATAAATAAATAAATCCAAAAATAAATAATAAATTAATAAATAAAATAAATAAATAAATAAAATAATTAATAAACAACTAAATAAATAAATATTAAAAAAAAATTAAATAATATGAATAAATAAATAAATAAATAAATAAATAAAAAGAAATAAATAAAATACATATATAATAAATAAAAAGTAATAAATAAATATACAAATTGAAAGACTGTTTTATATATCAATATTTTATTTTCATTGCTTAGTTTTGATTTACGGTTGATAAATGGGTAAAGAACAATTTTCTTAACAATTTCTTGAATGTGCAATCCAAAAGTCAGAGACTTATCAAGGTGCACTCCAAGATATTTAGCACTCGACCGCCAATTTATGCTAGTACCATTTATTGAGATATCATTGCTGGGCAAGAAACAAGCTTTTATTTTTCTTGTGAAAAAACAGCCTGAGTCTTCGAAGTTTTTTTTATTTTAATTTTCCAATCATTACAATAGCTTTGTACTACATTCAATGCAGATTGCAAATTGATTTCGATTAAGGAACCAACTGAATTTGAAGAGTAGATACAAGCATCGCCCGCAAAATTTGCTTTTTCACAGTTTGCTAAATAAGGAAACGCACATATTGGAGTAAAAGACAATAAACCTTTGAATTGAATTTTATTCAACAAAACTCCACAAAAAAAAAACAACAACAAACCACTAGCAAAAGCTGTTGTTGTTAGAATATATTTTTATTAAATAAGGAAAGTCATATGTGAAAATATTATACAATATTGGAGCTTACCAGGTTTCAAAAGAGGTTTTTAAATTTTCAAATTTCAAAAGTACATTTGAAAAAAGGAATATTTTTTGAAGGCGTTCGTATTTTTGAATGTTTTATGTATTTAGGAGAATACAATAAACATCTACTCCATCATTCTACTAGGTGGTATGAACTTCCACAAGTTCCAAATTTAGGAACAATACATACAATTGCCATGATTGCAAATATATATATAAATGTCAGAGAATTTAATTTTTTTTACAACAATAATGCACAAAAAGTATTAGCATAACAAAAAGAGGAAGACACAAAACACAATTTTCTTACTTATTAATTTATTGAACTTGATAAGCCTAAACTGATGTCCTGGCAGATGTCCTTTACATAAACGATTTCATTTTCTCCATTCAAACTGCATTCCTATTCAGTTACAATAATATAGTTCTTAGTCCTAGACAAAAATCCATAAGTGTCATATAAACTTAAATTCAAAAAAATACCATCATGGTCCAACAAAAGACCATGGAAGACATACAATTTCTAAAATAAAAGAAAAGGCCAAATGGATTTGGGGAATAAACGAATGAAATTTTCTCCAGACACCAGAAGCATGATATGACGATATGAGCTAAAGACACAGCAGTATAAGACCACATTTCCCACTTCATTTTAGGTTTCTGACTGAGAAAAGAAGAAAATAGTGATGCACATACAAGAACATCCTTAGAGAAAAAATCACAAGTGATACCAACTATAAGATGAACATGAACTTGGTTGACCGTATGCATAGATATCCGCAGGATTCTTAGAAAAAAAAACAACATAACTAGAAGAAAAGAAAAGTCTTTCTCCTTATGCCATTTATAGAAATGGCACAAAGGATATCATATAAACACTCCCATGCTTATCACATAAACTTGTGTCATTCACACATACATATATGGATTTTTAGGAAGGAATTCGCAATGAAAACATAAATTTATAGCTTTGGACTTAGAAGATTGTGCAACAAAAGCAAAAGACATTTTGTAGCCACAGCAGCAGCCATATACCAGGCTATGTTAGGGATTGCCCAAGTTTCATAAGAAATCTCAGAAGATGCTGTATTAGGCACAGAAGTGCCAGACATAACGATATTTTTTTCCAAAATGAAAGAGTCAGATTTTTACAATACAATTTTTTTCACATAATTAAGCAAAAAAAAATTACCTAATTTAAACATTTTAACTCCAAAAAGCCACTTATTAATTTTTTTTGTTTATTGAGTCAAATTGGTTAAAATTTTCCGGCACTGATATAATAATAATAAAAAAAAGTGTGCTCAAATTCAGAAATTAATATTTAGAGCATATTTTAAGAAAATGGAATGTCTTTTAATATTTCTGATACAAAAATTGAATGCTTTGCATGGTTCTCCTTGACCTTTTGTGGCCTAAAAACGGAAATCAATTCGTGAACTCTATCGTCCAAATCCTTCTCAATAGTTGAAAGCAGTGAATTTCTTTAATATCGTATGAAGAGGTAAATATTTAATAGCTGCCGCCAGAATCTTTTATTTCAGTATGTGTGTCCACATCTGAATGTGAATTAGCTGTGATTTTAAAGGAAATTAAAAAATCGAAGGAGTTAACTGGTACTTGCTCTTAAGTGCAGTCACAAGATAGAATAAAATTTGAAAAATATTAAGGGAACTTCAAAGTTTTTAATCTGTTATTCATGAAAAAAAGTATGTTATTTTTTTTAGCGTAAAAATTTAAACGCCGTTTTATTTTTTAAAAAAATGTAAAAAGTGATTTTTTTTCAAAATAGTAAGAACGATTTAAACAAAACGGATTTTATTTAACAACTTTTTTAAAAAATTAAAAAAAATATACACATATCAAGTATAGAATTGGATCAAATAATTGGACCAAATGGATACTTTCGTTCCGTTCTCAGGCATTTTTTTTATCTACGTTCTGTGTGTAAGGACGAACTCTTAAAAAATATATATTACGGAATTTTCCATTCTAAGATGCAATATGCAATAACCTGCTGGGGTGAAACCTATTCCAACAAAATTAAACCAATTTTCATACTACAAAAACTCATGATAAGAAAAATATTAAAAATGTCGCGTTGGGATCATAGTTTTCCATTATTTCAGAGTTTGAGGGTTCTTCCTTTACGCCACCTTTATTGCCTTAAGGTATTAAAAATATTCTTTATGAGATCTGGTCATCGCAATCTAAGAGTTCTTAGAAACCATAACGTACGTAGAAACCATTCATTTTTGGTAAACATTCACCACTGCTTGTCGTAGATTCTTTAGTGTGGCATCTTGTAGACTATTTAATGAATTGCCACTATATCTTAGATCAGAAACTTCAACGTCTAAATTTTTAAAAAAAAACTTGAAATTTTGGTTGTTCACCTTAGATCATACTTGCATTGAATCACTTCTTATGTAATTTGTGATTAACTTAAATAAAATTGAAGTTATGTACTTTTTATTTTCTCATATTTTTTTTCATTCTAAAATTCTTGTAGCTTTTTGATGGGTCACCCCACCCAATATTTTATTACTTTTTCATGAATTCGAAGGGGCATTTAAAACAATTTTTAAAAAATTACAAATGCTTCTGATTTATTTCTCTTTTTTTTAATTTATTTGTATATTTAAACATATATCAGAAAAATTGTTAAGGAATTAAATAATAAATATACTATTTACTTTATTTTCCTCTATCATCGTAATGCCATATTTGATTGTTATCTTAAACTTTGTAATCTGCACGAATGCCTAACTTGCATCACAGAACCTTTAATCGCAAGTAAAAATGTTATGTCAGTTTTTCACTACCAAACAGGTACTTATTTTTTCCTAGACGGTTTCCAATTCCACATGGTAAGGAAGGATCAAAATTTAATTCATGTGTGTAGTGTAGTTAAATATTCATACAGCTGCAGTTAGAAGATCAATAAACTTAAGTGTCCCGCAACACGACAACAATTCAGGTACCACCTTTCCAATGGAATGAGAAAAATCAACATAACAGAACCAGACTCTATCAAAAACCACTGCAGTCCTGTGAAAAAAGTTTTCATATGTTTTCATATGAAGACCAAAAAAGCGGTAGAACTTGACGGCATTCCCACAGAATCTTAACAAGCAGCGTCAACGATATCCAGCGATTTCCTACATACTCATAAAAGCGGCCTGGGTCTCCGAAGGTTTCGCCGACGAGTGGAAAAAAGAAAAGTTCGTCAAGCTCCCGAAAAAGGAGATTTAACATTGTGCGAAAACTGGAAGGGGATTCGCCAAAATAATAGGAAAATTTGTTCTGAAACGCATAAGAGACACGTAGGAGCCAAATTCGATGCCCAACAAGCCGGTTTCCAGGATCGTGATGCATTGGTCATATAAAGAATGACCCTTGAGCCCAATTTCAGACGTACCTTGAAATAAAGAGATTCTTTTTACTTGCGATTTAGGTACTAAAATGCAAGTTATGGATTCGTTCGCGCTTCTACAGCCTAAACGGATGTGCCGATTTGCTTCAAACTTGGTATTTAGTATTTATTAGGTAGTATCTCGAGGGATGTTTTTCATTTTTCTCTAGGTCGAAAAATAACGGTACCTGCCATACAATTTTGAACAAAAAGTTAGATTTTTTTTAAAACGGCTCTAACGATATTGATAAAACTTTCAGGGTGCTAATTTTTTACAATAATACATTATTCAGTTAGAATACATTTTTCGAAATTTGTTCTATAACGGTACCTCTCATATAACCGGACTTTTCAAATGCAGTTTTATCGTAAACAATTTTCCGGATTTCAATAAAATATTGTACACAACAAGTCATTTATAATTCAATTAAAATCGCATTTCAAAATTTTCAAAACCTATTTTTTTCGATTTTTAATTTTTTTTTTTAAATTTGGTTTTCGAAATATTTTGAAAATGGGTGGATTGAATTTTTTTAAATAATGATGAAAATTATAGATTGCCTTATAATGACATACTAGAAAAAATATTAAAATATTTTTTCGAAAACTTTTTCAAAAAAACGGCTTTTTAAAAAAACTGCTCGAACGATTTTCAAATTTTTTTTTCTTCGATAGACATTTAGTACTCAAATTTTATTGCATACTTAGTTTTTCCAAGAAAACTCCGAAACTAATTTAAAAAAAAGAAGAATTTTCTAAAAAAAAAATATTTTTTTATCTTTAATAGACGTGTGCTTTTCAATCTGGCAATACTTTTTTTCGGAGTTGGTGTTTTTGACAAATTTCTCTTGATTTATGCTCAGTTTGGTTTGCGATTTCATAATGAATAGACTTACTTCTGAACAAAGTTTGCAAATTGAGAAAATTTATTACAAAATAATGGTTCGTTTCGGTGGAGCAGAGTATCGAAGAAGACCCAAATGAGTCCATCCGCCCATCGCGCGTGGAAGGATCATCAAGCGCGTCACACGTTCGGAAATCATTTTAAGAACATAATGCAAACCCTTATCCTTATAATAAAGCTAGATTCTTGGCCATAACATTAAACTATTTATATGCGTTTAATTTCTTCTTGAAAACCACACGTTTAAAAAAAACACCCTTTATATGCATACATATGCAGTCACTAAGCAATTGTTTAGCATAAGAACTAGTTCATGCGACCCAGTCGTGCATTTTAATTAAATTTTATTGGACGATGTGACCGCACATATGAGCAAGTACGTGCGATCCAGTCGTGCAATTTATTTTAGTCGTACAACACGAGTATGGAATAGTTTACCCAGCGAAGTTTTTCCTTGCCATTTCAATTCGGAAACATTCCTTTCCCTCCTCCGACTGGGTCACACGTACTTGCTCTTATGTGCCTAATTACATTGGAAAGCAAGATCTTTGACAGAAACAAGTAACAATTACGTTGAAAACAACACAATTTGAGCTTATAAAAAGTATTTAAACCACAATACTTAACGGTTTTTAGTAAAATTGTAGTACGCCATCACATATCTTAAATAACAAAGAATTTATGAAAAATGTATTTCGAAAGTTTTTTTTAATTTTTTTTTTGAAATTTTGGTATGCAGTTTTTTAGAGTTAATTAATATACATGTGAATATAAAATTTAAAACAATTTTATTTGATTAGTATTAAAAATATTGATTTTTGAAAAAAAAAATCAAAAATTTATTTTTATTAGAAAAAAAAGTTATTAAAAATTTTGATATGCAGAAATAATAAAGCTATCTAGATTTTCTCAAATATAAAATTTGACAGAAATCCAAAGAGTCATTACCGAGAAAGCCCAACATTAAAAAAACCGTTATATGAAAGGAACCGTTAATAGACTTTTCCCGTAAATTTGGTTGTAATCAAATGATATCTAATACCAATAAAAAAAATTTCACCAAAAGCGTTGGAGCCGTTTTCGAGAAAAATAAGACAGACAGACATTTTTTTCGATCACTTTCTTAGACTTCTCTATGATCGTAATGTCATGTTTCATTATTATCTCATATTTTTTTATATTCACCGCAACATAATTATGCTATTCATCGATTTTGAAAAGGCTTCCGCAACGGAATTAATGTGGCCTGATTTACGCAGTTTATTGGTCTCTCGTGACCCAGTCATCCTCCCTATCAATTTTTTCTCAACAGTAGGTACTTTTAGGCGATATGTACATCATTTCAAATCTATAATTCTTAAATTACCTAATTCTTAGAATAAAAATTGTTCGGCTTTTTTATTGGATATACAATTCAGTTTTCATTCGGCTTCAATGCTTTTCCACTATATGAACCAAAATTCCAAATTAAATATGGCAACACCGAGCGACCTTATAGAATTTTAATCTCCCCTTTCAACCTACTCACATCACACATGCTGACATAAATAACCCTCTCAACTCTCGCACACTTGTCAAAATTGCGGTTACGATTCGTTTAAATGCAAATTGAAAATTGTATTTCCTAGTATCGGTTTGTTGTGCGAGCGAGGAAAAACTTTATTTCTGAATTTTCCTCTTGGGGATTTCGCCCGCCAAGAAAAAGAAGAAAATATTGGCCTCACATCACTGCCTTGCCTCTGGCTCAAGCTCATCCTTCTGTATTGGGATTCGTTCGGGATGTTGGCCTTATTCTTGTAGCTGTTGTATTGTGCCCAGCGCCAGCTTTCTAAACTGCCAAAGTTTGTTTACTTCAGTTTCCAGTGCCACATACGCTTAGAGGGTTAAATCTTAGAAATAAGTACTTGGACGTGTATGTTGCAAGTTGTTGTTGGTGTTGTTTTCTTTTTAATGTATTTGTTGCAATGTGTTACTCTCCCTAGATTGTGTGCATTGCAAAAGCACATTCTTGTTTTCCTCTTTTTGATTAAATTCAAATTCAATTTGGGGAAAAAAGATGCAACCAGCCAACTATACGGAGCATCTCTCTAGCTGGAGGAGTCTATGCCTGTTTGCACTCCTCCCTGTTAGCCTGTAGCCTACGACGAAGTAGAATAAAAAAAACACAAACACTTTGCAAAGCTATGAATCTTTGATTTTGTGTGTCAGTTTCGATCTGATGCTGAGATATGATATTGGCACTGACGTTTGCTGTGTATACCTCCTACCTCCAGTATAGGTGGGAGGCTTTGTGTGGCAGTAAAGAGAGCAGCAGTTCACCCCATTATTGGGGCATAGCACGGTGGTTAGAAGATGCAATATATGAAATTTGAAAAAGTTATTATTTGGAGTTTGCCTTATTTTTTTTATGTATTGGTATTGGGTATATCAAAGCGTTCAGCTAAATTAAATTCGATTTCAAATTAAATTGACAGATATTTATGCTATTAAAATATAAACGAAGTTTTTATTTTATTTGAAGCGAATTTTTAAAGTTTTCTTTTTATGGGAAAGAAAAGATTTGAAAAAATTGCAATTTACATAAAAAATGTAGGGAAAATATTTTGATCAGTGATATAATTTTTATTAAGTCTTCAAGATTTTATGTGTAAACAAGTGAAAAAGAAACTACAATTTAAACTTTTTTTAAAATTACATTTAAGTAAGTGCAATTATATGTACATAGGTACTGTAATGCATTCGTGCAAAAAAAAAATTTGAGATAATAATCAAACATGACGTTACGATGATAGAGAAACATATTTGAGTTACTGGCAAAATTTCTGTCCGTCTGTATGTCTGCCTGTCGGTACGGATGGATTTTGGACTGTAGCCTAAACGGTCGGGCCAAACGTCTTCAAATTTAGAACTTAAGGTTATTCTGACAGAGGAGTTTTTTTTAATTTTTTTAGCTTAACAAATAACGGTACCTGTCATATAACCGTTGTGTAAAATCTTATTTTTCTCGAAACGGTTCCAAGAATTTTAATGAAAAAAAATCAGTTTACTACTGTAGGTAAGCATTATATTTTAGTAAAACAAACATTAATATGGAGGGTTAAAAACGGTACCTCTCATAGGACCGGTTTTTTTTCTTCGACTTTCTCGAAAACTGATGATCCGATTACTATCAAAATTGATATTGAAGAAACTGTTGGTAGCCTAAGTAATTTCGCATTAATTTTTTTTCTAAAACTTTTTTTTTTGTATTTTTAATAATATTTTTAATTTTGTTTTTTTTTTTTTTGAAAAATCAATATTTTGAAAACGGGTAAGTGATTTTTTTTTATTTTTTTTGAAATGTATGTTATTTTTGTGCTTAAGTTTGTATTCTTGAATTATTTTTTTTTATTAAAAAAAAAAAGTTATAAAAAACCGCTTTATTCTAAAACCGCTCCTACGATTTAAAAAAAAAATAGCGTTTTAATTATTTCATCCAATACAACTTAACGTAATTTATTCGAACAATCAAAAGTCACAAAAATCGAATAAATGCTTTGATGTTCACTTTAATTTTCTTAAATTTTCTAAAATGTGTCTCATAGGACCGGTTTTTTTTCTTCGACTTTCTCGAAAACTGATGATCCGATTACTATCAAAATTGATATTGAAGAAACTGTTGGTAGCCTTAGTAATTTCGCATTAATTTTTTTTTCTAAAACTTTTTTTTTGTATTTTTAATAATATTTTTAATTTTGTTTTTTTTTTTTGAAAAATCAATATTTTGAAAACGGGTAAGTGATTTTTTTTTATTTTTTTTGAAATGTATGTTATTTTTGTGCTTAAGTTTGTATTCTTGAATTATTTTTTTTTATTAAAAAAAAAAAGTTATAAAAAACCGCTTTATTCTAAAACCGCTCCTACGATTTAAAAAAAAAATAGCGTTTTAATTATTTCATCCAATACAACTTAACGTAATTTATTCGAACAATCAAAAGTCACAAAAATCGAATAAATGCTTTGATGTTCACTTTAATTTTCTTAAATTTTCTAAAATGTGTCTCATAGGACCGGTTTTTTTTCTTCGACTTTCTCGAAAACTGATGATCCGATTACTATCAAAATTGATATTGAAGAAACTTTTGGTAGCCTTAGTAATTTCGCATTAATTTTTTTTTCTAAAACTTTTTTTTTGTATTTTTAATAATATTTTTAATTTTGTTTTTTTTTTTTTTTGAAAAATCAATATTTTGAAAACGGGTAAGTGATTTTTTTTTATTTTTTTTTGAAATGTATGTTATTTTTGTGCTTAAGTTTGTATTCTTGAATTATTTTTTTTTATTAAAAAAAAAGTTATAAAAAACCCGCTTTATTCTAAAACCGCTCCTACGATTTAAAAAAAAAATAGCGTTTTAATTATTTCATCCAATACAACTTAACGTAATTAATTCGAACAATCAAAAGTCACAAAAATCGAATAAACGCTTTTTTTTCAATCTAATGCATTCTGAATTAAACTTTTAAATTTCTTTAAAATAACTCGAACAATTTTAAAGTTTTAGTGAGATCTTTTATTCCTTGTTAAATTGAAAACCTGTTGCAGCAATTAATTGCATCATCACTCCGGAGACTAATGAAATTGAATCACAATCTTGCACGAATATTCGTTGTCATAAAATAAACAGAATAATAAAACAAATCGTACACTCAACGTAAGGTCAATCAATTGCAGAGTGTGGAAAATGTATTTTAAGAAATTTCATTGCCTTTGAAAACAATGTTTACATACTTTTGTGTATGAATATAATCGACACGGGAAAGTAGCAGTGTTTAGAAATCTTGAAGTCGAACAAAGAATATAATTTATTTCGATTACCAAATTTACTTACATAATAGTCACGAAAACAGTCATTATTATTTTAATTTAGTAAGAACATAATTTTTGTTTCGATAAGTGTTTTTTTTAAATTTTTTTTTTATTAAAAATATACAAAGAAAGTTTATAACTAAAATATGGTCGGTTTAAAATTTTCCAAAAAAAAAAATATATAGATATTATCTAAAACATTTATTATTCAATGAAGTGTTAACATATAACATTGAGAAACATTGTTATATGTTAACACTTCTTAACAGCGTTAAGAACATCATGTCATATTTTTTTCTAAGAAGTAGAAGTTCTAAATGAGCGGAGCATCATTTCCGCAAAGCTGATAAAGAGATACTTGAACTTAAATAATGTACTTTCGGTGAAAAAGCAGGATGAGGTTTCGCTGTTCATTTGGCGTGGAGTTAAAAGGATCAGACCCAGGAAAACACTGGTGAAGCATACTCAAGATGGGAGCATACGTAGAAAAAGTACAAGAAATGGTGACCTAAAGAGGAGAAGTCCAACGTCTCAGATGGCTGGGTCTTATAGATTGAAAGGATACCAATTTCCGGCCCGGGAAATCTGCGAATGCACCCAGAGCCACGTATAGTTAAAGAAATTAAACATTCATATCTTCTAATGTACAGCATATAGAAACATAATTTTAACGCATAATTTTAATCACATAAGAGGTATTTTTCTAAGCTTTCAATCGTTAGTAAAAATATTTTACATGTTTTAAAATATCCAGCTTAAGCTACTGTAAAAACCATTTTTTTTATGGTTTATTTTGCAGACTGATATCAACAAATTCAGGAATAATTTGTATTTTTCTTAAATCACTGAAAACTTAAATCAAAGACCTTTTATTTGATATATCACAAAGTATCTTCTTATCTCAAAACCATATCAACTAATAAACTTATGTTATCACAAACTCACTCACACAAAGTTAATTTGTTTTTTACATTTAATCAAATTAATATACGATTCGGCCAAAAATATAAAATAAAATAAAATATAAAAATATAAAAAAAATATTATAACAGAGCGTCTTTTGTAGTGCTAATTTGGTAATTTAGAATTTTATATAGAAACAGTAGTGCCCCGTGGCTTAGTGGTTAGTGTGTCGGACTGCTAAGCGAAAGAACCTGGGTTCAAATCCAGCTCATAGCCACCTTTTTTTCTGGGGTACTGCCTCTTGCGAGGAACTGACAAAACCTCCAAGAGTAAAATTTGTCTCGAAAAAGTGCATCTCATGTAGCCGTTCGGACTCGGCGGTAAACTGTAGGTCCCTTCCATTCTTGCAGATTAACAACACACACACAGGAATGGTTGAGAGTATAAGTCACTAGGCCTTGACTCCTTAAGGAGCTGTCGCGCCAATAAATTTATTTATTTTTATATAGAAACACAAGGATAAAGAACCCAATCGAAAGCTTAAAAAGTTTTGAACATTCTAGGATATCAGCATTAGACTTTAATCCTGAGTTTCATATATCCTACTTTTCTTATGCAATAAGACAATGAAGGACTATCTGCACAAACAGGATATTTACACCATAATACAATATCATAATAGTTGTATTCAACTACATTACAAAATTAAGTAGAATGGAAAAGACAAAATGTCATCCAGGACTGTTATACATATACGATGTCTAAATTACATACAAATTTCACATTATTTTTCGTCTTAATTCTGAAATTTTAATCAGTCAAGAAGTAATGAGATTTTATATGGCCACAAGGAAAACATTCAAATCAATCTACGTACACAAACAATTTTTGCATATTTACCAAACAATAATCATAATAGTTGTGTTCTGGCATCAGTAGTACATCACAGGAGACCTCCATATTAGCAGCAATATTTAAAATGTATCAGGATATTGACGCTATTCTACGGCAGAACGAAAAAACTAAAAAGTTTGTTAAACTTTACAACAAAAATGACAAAATTATAAGAATTTGGAAAACGAAAATATTATGATGTTTTCTTCAATTCTATCAAACTAAGAGAAATTAATTTAATAGGTAGTTTATATTTCACTCACACACTTTAATTATTGAGTTTTGTTAATAACACTATAAATTCCACTTAAACCACCTGTATGACACTTAAATTCTATAAATAGCTATGTACATACATCTTATAATCCTTCAATATATAGAAACAGAAAACAGGAAATAACGCAAAGCAAATAAGAATCTTCAATAAATCCTCTGCAACTAATCAAGGACCTTTAAGGGGCTCACGCTTCACGCGGCAAGTAGTACAAAATACCGCATCGAACGTCGAACTCGTGCTTGTCGCCGAACTGCACCACATTAACAAATGATAGATACCAGAGGTACTATTAGATGCGATTTCCTACCTGGATCAGGAAAAATATATATTTAACCCGCAACGTTGCGATTTCTAGCTTTGTTCACCTCGTTCAACTATATATCCAGCACGTAAACAGTGCTAAAGCACAGTAAATACCAGCGAGAGAAACCAAAAAAAAAATGAAAAAAATTAAACGAGGAGGTCTGCGAGATAAATGCGCACATAAAAATGGAACTTTGCTGCACCTGGGGTGTATCAGGTGCTTCGATTAATCCCGTAATTACTACTTCTATTTGAAACTAATTACACGAAATGCGTTCGGGTCGATAGATAGAGCACTGGCAAATGGGTTGTCTGTTTAGATTGGCTTCGGCACGGGTGTTAGAACGTTACAACGAACAGAGGCAGATACGAGAAAAAGAAGTCCCAACAGAGATCCATAGATAGATGGATACACACCAGCTAAATAGACGTATTGAAAGGTTTCAATTGGTTTTGCGAAAAACGCGCTAATTCCAATGAGGCACGAAGTTACAGCGGCAACTGACTAAAATATTTATGTGAGTGCTTTAATTTCTTTTGGGAAGAATGCTGAACGTTTTCCGCATATGTGGTGTGGCAGCAACGTGTGGATATCTTCGCCACCTTACCGCACCTCAAAAACAACCTACCCATCCCAACACTACTCACGCTTCCTCTCTAGCTAGCAGTATTTTTTTTTTATTGAACTTTCCTGGAAAATTGTGTCTATTTCTTGGTTTTTTGCTGTGTATTTTGAAAAATATTCCTGCGGAGAATGTTTCGATTTTCGAATTTTATTGAGTGAAGATGGGCTAGGCGGTTTGAGTTTCATGCAATTTACAGTGTTTGGCCATTTTATGGTGCTTAACATATTTTCATGCATTGATTTAATGATGTAAGCAAACGTGGCAAACTTATGACTTGATGTACGAAGTGCTGAGTTCTCTTAAAAAAAGTGATAAGAACGGATGTATACTGACAATTTTTTTTCAGAGCTATCAACTCATTAAGTATAAAATTGATAAAATTAATCGAACATTTAATGTAAAAGTGTATAATTCAAAATTTTGCAATAAATTTATTAAAAAAAACATATTCGAGTTGTTCGACTGAAGAACGAATTTCTTTACTTAACGATGCGAAGAGGGTAAATTTGTTAGCATTCCTTCAGCACAAGTGAAATTATTTATGGTGAGGACTGAGAACTGCAACTGGTTCTGTCCCTAGTTTGTAGAAATTGACCGTTGAAAATTTGTAAGAAAAAAGTGGCACATGAAAAATTACTTTGATTATCATCAAAAAATACAATAAGTATCAGAAAAAAAATTTAATACCAAATGGAGTCAAACTCTGTGTTCTTAATCAAAAAGATCAAAAGATTTTTTTTAATTTATTTCACTCAAATAACTTTATCAAAAATTCTAAATGTTTGAAGTGTCTTTAAAAAAAAACATAACGAAACGATCCTTGTACATAATATTTTGTTGCCAAATTATTCTTCATGATCAATTTTTTTATCAAATGTTCACTTTTTAAATTAAACGTTTAATTTTTGTGAATAAGTTTCTAATTTAAGAAAACATTTGAGAATTTCTCTACAATAATGTGCGAAACTCCCGAAACATTCATTAATTCCACTAACACCCCACAAGTATCTGGTAGATGCTCCTATCCAAATCTGAAGATGCGAGATGAAGAAGGGTGCTTTTGGTCGATTTGTTAGTTCTCCCTCATAACATTTGGTTCGTATATATCGTACCACACATCCCACTCAAGAGTACCTCCAGTGGGCAGTATAGCCAGATGGAGCTGGTCCCGGAGAGCAGCACCAATATAACCATCACCAACACGCAATGCTGAATGATGCTTTTGCTTCTGGGTGCTTCAGTTGAATGGTTTCTATACTTCATCCAGCAATCCGTTCCGACGTCCATGGAAGCACTCCGCATTCTGGATTGTTGTGTTTCGGCTGTTGGATCAGACTAATAGTGGAATGGTAAATCGTTGTTCTCCTTAATGAAAAATGTTTACATTACGAATTTTTCTCGGGCTATTATTTCTGTTCTTTTTTTACATTCTGTTTAAATTTTGTTTTGTTTTCGTATCGGCTTTTGTATTTTAAATTTTTTGTTCGTTTTGTTCGAAAACGTAGAAAGCATTGGAGGGTCCAGTCCAGAATACAGCCAACTGTGTCTGCGAGAAATACATTTCAATATAAATTGACGAGCAGAATACATTATGATATCTGGAATTATAATATAAAAAAAAAGAAAAGAAAAACCGAGTTAAATGCATCTACGACTTTTCTCCGGTAATGGGAATGGCTATGATATATCTGAGATTATTGCCGAATATAATGGCCAATAATAACGAAGGAATAAAATGTGCAATCCTGTAGGGAAAAGGAAGATTGCATACAAACAAAAATATATGAACATTGAAAAAGGAAACATAAGAAAAACACAATGAAAATAAAGGTTCTCGATGTTGCGAGTGGCGATTTTCTGAAAATGTATAATAATGAACGTAGTTAAAAAAAACTCTGCCATTCCGTTAGCATAGCTCTTCGTATGGTCGGTAGCATTTTATTTTTAAATGATGTGTAAACACGAGTAGATGTAAACTTTTTTTCTGTATTTTCCCTTTGTTGGTTGTTAATTATAAAAATAAAATATTTAACTTAATATTGCAAAGGTATATTTTAAGCCATTCAAAAGAAATATTCGTTTCATCTGTGTTCGTTGGGAAAGGAACAGGTGCAGCTTTTGGAATCGTTTTTTGATTGTTAATTAAAAAAGTTAATTGGCTTAAACATTTCTGCGAAACTTCAAAATGACAAGTTTCAAAGCTTTATTAAATTTTTGAAATAAGAATAAGTATTTAAAAAAGGTTTAAAAATCAAATGAGAAAGTCTTTTTTTTTACTAGCTACTTATTGTATTTTACGATTTATGTAAAGTTTAAAAGAAATAACAAGATAATTCAATTTTAAATACCTAAGAGTAGGTATGTTTTAACGAAATTTTATTTTTAAAAGAAAACCATAGTCCCTCTAATTGCTGTGAATTGATGTTATCTGATATGCGCTTAGATGTCAGCCTATTCGTAAATAATTTGATGGAAAATTACTCGGGCTATACTTTTACATACGTATATGTGGTTCACAGCTTATTTGACCCATCTTATATTTGCAACTTTAATCGAGTATAGCTCCTTAACGAAAAAAGTAATCAGCAAAATGAAAACGCAGAAAAGTTGATCAAGTTTTAAACTTAACATAATAGCTTGATTTTTTAATTTTAATTTAAGCTTACATTAGAATTTAGCAAAAACAAAATAAGTTCATCAATTCCATGTGACAGCTTATTTGACTCATTTATAAGAAAAAAGTGAATAAAAAAGTAAAAGAAATATTTTTCTTGATATTAATATTTAGTTTTAAGCCGGTTTGGATATGATTCCACCAATTTTTTGGTCGTTTCTGCAGGTATTCCTGCCCATTCCTTAATAAAAGCAGTCTTCAGATCATTTTTGTTCTAAATTTCGCGTTTTGCAAATATTTGAACTTCTAAAAAGTATCAAAACCACAATACTAAACGGTTTTTAGTAAAAATGAAGTAAGTACGCCATCACACGTCTTAAATAACAAAGAATTTATGAAAAATGTCTTTCAAAAATTGAAGGACCGAGTTTTTTTTTTATTTTAGTATGCAGTTTTTTTAAAGTTTATTAATATCTATGTGATTATAAAATTTAAAATATTTTTTTTTGATTAGTTTTAAAATTATTGATTTAAAAAAAAAAATTCAAAAATTAATTTTAATTAGAAAAAAAGTTATTCAAAATTTTAATATGCAGAATTAATTTGGCTACCTAGATATTTTCAAATATAAAACTTGACAGAAATCCAAGAAGGCGTTAACGAGAAAGCCAAAAATTAAAAAAACCGTTATATGAAAGGTACCGTTAAAAGATTTTTCCCGTATATTTGCTTCTTATGAAATGACAGCCAATACCAACAAAAAATTCGTAATTTTTTTTATTAGAATGGTTGAAGCCGTTGTTTAGGCTGCAGCTCGTTATACATACTGACACACAGACTGACATTTTTTGTCGATCACTTTTTTAGACTTCTCTATGATAGTATTTTCATGTTTCATTGTTATCTAATTTTTTTTTATATTCACGAATCCTAAACTTGCCCACAGTCCCTATAATCGTAAATAAAAATGTCATTTATACTTATTTTTGATGTTAGCACTGACTATTCTAAGCTGAAAAAAATTGAAATATCAACTTTTTGTTTTGTTTCCTATTTTGTTCTTTTTCTTCCGTAGATAAGGTACAATGCAAAATTCATGAATTCAATTGGGTGAGGTAAAAACAAGTTATGTAGCATTGTATTGATTTTTATTCAGCATAAAGCATAAAAGCTATATGAAGTAAGACATGGGGATAATGAATGCATTTCTTATCGAACCTCAAATCTCTCTTTTTTACCAATACTAACTAACCTAAGCCAACAAGCAACAACCAAACGAAATTAATTAATTAATCTATTCAAAAAAAACTTTCCACTGCAAAAAATATACATATACATGTACCTACATATTAATAATTTTTAATAAAAATAATTACGCTCCTCGGCAATTACACTGCATGTGCAGGTATCAACCATTTATAAAAAAAAATCTATTAATCCCCCTTTCATATAAATTTTATAACTTTCCAGCAGGAGTATAAAATCATTTAAAAATTGAAAACAAAACAAAATTCCCGTTAACGCAATAAAAAGCTGTTGCCAACCTAAAAGACCATCAAACAATTTATTAAACAATTCGGAAATAGCCATTAATAATGTTCATAAATTTTCTGTCATCCCTTAAATGACTATACAAAATAGTTGAGTTGCAAACCAAAAACGCCTTTTTGCATTGTTCACTGTTGCATCCACAAAACTTTACATCTACACATCTATACGGTGGCTTCAATCCCGAACCTACATATACAAATAACGACAAGTTAAGCTCTTTGCTATGCGTTTATTACATTTCATTGCTATTATTACTGTTATAAGCAATTCCTGGCTGAGAAGTGAGTGCAGGATAACAGTATGTGATAAAGCAAACATAACATCAACACGTATGACAAATAAAAATTCGAACTCTGTTACAAATAACAATTACAACATTCCCTATAAATCACCCCGCATACCAGTGCTCAAACAAACTCACTCATAAAACATAGGTAGAGTGAACTTGTTGAGTTTTTAATGTTCAAAGTTTGTATACGTTGAGTTCCTTTCCTTATCCTGTCTAGCCCAGAGGGTAACGGCGCGTTTATTCATTTGAACTGCAAAAAGTACCATTTAATGAATAGCTTAACTTTTAAACACAACGTAACCACCCCCACCCATAGATTAGGCAAAAATAGAGTGAGGGGCGGATGGTGTCCTTAAGCCATATTTGCTGTGGAATTTATAAGTGGAATTCTAATGTATATAAGTTGAATGGCAATTGCCTTGAGTACAAAACTATTACATTTAGTAAAGTTTTTTTTTATGTTAACGGTAAAAAAGTGATACATTAGAAGATACATAATAATATAATTTTACAACACATATACAGACACATATAATAATCTAAAACATATAAAAGTAAAATGTTTTTTTTTTATTGTATTTTCTTTTCCTTAAGTGCAATAAACATATTTGTTTTATTTCGAATTTTTAACAGAGCCAGAACGACAACGAATGACAGACAGACACATAAAGATAGAAAAAGAGAATTATACAATAAATTATAATTTATTATATGTTTTTTTTAAGTTATGCAACACGGAAAGTGAATTTACGACGACGAAAATAAAGGATAATAATTGAATGGCTGTCGATAGTACTTACCCCGGGTAATGCCTGCTTGTCATGTGATCCCGTTTGAGTCGTACTCTCAGGACTGAAGTACGTCAAGAAAGCGCAACCTTTAAATAAAATAAAAAGAAAATGTAAACAATTTTTTAAAGACCGAATAAAATATGTTTTGTTCTATTATGTTCATCAAATAAAAAATAAGAGGGTTTATAAGATGTATGCCAATTAATAAATAGAATCAAAAATCTCGTTTTTCGTAATTATCTCGAAAATGCTTTTGCACGTTCTGGTCTGTTCTCTACCACTAATTGCGTTTGGATACACGTTGCTTCAAATACTTTTCTTTAAATTGGGAAAATTGCCCATACAGGGTGATTCACGAAGATAAGAGAAAACTTGTATTAGAGAAGGGTGTCTATCTACCACCCTTTTAGTGAGGAGGGGCATTTTTCTAGAAAAAAAAATACTTAAAACAAAATAAATTCTTAAAAAACAAAGTTTACACTCACAGTACCTCTTCCTTTTTGTAAATCCATAAATCTCTTGTTTTATTTTTATTTTAAATTAAGATGTTTTAGGAAACAATTTTTGAAATTATTAATTTCCAAACTCAAAATTTTGAATTTTTTTTCTTTGTTAACATATGAACGTCAATTTTTTTTTTCATTACGCGGCTGGTGCCAGTAACAAAAAGTTTTTATCAACAATCAATTCCACATTTTTTAAATAAATTCATATTATTTAAGACATGTGATGGCGTACTTCAATTTTTACTAAAAACCTTTAAGTGTTAAAATAAAATGTGAATTTGACACTTCTTATAACTATAGACCGTGTTATTTTTCTCAGTCCAGTAGTCGTACATGTTTTTTACGGCATTAATCCGTAAATTTCTAAAAAATAAAAATAAAAAATACTGTAACATAATTGTCACTCGACTGGAAAGTCAGGGAACAAAAAATTGGCCAGGGAAAGTCAGGGAATTCCAAAAGCGGTCAGGGAAAATATTTTTAAAACTGATCTTGTTCATGTTAAATTAATTTAATCCTTCGTTATACTCTGCCCATACTATCACGCCTTTGGCATACTCGTATAACTTCTTTCTGGTTTATTTAACTAATTATGCCAACTTGTAGCAAATAAAATTTCCTATAATTTTGGTCTGCAAAGCTTCTTTGTTGAAACAGTATAGCGATGGAGCACGGAGCTATTAAGCAGACAAAAATGCCCAAATTTGGGTATTTTTTAAGTTTTCAGTTTCTTTTACTTTTATAGCGCCATAACGTCGTAACCGAAGAATTAGATGCAAATTTTTCACAATCATGTTGGAAATTTAATTACCTACATATTTGAAACTCCTTTATGTGACCGTTACAAGGGAATGTGGTTTATTAAAAAATCAATAACACAATTAACACTATAATTCAATGAAGCGCTTTTATAGTCTAGTCGACATATAGTTTAGATGGAAAACAATCGGTTCAACTACTTATGTATATTTAAGTCGGTGATGATTATAAACAAAACTAAGAGTTTTTGAGTATTAATAAAAATAAAACCATACAAATACATTATAAGTTAACACGAGCCAACGACATTGACCTCGGGTATGCGACCCCATTGGATGTCGATGAACCAAGCCACTTTATGGGAACTTGCTGACGAGAGCATTATACAGTTTCTATTAGCTACGGAATGGCATGGGATTCATATTGCATATTCCCATCGACAGGTAGGCGATTTAAGCTTGGTCAGTAATTTAGCTAGGCAACGATATCTAGATAGGTGGATTGGGAAGTCAGTCTTCTGGACGAGCTTTAGCGTGAAGTACCTACCTAAATCTAGATTGACATTTAAATATTGAAAAAAAGTTGTTAAGATCAAATAAAGAAGTAGAGAAGAGAAATGTTGGGTCAACTTATGTTGGCGTTCGGTTTTTTTATTTACAAGGACTATAAGTCCTTAAGTTATAAATTAGAGTTTTTAAATTACTAATTTTAAGAATGTCAACATAACCTTCTTAATTTCCGTTGTTTTGATTTTGAGACCATATCTAATTGAAAAATAAAGTGTGATTTTCTATAAACGCACTTTAACTATTTTTGTTTAGTAATTTTAACTAAACCGGATTAAAAAAAAGGATTTCACTGCATGTTTCCTAAAAATTAATATACAAATATACTTAATTATATGTAAGAATAATTATTTAGACACAAACGTTAGACCTAACCTTAACAAAAAATTCAAACTAAACATTAACATTCTATCATTATGTTAACTTACATTTGCTAGTTCTGCTGCTAACATCAAGTTATGTACATCTATACATATGCATTTATGATGCATAATCACTCCAACACCAATGTTAGACAAATGTCGAAACTACAAAATCCACACGAATCGAATTTAAAGTTCGAATCAGCAAATAAATATTAACACTTCTTTCACTCTTAAACAAAAATAAAAAACCTCTCACTTTTAAACAAAAATATAGGCGGTACTGTCCCGTTTTCCGAAAACTTAAATTTTTTTGTTTTAAGAAAACAAATCGTTTGAAACTCCAATTCCAACAAAGTTACCAACGTGCAAAGCACGACGGCGACGACGCGCACAAAAGATGAAAAACAAATGCTGACAGCTGCTGATCAGCTGATCTCATGCAAGTATGTTACCTATGTATTCCGCATTAGTCTGTACGTAAACGTACCTACGATAAATGGTAAACGGAGAAGATGGATAGCTATGATCTTACGATCATTTTGTTCTGTACAGTGGTAAAGATGTCGAAACTTGGTTTTGTGCCGGGGAAATTTTTTTTTTAAATTGCTATTAGTTTCTCAAAAAAAACTACATATATATAAGTATAACTTTGACTTTGATATTTTTTTTGCTGAGTGCTACGGCAGAAACAAATTTAAAACAATAGTGACCAGACGTCCCGCGTTGTGCGGGAGCCGGACTGTCCCGCATTTGACATGGTCGTCCCGCATCAGCAATTGTCCCGCACAGTGTCCCGCATTTCAGAATTTGTAATAAGAAATCGTATATTAGATATATCTATTTTATAAAAAAAAGTAACACATTACACTCATAATATCAGCTGTTATTTGAGGTGAGTCAAATAATGCCCATGTAAACTTGTTTAAGAAAATCTAATTGTCATTTTGCATTGACGTTTCTGTTTTCAAGTCAAAATCAAATGTCAATCTGCTAGAAAGGTGTTTGTTTTTGTTTTATCAAGCAAATAAATATTTATTTAATGTGATAATGTAAGTATTTATTCTTAAACAAATAGAAAGGAACTAAATTAGTTGATATCTTGGTAAATGATACTTTAGAATGGCTTCAACATCCGGCAGCAGCAATAAACCAAAACGAGAATGCAAGTTCACTGGAGAAATGCAAAAAGAATTACCTTTTATCCAGAAAACAAACAAAGAAAGTTTCGTTATTTGCAATATTTGCAATAGTGAGTTCTCCTTAACTTCAGGTCGTAAATATGATATCAATAGGCACCTCCAGTCCCAGAAACATAAATTGAAAATCCAATCATCTGCAAAAATAGAATTTTTTTTCGCAAAACCGATTTGTTTGGTGAGGATGAAAAGAAATTGGCAGTGGCTGAAGCAGTAATGTTCTTTCATACAATTTGTCATAACCAGAGCTTCCGATCAATGGACTGTTTGTCAAAGTTAATTCAGAAACTGTTTGATTCTAAATTTGCTTGCGCCCGGACCAAATGCGAATCCATTGTAACGAACGTGTTGTTCCCATAAGTCACTCAAGAACAAGAAAAAGATTTAAAAAATGTGAGTTTTGTTGCAATTTTTCCCGATGCTTCTAACAAGAAGGACATAAAGCTTTTTTCCTACATTGGTGCGATACTTCGATTTTAAAGGTGTTAAGCTGCGTCTTTTAGAATTGGTGTCGTTGCCTGGAGAAATGTCGGAGATGATAAGCGAGTCCATTTTTCAAATTCTTAAAAATTCAGATTTATTTCATAAGGTGGTAGGATTCTGTGCGGATAATGCCAACACAAGTTTTGGTGGCTTATCTAGAAATGGAACAAACAATGGTGTAAAATTTTAAACATTCATTCATTTAAGCAAGAGAACCGACTCTAGTTAAACAAGTTCCTTAGATACGAGCCCTTGTTTAAAATTTTCTCAATTTTAAACAAGTTAAACAACCCTGACAACTATTGTTGTGTGTAATGTAAACAAATTTTTCCAGCAGGTCAATTCCCGATCCGTGCAAATGTGAAATGATAAAAACTTATCATAATGCGGTGGAAGTGTTATTAATCAATATTTAGTAATTAAACATTAAAAAATGTCGTAAAAGAATAAAAAAAATAATACAATTAAGTAAATAAATAAAAAAAGAATGGATATTGCCGTAGAATGAATCGGTCTTGATCTCAAAACTGCGGGGCCTTTCGTGGGATGTTTTGCTTCTGAAAAGTAATTCATCTGGAATCGAATTTAATTTCAAAACGTCAACAAAATTACCATTTCACAGTTTCACAGATTGGGAATCGACCCCAACACGGCTTACTATTGACAGAATAAGACATTCTTATTTTTTTTGTACGAAATTACAAAATGTCGTCTGGTTAAAGTATACTTTCAAAAGATAAACAAGGGGTTTGCTCGTTTTAAGGTTAGACAAGTTATTTAAGGTTAAAGTATACTTTATGTCGTTTAAAATTAACATAGAGCCGACCTTCCTTTTATATTTTGTTTTTAGAGCCGACGCCCATTTTAAAATTGATTTAGAGTAGGTTTTAATTGTTTAAAATTTTGCGCCAATATCTTTAGTCGACTAAATAAGGAACTGAAACAATTCGTAATTGGAGTGGGTTGCACAGCCCATATTATACATAATGCGATCCAAACAGCAGCTGATCTGCTTCCTGTAGATATAGAAAATATTATTGTACATATATACTCCCAATTTTTTATATACACTGTAAGAGTTGAAAAATTAAAAGAATTCTGCTGTGATGCCCAGGTTGAGTACAATAGACTACTAGGATTTTGTAAAACAAGATGGTTAGCCTTGTTGCCTGCCATTGAACGTATTTTGAAACTATATGAGCCCTTAAAGTCGTATTTCCTATCTCTTTAAAAATGTCCTTGTTTATTGCAAAAATTCTTTGAAAATCCGAATTCAGAGTTATGCTTGATGTTTCTTCATAACCAATCTTCCTTGTTTCATCAATTAATTTTGCAAATCGAAAGAGATAAAAAATCAATTAACGAAATTCAAACGCAAATATCTAATTTGAAATTTAAATTAGAAGAACGATTTAAAGCTCAATTTATCCCAATTTCCTTGCGACAGATTTTGAACGACTTAGAAGAAAATGGTTCCATTGATAAAACTTGGTTCATTTTTCACAATCGAAACTTCTATAAGAACGGCTTGCAGTACATTGAGAAATGGACTTCACAATTCATGTACGCAAAGCATTTTCAGTGGGCATGTCTGAAAAAAGGCGTTGAGAAATTTTAAAAAATACTAAAGCTATGATACTTGAAAATGATTTCTTTGATCAAATTTCTTATTTAAAAAAAATATGCAAGCCCTGAAAAAATCGACGAGTGGAATGAAAATAACATTCCATTTGATTTAATGTGGGTTGAAATCTTTAAATACTTTGCTTCAAATGAAATCCCCTACAAAAGCCTTCTGCAAATTGTTGAATATATATTGTGCCTTCCAGGAGCAAATGCATCGACAGAACGTATATTTTCAATAATAAATCATTTATGGACGCAAGAAAATACTCAGATGCAAGTTCAAACTGTGAAGTCAATTGTAATATTAAAAATATTTTTCGACAACTCCTGTCAACTTTTTTATGAAAAAATAAAAAACAACGACATTTTGAAAAGAGTTTACACCTCAGAAAAATATAATTTTTAATCAACTTGTGCAGAAATTTATAGACTGAAGGAAGCATCATATATATGTATGTACATATATGTAATGTATATTGTTATTTTTTTATTGTTTTAGAAATTCGTAGAATGAAATATTTTTTGTTATTATGTTTTGTCATAATTTATTGAATTTTGCTTATAATAAATATTCCTATTTAATTTTAATGTAAACTTATAGTAAAATTTCATGTACTTGCATTTTTTATCATAAAAAAAAAGTCCCGCATTGACTTAAAAAATATCTGGTCAATATAGCAAAGGCTAGTTATTTAATTTTTTTTGATGAACCGAAGTATATGCAAATTTTAATTTTGAGACCACAACCTGACTAAAAAAATAAAATATGATTTTCTATAAACACTACCTATAATATTAAACAAAATTTAACCAAACCGGATTAAAAAAAAAATATTATCATATTATAAATCACAACACTGAAATTTCCAACATCCAACGTTACCAACGCGCACAAAAGATGAAAATGAAAAACAACTGCTTTGTTGTGTGCTGTCTGCTGCTGAAAGCTGATCGATCAGCTGGAGCTGATGAAGATGACGAATAGCTTTGTTTTTACGATCATTTGTTTGTGTTTAGTGAACTGGACTGCCATTGCGCATAGTGGTAGTGGTAAAGAATAAAAATGGCGAAACTTGGTTTTGTGCAGATGCCGGCAAAAAATTTAAATTTAAAGTGTCCAGTGTTTTCGTACGATGCATTACATAAAATATAATTATTTCTTTATTTTTTTTAATTTTGTCAAAAAAGGTTAATACGAATACATGTGTGTGTATGTATGTTGTTTTGATTTAAGAATTTGCAACACCCCGTGAGCCATGAGTCACAGCCGAGTAAAGAAAAAATAAAAAAAAAACTTTTAATTAACGAAGAGAAAAATATCCTTTTAACCAAATATGTATTGGATGTTGAACTGAATTTCTAAGCCCTGTTCGAAGTATTCCTTACAAACAAAAATAAATTGGGGTGAATAGGATTTTAGTAAGTATCTACATTTTTTTTTAATTTATTAAAATACACACCTATTTCGTTACATTAAAATAAATTGTTTTTTTTTTTAAATAAATCGAATTTTATTTAAATTTTTTTTTAAAAATCAAAAAAAAAAGTTTTAATAATACAAACTTAAGCACAAAAACAACCTATATTTCAAAAAAAAATTAAAAAAAAAAAATCACTAATATATATGATATGATATATACCACACTTGTTATGGTGAAAACATATGTGCAGCTGGGCTGCATGCATGACTGCATGCAGTCGCGCACTTTAAACAGATGTACATTTTTTTGACATTTATGTATTGCTGTATTAATGCCAAAATGCAGCGTTACCACTGGAGATTATTAAAAAGTTGCAAATTGCAAACAATTGTTATACTGAAGAAAAATGTCATTTAATAATAATGTAAATAAAAGCAAATTTGTGTGAATATTGAATTTCGAAAATACAAATTCCAACAAATCCGATAAAAAATCGATTTTTTTAAGTATCGCGTTAATGTAAGTGAACGAAATACATAATATTACCATAAAAACTATGGGGGCAAAAGTGTCAGCGGTGATGCTGATTAACAAGTGTGGTATATATAAGTAATGCCAGATACCTTTTATTTACAATTTTTTCGTTTGTTGTTGTGGCTGCAATGAAACCAGGCAGCCAATTTAGAAACAGAGACATCGTGCAGGCACTGCAACCCCTTCAGGAACTGGGTTGGTCGGTCCCATACGAGCCTGTGTAAATTATTTTGACTGCACGGAAACAACTGCACATCTGTTTTCACCATTAATCAGAGTTACCACTGTGACACTATTGCCACGACTTTTAAGAAAATACTTCATCATAGTTTTTATGGTTATACAATATACATATTATATTTTTCGGCACTTATGACCTTTGTGACATATCCGCTAGATTCACTTGCCAAACTAATCCAGTTAAAGAAAGAGCTCCTAAGAGAACCGTTTGGCATTATAAGCTGTAAAGAGCTTATCAGAGTTAAGGAGGTATGTTTCCGTCCGTTGTTACAAAGACAACCCTACTGAAGAAAACCGGAAAAAGTTTCAACAAGCCAGGAATGCCTGTAACGCCCTTATTCGACGGACCAAATTTTTAGATGAGCAACAATTAAGACAAAAATTACTTCAATGTCCCAAAGGTAGCAAAAGTTTTTGGTCATTTTTAAAAAATATAAGGAACACTTCTTCGTTCTCAATTCCGACGCTTGTCATCAATGACACACCATTTGTTTGTTCCCAAGAAAAAGCTAACCTTTTTGCTAAGCAGTTCGCCGCTAATTCTACGCTGCCAGAGTGTGTCATGGTCCCACCCATACTTGAGAGCGTAAATGATTCTATGGTACCAACCTTCTTTCGCACTCGTACAGTGGCTAGAGTTTTAAAAGATCTTGACGTACATAAATCCGCTGGTCCTGATAGTATCCCCGCTATTGTTCTGAAGAGGTGTTCTTCTACGTTGGAAAAGCCACTGCGTAAGCTATTCTATCTATCCTACTCTTGAGTGCTCGTTCCGAGCAAATGGAAGAGAGCTTTTGTCCAGCCCACGATTGCACTTACGTCCCTTCTTTCCAAGATCATGGAAACACTTTTTAACAATAAAATCATTACATTACATTACATTACATTTTAATCTACTCCGTAGATAAATCTACGAAGTAGACACATTTACGAGCACTGGCTACTGAGGCCATCGGCTCAGACAATTACAAAGACAACACACAAGACGACATTGATACAGGACAGAAGAGAAGACAGAAGGAGAATGGAAAACAGAAAACACATAACACATGTCAACAGCACGCAGTTGGTTTTCAGACGGTCCTCCATCTTTCCACTAACCACGCGCAACGATGCTTAATTTCGCTGATCTCACGGGAAGCGATGAGAAATATCTCAAGGAAAGAAAGCTTCTAAATGACCGGCAGTATGGCTTTCGTAGCAATAGGTCCACTGGTGATATGATGGTTCATCTCACCGAACAGTGGAACAAATCTCTACATCGTCTCGGAGAAAGTAAGATGTTTCTTTTCTTCGCTGGAGTAGAAATTACCTTACGGGCCGTTGAATACAAGTTGTATTGGATGGGTTCAAATTATCTTTAAAATAAATTCTGGTGTGCCCCAGGGCTCCGTTCTGTCTCCGACTCTCTTTCTAATTTTTATAAATGATCACATGTCTGAAACTTCTAATCCACTAAACTCCTAAACTGCTTCGCTGATGACAGTACACTCAGCTTTTCATATTCATTTTTGGAGTCACAACCGCGGTCTTCGGATGTGGAACTATGATAAGCTCATTAAATTCCGATCTTGACAGCATCATCAAGTGGGGAATAAGAAATCGTGTAGAATTTAATGCGTCCAAAACACAATGCTGTCATCTGTCTCTAAAGCGTAATACACCCCCCTTGCCATTATCCATGAGTGGTACTTACATTATGGAAGTGGATCATCTTGAAATTCGTGGTATGAGCATCACCAGTCCCCTCTTGTGGAATGATCATATTTATGATGTTGCCAAAAATGCGGCTTCCTCCGAAGATGTAAGAAATTCTTTTCCCCTTTGACCTGGCTACTATCTACAAATCATACATTCGTCCAAGACTAGAATATAACTCTCATATCTGGGCGGGTGCTCCATCCACTCACTTGAGTCTTTTGGATGGTATTCAAAGAAAAGCTTTCAAGTTGATTGGAGATGATAGCATCATTAGAACATTCACGTCACTTGAACATCGACGGAATGTTTCATGTGTCTCTCTTTTCTACCGTTATTTCTACGGTCAATGTTCTAGAGAAATAGCCAGTTGCATTACTCCCCTTAAACAGTTTCACCGTAATCAAAAATTACTGACAGATATTTTTTCCCACTAACTTTTTTAGACTTCTCTATGATCGTAATGTCCCTATATTCGCAAGTAAAAAGGGCAAATAGTTTCAAATCTATCAAGCTGTGTCTAAAAAAGTTAAAACCACAATATCAATAGGAAAAGGTTTTTGGTATGCAGTAATACCACTATTACTTAGTTTTAAAGTACCTGTATTAAGGTAACAAACAAAGACCATTTTTAAAAAGAAAAAACCTTAACATGAAATATTGCTTTTAATCCCACTTTAATTAAGTTGAAGTCTATACAGAAGAAGCGTAAGGATTCAAAATTCTTATCGCACGGTTTAAGCTTCATGTGTGCCAAATTTTGTTCTTTGAAGGTATATAGAAGTTCACATCCAGGTGGTTGAGATCATCCAGGGTAAGTTAAAGAAGGAGCTTTAATCGTTGTTCATATTGTGGCAGATTGATTAAAAGGGGTATAGGCCCTTAAGACCAAAACTTATTTTTTTATTTATTTTTTTTTTTATAATTAACGCGCGCACAAGGGACTATTTGTTTCCCTTTTAATGTAACACACTGCGCGGCATTAGGAAGATAGGGAGGGGAGAGATAGGAGGTGTCGATTAACATTGGTTTTGAATGCTTGCAAATTGAAATGGCAAGGGAAAATCTCGCCGGGTAACCCATTCCAAAGTCGTGTTGACTGTGAATGGTTTACCCATGAATCAGTGTTTGATTGCTTCATTTTGGTTCTTATGATTTTCGTAATACATTTTAAGCATACTCAAGATGGGAGCGTAATACTAAAGCTTTCAATATCTGCCTGTGTCTCAGAAGAATGCAGTCATCGCTATTTGATGACTTTGGAAATTTTCATGTCATCGAAAAATAAGATTCACTTAACTGAATGCATGATGTTACATCAAACCAAAATGAATAGTAAAGGTGGCTTTCCTTAGGTACATTAGAGTAAGCTTATGTAAATACACTAGAATTTTAAGGTCCGGTGCAGAGCTCATTAAGAGACATTTTAGAGTGGAGGAAAGGTTGGTTTCCTGAAATAAGATCCCTCCTCTCAAGGTTTTGATACAAGCTACGAAAGAGGGAAGAAAACAAAAAAGCTTTTAATTAGAACAATATTTATTTGAAGAAAATCTAAGTTAAATGTACCCAGTATATACATAAATGATAGTTATTGTGTCCAAAATACATATGTGTAAATTCTTTAAATTCTATTCAAGAAACAATATAAACACATCAGTTTAACAACAACATTCAAAGGCCTCATCATCTAAATCACCAGAGAGTCAAGAACTGTGACAAATTTACTAGATGCTTCATTTGTAAATAAGTTACGCATCCAACAAAAGGGCTTAAATTATCTCCAGCATTACATTCTTGCTTCCTGTCGCTTTCATTATGGTCCAACCAACTCCTACCAAGGGATTCTTTCTGCATCATTTGGTAATTTTCATTCATTTGCATTAAAGTGTAATTAATGTAAAACAGAGATGTATTTTAGTGGAGCCTTATGCTGAGTTACACCGAGAGTCAATTTCCTGTTCTTCGGATGTGAAAAATATATATACTTTTTGTACTTTTTTGGATCATTTCGTCCTCCAACGTATAGTGTATGAAATTTTGTAGACATCGTCGACGATTGTATACGCGAATAGCCGCCAGTATTCACTATAATGCTCAGTGTGAACATACTGCGAAGCTGCGGTTGCGGGTGGCGTGTGTGGAATACCCTACGGGCGTGTTCGAGGGTATGCGTGCTTGTGTTTTCGTTGTCCTAGAATTATTTGCACATTTGTATGTAATCTGTTCTTAATATGTTAATTTTAAAGGATTTATATGTGAGAAAGGCATTCACACGAAAAGTTAATTACAAATTTGGTTCTATCTGCTTTGGGTGTTCTTGTATGTATGTGTTTTTGGGAACTGGGAAAATAATTTACCAAGGATACTACTTATTTTCTGTGTAGCTATAGTGTTGCTGCAAGCAGTGTCCTTTATTTGCACATAAAACGTATTACACCAGATATTCTATGCATGTGCTGTATAGACTTAAGGCTATTTTGGTGTATTTAGGCCTTTGGGGCAATATAAAAGATGGACTATTAGAAAGCAACATGCGGTATGCGTGTGGGATATTCCAGGGAATTGCGTTAATTTTTAATTGCTCTAAGGCGGACGGATAAACAAAGAGCTTGGTTTTGTCCCTGTTTAGTTATTCACAAAAGCAATTGTTAAATAAGAAGGTATGTATAGGAATTTGGCCTTAAGTTTGTTGTCTTATTGCATGTGACAAATATTAAGTATGCATGTGGTTTCTGTTAGTCAACAAGATGTAAGGTTGTGCATATAATATAAGCCACTCAATATTTGGGGAATTGCTTAGATTAAAATTTATGTTCCTGGTAGGTATTCAAAGTACAATCATTTCAAAGGCTTTTTAAAAGCTAGAATGATCCATAATCTTCTTGAGCATTAATAATTAACTGTTGCAACCCCTTTGGTAAATTTGAAGAATAGCGTCAGGATTTCTTACGAAATTCATACTAAGCCTACTTCACAAGTATTCCTTAAATATTTAGATCAAACACCTTGGATGGTATTTTGACATATATATACAACATACACACACATGTACAATACAATAGTGGACAATAAAAGGTACAATCGAATAGCGCCGTATCGGGATATAGGTGAGTTAAGACTAAGGCTAGGCGCACATGATCTGATTACACACGGCCGATCGCGATCGGCGAGAATTTTGTGACTGGTTACAGATTACAGAATCAGCCGGTTAGGCACTCGGCCATGCGCGCGTATTCATATAAACATATAGACGTAGCTCACTGTTATTGCAATCGGCCGTGTGAAAAATCGTTCATGCGGGCCTAGCATAATGGAAACATTTCAAAAATGCTCAGTTAATCTGCGAAAAAACAAGAAAACAGTTTAAAGCAATTTTGTATCTTTATTATTCACGCAGTTTAAAATTCGGCTGAATAGCCCTTAAGAACGGATCCAAAACTTGCCTAGTACCAAGTATTGATAATTGTTGGATAAACTTGGAATTGGTATCTTAACGTGAAATGGCATTTTTTAACTAGACAAAAACATCGGTTTCAATAGATTAAATTTTTTTTTGAAGTATGGTTTTCTATATGAATATGTACACACAAAAAAAAGTCTGAAATCCCCATTTCCATCTGGAAAGAAAGCCAACCCTTTCCTCTATAATTATAAATACTACATTCAGTTTTTCAAAAAAAAAATAAAAGGCACGACTGGGTCGCACGTACTTGCTCTTATGTGCTATCCTTTTTAAGTGCAGGCGTCTTTTTGACAAAGATTTTATTTTAATATTTTTTGTATGACGTGCAACTTCCTAAGAATCGTTTTGGGGTGAAGCTCGAACGAACATGCGTCACGACAAAGGGATAAACACATAAATATATAGGATTGTTAGTTTTTGCAGTTTTTTTAGTGTAGTATTATCTTTCCACTTGCGGCTACTGTTTATAATATAATTTGCTAATAGAAAGATACAAAGGACTTTTTTCAGTTAAATTTTCATTTTGGTATGGAAAAATTTGAACAACTGGCATAAAGATTCGTCGGAATCAGCAGTATGGCAATAATGCTAGGTAAAGGGACCTTTATACGTCCCAATATGGGACCAATGGAATTTATAAAGGATTTAGGTACCTATAATAAGGTTGGAAGGAAGGTAGGTACTAAAATTAAGATACGTGTTCCAACTACTGTTAAGCCAGTAGGTATAGAGACAATATTAAAAGTTAACACAGTGGTTTTGTTTATTTATAGGAAGGTGTAAACTTTTGTTTTCTCGATTGAAATTTTTGCATTCAGTAGTAATCGAATAGTTTTTTTTATTTGTTAGTTGTTTTTGTGTGTTTATCAAAGGCTTCCTTATTTATTCTGTGCTTTTATGATGATGAAAAATACTTTAAAATACGTAAGTATGTATGTAATGTAGGTTGTCACTTTCTTTTATTTGACTAATGGCTTGGCTAGGGCTTAGCCGAGCAATATGAAATAAAATGTTGGGGAAAAAAATTTATGAATTCAAAAAAACACTACTCATAACGTTTTTTGGAAAAAAAGTTGTAAGCCATCTTATTTCTTTTGCTGTTTTCTATTTTATGAATTTTTCATTTCAAAATCGTTCGACCAGTTTTTTCAAAAAAATTTTTGAAAATTTTGATAAGCAATATTATTTATAGCATAAAACACTACATATTTTGAAAATTTCATCAAAATCCGTCAATTAGTTAACGAGAAAGTCTGATTTTAAAAAACCGGTCATATGGGAGGTACCGTTATAAAACTTTTTCTGAAAAATCCATTAAAATTAAAAGATAGATTTTGCACAGAAAACATCATTCTGAAAGTTTAATCAAAATCGTAGGAGCCGTTTTCGAGAAAAATAAGTTTTTTAATAAAAGTTATATGGCATGTACCGTTAGTTTTGGAGCTTGAATGCCAATTCCAAAAACTGTCGGGTAGAGCACTCTAAAAATACTATATACCAAGTTTGAATCAAATCGGCCCAACCGTTTAGGCTGTAGATATCGATACGGACAGACAGACAGACAGACAGACAGACAGACGGACGGAATTTCCGGACCCACTTTTGTTGACTTCTCTATCATCGTAATATCATGTTTGATTGTTAGAAATTTTTTTTTTTTTTTACGAATGCATAACTTGCCTTATAGTCCCTATAATCGCAAGTAAAAATATATCCTAGCCAGCCGCTCACATTCTTCTGGTGTTACTCTAATAGGACAAAATGCCAATTTTCCACTTTGCATTTTTTCCTTAGCCAAAAAGGTGTCGGAAAACACGAAAGCGAGAATAGAATGACAAAGCAGAACAAAAATTGTATTAGCGTTTAGGGCTTTTGTAATTTTTTTTTTGCTCCAGAAAAGTACAACTCTCATGTTTCGTTTATACACCACAGATGTCCCTTCATACGTGACAAAGTAATTTCGTAAAAAAAATAGGAAAAAAATGAAAAAAAAAACATTACAGTAGGAAAAAACTCACAAAAAACTGTAAGGAGACCAATTAGGGACGCTAAAAGTACTTTAAAAGTCATTAGCAGCTTTTCTCCCATTCCGGATCGGCGACGCGCCTAGTTATGGCAAGGGAATAGAAAAACTTGTTACCGTTAGACGGAAGATGTGAAACGAACGAGTGAGCGAACAAAATGGTTAATATAGGCATGAACTTAGGTAGCATACATGAAAAGGACATTTCTAACAGTACGGTGGTGGCGCGCTGCTCGGAGGAAGCTGTAATTTGCTTGTGGTATGCTAAATTTGAAACACTGCCTACCGCATCACCACACCTAACGGTTAAATCGGCTTACCCATTACACAATATAGTTACATGTTACAACTGTTGTATCCCCGCACACCATCGCTCACTCAGCTGAGGCGCACAGGGTGTTAAGTATATGTTGCATCCTAATGGCTTTCTTTAATTAATAACAAATTATGTTATGTGTTCTGTGGTAATAATTACAGCAATTAGAACCTATTGTAGATTGTTTAGTTATGAATGTTAATGTTTTGCATATAGTTAAGGTAATAAACTGATGGGTTAATGGGGATGATGACTGCTTAAAATTTGATCAATGAATAAGGACATTTGTGTGGTTATCGAGGCACATACTCGTAATTGGTCTCATTAGTTAAACCCAGTCTTTCAGTTTTAAAGATGATATTGGCCAAGACGGTTTTGACGACATTGTGGACTACCATTTAGGCTCTCTTTACCGGATTTACGATTTTGGGCTATAAAACCTTTTATGTTACTCTTTTTTCTTCAGTTGACCATTAGGATATCATCAGAATCAGTGAATCGTTTCACTGATCTTCATTTTAAAACTCTTCGGAAGTGTACAACAGGGGCCTATTTTAGAAAAATACAAGACAAATAGAATAAAAGACCCACGGCGTTCACAAGAACACCGCCTTTCACAAGCTTCAACTTGGTGAATTTCACGTCGGTACTTGGGCTTACACCCGTATAAGATCCAACTGACCCAGAAGGTTAAAGTTCATTAGTCATTATCGAAGGCAGCGTCGTTTGTTCGCTGGAATGAGTCTTTCTAAAAAAAGCGCAATTCGGTCCAAAAACCACGATGTGCATGTTTGATGAACGGATGGGTTAAAAAGCAAAATTGAGGAATATGAACGAAACCAACCTACGAAAGGTGTATCTTCAAAAAGTTTCCTTTCATGTGGTGAATGGTGAAGTGAACCTTACAGCACTGCTTTAAATGTTAAGTCTTGCGTCTGTTGGGCTATCTGCATCACTTTTCCTTTTCATTCAGAAAAAACTTTCTAAATTGCATTACTACTTTAATGCAATGTGAAAATATTTCAAGCCATAAACCATAAGTGTCCCTAAACTATATGATCCAATTAAGCCCTGCTTTTCCCCTGAACTGAACTAGTTTTTGTATTTAAAACAATTCAGCCTCTGACTTTGATGGTCATATCCTTAAATTGTTCTCTCTAATAATCGTTTTATAACTATTTATATGTCTTGACCAAGAAACCAGAACACCACCATATGTCCACTCACATGTAACCTTTTTTTGTGAGCTTTTGAATATTTGCATTTACCCCCCCACATCCAGAGAGACACACTCCAAAAAGAACCAAAAATACATTAATCGAGTCTCAAACTTTGTCCTGAACTCCATTCAAACATACATAATATAGAAATACAGATTTCTCCCTAAAAACTTGCTGCAACCATTCACATTAGAAGCTTAAACTTCTACCCTGGGGTGCCATTTACAGAATACCAACTCCGGCCAATGCAATTGTTCTTTTATTAATGTTTGTTCTAAACGTGAATGATGAGACCAGGTTCAACCCGAAACTATAGAATATTTATGTCCCTAACTCACAAATTACAACTTTTGTCCTGCTAAGCTCTGTGGCCTTCTGAAAGAATGCATTAAAAAGAACATCATTCACATATTTTCGGGCTGATGATGGTTAGGGACATTTGTGTAACTAGGACTGCTTTAGGGTTTAAATTACTTTGCATTTAATTAGAGAACCATGATTGGAGCGGGTCAAAGTCAGAAATGTAGAATCACTATCCTGCATGTTGCAGTTGGATGTAAAATTTAACTTTTTGGAATAGTTTTAAGGGGTTTAACACCATTGGAGTAGAAGTGGTGGAGTGGCATATGGTGTGTCTTTAAAATTCTTGAACCACAACCTGATCCAACTCGACCCGGCCGACCTGTTGTCGTAAATTACCATTCTTGGAATTTCATTTGGGAATTCTGGGCGAAGCATGCAATCTATATTCACCCCTTCAACATGAGACTTCTTTCACAAAGTCTCTAAATGTTTCAATTGAATATTTTATTTGAATCCGCTGCTGCCAGAAGTCATTTGGGTGAAGATTTGAATATTGGGGCTTGAGGTGGATTTACGGAAAGTTTTCTTGGAGCATTTTGTGTAGGTGCTATAATGCCTCAGGAGGATGAAGCAGCTAAGAACAATTGAACCACACGATTATACATCAGTTGCAGAGGTTGATTTTTTATCTCTTCATACTTCAAAGAATGACTGGCAATTATGGTACAGTCTGTGTTGAAAATATGAGAACGATTATTGTTTTATTCACCTAGAAAACCGTCTGCTTTCTTAGATGTCAAATAAGATAGGATATTATCTTAAAACTATACGGTAACTATTTTTGTTTGTCTATGATTTAAAACACAATGTCTGTACAGTCCACATTCACCACAAACTTTTTGAATCATTATTTTTTCATACATTTTAATGTTCCTTTTCTTGTCTTTCCCAATGTAAATGTTTTCGACAGAAAAAATACTCAGCAAAAACCCTGCAAGAGCACTCACCCAGCTGAGTTTAAGTACACTGATCTCCTTCGCTTGGCAAGTGGAAACCTTTAACAGAGCTATTATGGGTGATTCAGTAATAATTCATATCCTGCTGGGGATGGGTTAGCATGCAAAGATTTCTCTCGCCTCTTTGAAGTGCCTTAATCATTTTGAGGAAGGAAATTGAAAGAATAGGATGTTGAATGCCGTATAAAGTATAATTTCCACAGTACTTCAGACCCGCTCCGCCCTCTTCACCCCCTCTGTTTGTTGCATGTGAACTTAGGTCCTTCAGCCCTTCAAGTAGTTATTTGCGATTCGATCGAAGGTTTCTCTCAAAGGTTTCTTGAGTTTTGAGTGGGTGTTTGAGGTCAGCGCACACACAGACGACTACTTGTATAGTGAAGGCATATAGATTTAAGTCGTTCACTCTCTTTTTGCTTATCCGCCTTTGGATAAGCTGAAACAGTCTAAATCAGAAATATATCCTTGATAGAGCCTTAAAAGAATGAGAAAAAAAAGTTTTAATCATCCTTACCGCAGTTGAAAATTTTGGTTTTCTTGTTTTTACATCCGGCGGATGCCAAAAGGGACCAAAACCGTAACCAGAATGGAGTATGGACCAGCAAAAGAAAAAGTTAAGAAAAACGAAAACAAAAAACGAGGAGAATAAACTGAAATCTCCTTGCCAGAAAGTCGTCACCATTCCTTACTGCAAGTGAGTTGAAGACTATATGGGCACATCAAAGTATGTTAAATAAAAAACAAAACTTTTTCAAAATGAATTAAATTTCTTGTTTATGCATTTCAAGAGGAAAAAGCTAAATTAAAAAAAAACAACACAAATGCATAAAACATGGCCCGATGCTAATTAAAAACATCTAAAGTCCCCCTAAAACCAACTTTCTATACTCCCTTATTACCCCTTCTCTATATATTTTTGGTCATCGAGTTCTGCTGCCTGACTTTTCAGGATTGGACTGTTTGTCATTTAAATTTGCTTTCCTTCTGCTTCCGTTTTTTTTTTAAAGTGAAAATATAGTACATTTGTCTATATAGTTATATAGCATGAAGTAGTGTGCCTACTTTCTAGTTCAAGTCCCGTTTTTAGCTTTTTGCTGACGAATTGCATCAAGGACTCTGCCATTGAGTGAGTTTAGCGAAAAGGAGTGTGCCTTTGGTAAAAAAAAGTTTTCCCTTTAGCATTTGCTCATGATTTTTCAAATATTTATGTTGATTTATGGAATAATTACTTTAGAACATCAACATCGACTGTATGATGGATAAGGTAGTACACTTTCATGTCAAACTATGACAGTTATTAAGATGCAAAAACAAGGACTTTTGTAGAGAAAGTTGTTGCTTGGTTTGAAGTTTATAGGTAGCTAATGATTCTATGAATTTATTATAATAGAATTTTTTTTTTTGAGAAAAAGGACTATGTTAAATTTTTTCAATTTTGTTTTTTTTTTTGGTTTTTTTTTATAATTTTTTTAAGATACATAAAGCATAAGTTCAGAGTTTTAATAAAAATGAGTTTTAAGAGAATGAACATTTGTAGGTCTCGAGATTTATTAACCATCTGGAGAGACTATACTTCAACCAGTTGTTGAATGGCAATGACGGCCCCCAATTCCGCCACTAATCGACCTGAACTAGTCAACCTAGATAGCAACAAAGAATTACATCCACCTGACTTAAATAAAATCAACTTAGACATTGCCAGACTAAAAATGAACAAACCAGCTGGTGCCGACGAGCTTGTAGGTTTTTAAAAATCGTCTATAAGATCCTGTCTACTGACGAAATAATAGGTCCTTATTAAGAAGAATTAAGACCCGGAAAATCTACAATCCAAAAAAATCTTGATATTACGCCAGGTTCTAGAGAAAACTTAATAGTTTAATATATAGACCCACCCTTTATTAATCGACTTAAAGGCAGCCTGCCACTGTGAAAACAGGGATGATTTGTACAGAGCCATTTTTTTTTTAATTCCTGTTCCTAAATTCAAATTCCACCACCGACTTATTCAGAATGTGAAAATTATGATGAATAAAAGGTTCGCCATCTAACTTTTTTTTTCAACTAGTGCTTGTTTCGTGAATGGTAACACTTAGCTCATGTCTGATTTGACAGATAATTAGTTTTATCCTTCCGCTGAACGAATATGGTTGTGTATACGCTGGGAAATATTGCGACATCACTGCCTGCGATCGACTTAGAGAAGATGCCGATTTTGCCAAAAAAATCATCTTTTCAGATGAAGCTCATTTTGATCTTGGCGGGTATGTAAACAAGCAAAATTGTCACATTTGGGGCGCAGAAAACCCTCACGCATACATTGAAAAGCCGATACACCCAAAACGAGTCACTGTTTGGTGCGGACTTTGGTCCAGAGGCATAATTGGGCCATTTTTCGAAAATGAGCCAGGAGTGGCCGTTACAGTCAATGGCGATCGTTATCGGGCCATGTTGAACGAATTTTTGTTCACAAAAATTGAAGAAGAGGATATTGGCAACATTTGGTTTCAACAGGACGGTGCTACGTGCCACACAACCGAAGCTACACTCGATGTTGGTGAAGCATTTTCAAAAAAAAAAAAAAAAAAAAATATTTGGCGGACCCTTTATAACTACGAGGTAGTCAGTGAATTTGTCTACCTGGTCAATGATGTAAATGTAAGCACAGCAAACAAAATCAACGAAGAAATCAAACCGCTGTTTCTTTAGAAAGACAGCGTTATTCAAAACACTTATCATCCCGGTCCTACTATATGGGGAAGAAGCCGGATAAAAACTCCCTTAGGGTATTTAATAGAGAAGTACACGTGAGATTTATGGTTCTATTTCCGACTCATTCAATAACGAATGGCGAAGAAGATACAACAATGAGTACAGCAACAAAAGCATAGTCAAAAGCCTATGTATACAGGCGGCTTAAATTGGTTAGCCATGTAGATTGTAGAAGATCTAATGAACATCGAAGCTCCATCCGGCAAAGTCTTGGATGCTGTAACTGATGAAGTCATAAGCCTAGGTAGACCTCATCTTCAATGGAGCGACCAGGTAAATGGGGACCTCTGAATGCTTGGGGTGCAAAATTGGAAACGGCAGGCTAGAAATCGAGCCGGCTGGAGGGACATATTAAACCAGGGCTACGAGCACTAAACTATTTAGCGCCTCCAAAAGTAAAAGAAGTAAAGTTAAGACCAAACTCATACATATTTATATAATAATCTAGAATTGGAATACATCAACGCATAAAAAAGATCTTTGTTTTTGGGTCAAAAAAAGAAGGACTTTAACAACTGCGTCTATATCCTTTCCCCCTTTTTGTATAATTCGATAATTTTCACTGATAGCAGATTTTAGTTTTTCAAACCAATTACTCTTCTTCATTTCCTCAAAAAATTGGGACCTATTAGACTTACCCGTTTTAAAATTAGAAAAGATCTTGTAATCCTGAAAATAGCACCATTTAACAAGTTTCATAATAATACAAACTACCTACTAAACCAAAACCTAATCACTTACTGTTTCAACAAGAAAACATTAAATTGAAAAAAAATATGTTCTCAAATTATTTTTTTTAATAAAAAAAAAAATCATAAAGAAAAAAATTGAAAAATAGAAAACAAATTACTCACTTGCTATGTGTTCGTTGTGAAACGCCAACATTTGGGATGCTGTTGAATTCTTAAACGTATCCACAGAAAAAAAAATGTATTATCACTCTAGAAACCAGAGGAAGCAATATAGAAAGAGCTTCTTCACTATACCAACTCACCAACCGCACACTACAGCTATGACGACTTACACCTGATATACCTGGAAATATAAGAAGAAAAAAAAATTATAAGGACATTGTTCAATAAAGTACAAAACTTGTTATTATAAGTTTTATCCCAATGTTTTTCCCGTGTGAGACGAATGTATAGATCAAAGGAAAACCACTCGGAGAAAATATAACAACAACTGTTAGCTGGATGGTTGGATATTCTTAAGCATCCTTCTAAATAATTTATATGAATTTATATCCTTGTGACATCAGATCTAGCAACTATCCAACTATGTTTATTCACTCTAGGGTTGAGCTACAAATCACAGAAGTTAAAAATTGTGGGCGAGAGTCCTTAGAAAGAAGAAGAAAAAAGGCTGCGTATTTTTGGATTCATGTTCAGCTTTTTTCAAGATTTTTTTAACCTGTTAACAAATAAGGGTTGAAAGTGGTTGTTGTTTTGTTTAGTTTGAGTTCTTTTAGATTGCGGTTATACAAAGTGGTATTAGATCAGTGAGGAGCACCATTTTGGGCATAGCGGCTCACACTATCTGGCCGCATTTCAACATAAATTGTAGCTTGACCACTTTCATGGGATCCTTTTCACCACTTTCCTGGACAACAGATTTAGTTTAAAAGAGGCGTTGCTCGTCTGCTTTTCCTTTTGTGTGAGAAGTTATAGCAATTGAGGTAATGAACAACACCAGGCTAAAGCCATTTTGTGTGCAGTTGGTTAGTGTTTTTAAACCTTTTTGGGAGATCCTATATTTATTTTTGTTTCAACTGTTTTTCTTAGCCGTTAGCCCAAATATAGCAATATCAGGTTCTTTGTTGAAGGTAATAAAAATTATATAATAACTATGTGGCTTTTCAAAATACAACTGCTGCACGACAGTTGCTTAGAAGGATAAGACAGATAGGGAAGAATATTGTTGGGTTAGGTAAGGTGACTATATGTTCACCTTAATCCTAAATACGTCTCTAGCTTGCACAAGGACTATCCAACCTGACTATTAAGTAAACAAACCACCGCATCACTATCGCCTACATTCAGAACTCGAAAAGTAATGAACCGTTACCTATGTATTTTAAGATTCGCAGAAATCTTCTACATTTTCCAGAGGTCGGTCATCATAATATCATAAGTTAGTCATGTGAGTTCTCTTTTATAGTTACACTATTGCCCCATTTCCCTTTTTGTTTGAATTTTCTAATTAAATTTCTGGCAAAAAAGAAGGTAAATCATATCCTGTTTTTAATTAAGTTTTAAATTAATTCACATCCTTAATTAAATAGAGATGAAATAAAATTACCATTAGCCCCTTTCTTTGTGAATAGTTTTAGAAGGTAAATGAATATTCCTTTAAAATTCATTATTTTGTTTGATAAAGTTTGTCATTTTTAGAACCAACTTCACATTACTTCCAAGTATAGACTCATATCCTTAGATGTCCCTTCTTAATAAACTCATCACAGAATTCAACCAACTAAGAAACATTTATTTTAAGGCAATTTTTTCACAACCATTTTTGCACACATAGCTCTCTCTCTCTCTCTCTCATACTTATATATATATTTATATATATATATATTTATTTTTACAACAAAGGATAACTACACCTGCGAGTTGCAAATATGTTCGTAACGCAAAATCATTTCAGAGTTTATCTGAAATAAAGAAACTAAGGCATTGAAACCGCTTAAAGCGGTTATATATATATATATATATAATTAATACTTTAGTACTCCCGAATAACGAAAAAAATAAAAGACAAATGATTTTATTTAAAAGTTGAAAGTTGAAAGTTTGCAGTTGCGTTTGAACTTCTAATAACTACAATAGTAAATTTAGCAGTTAATGTGCTTAGAAACAAAATGCATAGGGAATTAGTGTGGTGCCAAAGAGCAACATTATTGACCATTTATGTGTACATAATAGTAATTCTTAAGAATTCCCATGATTTTTTCACGATTTTATTTGAGTTGAGAAACCTCTTAGTTTTAGCGTCGTTTACTTCTAGAAAGTGAAAATTACGCTTAGCTTACACTAAAATTTTTAGGTCATCATTCTGTGGAACCATTTTGTTCATATGTCCTTTACTACATATATAAGTATGTACATTCTTCTTTTAAAAAAATTACAGTTTTATTTAGGGATCTTGGGTAGCCAGAATCACTCTTTAGAAGGAGGAAGACTAGCTACAAAATCCATAAAACCGTAAACGGTAGATGCTGATATATATATATATGCAGACACTACATAAAAATGACTCTTTTTGCTTTGAATTATTTATTTTAACAAATAATCGTTTATTTTCAATTCAGCTAAGGTCAAGCCAATTTCATGTCCTTAAAAGATACTATAAACCCAACCTATATATACAAACTGACTCCAGTGCACCCTACATGTTTTGGCTAGACCTTTAGGGTTCTTTCGCTTAGAAGAGTGCTTTGGTATATACCAGGGTGGAAATTGTTTTTGATGATAAGGATGTTAGAAATAAAATAGGATTCTCATTTTGAATACTCATAAAACCACCAAGGGTATCATTGGTGGAACTTAAGCGATTTGGGAATTAGGTTTTAAAGCTAGCAATTCGATTATAGGAAGGACTGCATTGTTAGTATTAAAAGTTCAGGCAAATAGTTGAAGTATACATTTTACTTATTAACAAACAATAAAAGTATAATAATGCACATCTTTAGGAAAAAAGGAGTTTAAAATTTAAATTATTTCAACAGTTTGCTTAGACTTCCTTACTTAGAAAAAAACAACAACAGTTTTTCACCACTGAGCTCAAAAAATATTATTATATTTAATATTATTATTATTATTTAAAAAATGTGAAAAAGTTGGAAGTTTTTATTATCGTAGGAACGCTTTTTAAATAAAGAGGTTTTTTAACTATTTTTTCTTGACTAACTCAAGAGTGCAAACTTGAGCACATAAATAATCTTCATTTAAAAGCTAAATTTAAAAAAAAATGATCTACGGGTTTTCAAAATACTGATTTTCAAAAAAAAAAAAAAAAAATTGCACAACTGGATCGAACGTACTTGCTCATATGTGCGGTTACATTGAAGAATAAAATTAAAGTTAACATCAAAGCATTTTTGTGTCTTTTAATTGTTCGAATAAAGTATGTGAAATTGTATTAGGTAAAATAATTTAAACGCCATTTTATTTCTTTTGGAAATGTAAAAAAGTGTGAATTTTGTTTTCAAAATCTTAGCAGGGGTTTTTAAATAAAACGGTTTTTTTTAACAACTTTTTTTTAAAAAATAAAAAAAATATTTCAAGAATACAAACAAGATTTCGATAAAAAAATTAACACAAAATTACTTAAGCAACCTACATCTTCTTGAATATCAATTTTGATTGTAATCGGATCAACAGTTTTCGAGAAAGTCGAAGAAAAAAAAAACCGGTCCTATGGGAGGTACCGTTTTTAGCCCACCACATTAAAGTTTTTTTTCATTAAAATATAATGCTTACCTACAGTAGTACACAGTTTTTTTTTTATAAAAATTCTTGGAGCCGTTTTTGAGTAAAATAAGCTTTTACATAACGGTTATATGACAGGTACCGTTAAGTTTTGAGCTAAAAAAAAAATAAAAAAAAATCATCTGTAAAATGTCAAAATAAGCTTAAGTTGAAAATTTGAAGACGATTGGCCCAACCGTTTAGGCTGCAGTCCAAAATACATCCGTACAGACAGACAGACACAAATTATTTTACCCAAAACAACTTAACTTAATTTATTAGAACAATTAAAAGTTACAAAAATCGAATAAATGCTTTGATGTTCACTTTAATTTTCTTTAATTTTATTCTACAATGTGACCGCACATATAAGCAATTACGTGCAATCCGGGCGTGCAATTTATTTTCATTAAGACAAGACCCACACCCTAACAATAGTATCTTCACTGATTTTTTTTCATAAAAATTATTAAAGCTGTTTCGAGAGAAAAATACGCTTTACTTAATGGTTATATAACAGGTACCGTTAATATTTGTGTTAAAAAAAATTAAAAAATGTCCTCTGTAGAATGTCAAAAAATGTCTGTCTGTTTGATGTATTTTGGAGCACAGCCTGAACGATTTAGCCAATCGTCTTTAATTTTGGAACAAGAGGTTATTTTGACATTCTACGGAGGATTTTTTAAATTTTGTTTTTGCTCAAAAATTTATGGTTTGTTTACGTTATGTAAAAGCTCATTTTTTCCCAAAAGGGGCTCTACCAAAAAACCTCGCCTTTCTCGAGAACTGGTAAGCGATTACAACCAAAATTGACATTCAGGAAGACGTAGACAGCTTTAGTAATTTCAATTTAAAATATTTTCGAAAACTTTTATTTTAATGATATTTTTTTTTTTTTGAAAATCGATACTTTGAAAACGGGTAAGTAATTTTTTTTTTAATGAAGGTTATTTGTATGCTTAAGTTTGGATTCTTTAAATATTTTTTTTAATTCTTAAAAAAAGTTGTTAAATAAAAACCATTCCTACGACTTTGAAAAAAGAAGCACACTTCTTCACATTTTTGTAACGAACTAAAATGGCGTTTAAATTTTTCAACTTAAAACAATTTAAACAACAATTTAAAGTCAGTCTTCTAATATTTATCAAATATGAAGATCTTCGAAACAATTAAATCTGCAAATGATAATATTCTTCTACAAACCGATATTGACAGGTTTGATACTTTGGGTTACAAAAATAATTTAACACTTAATGCTGTTAAATGTCAAACTATAACATATTTAAAAAAAAAAACTGGTTCCTTTGACTACTCGATTTTTGAACAAATTCTTTACTTTTAAAGGCCTTCCTTAATCGTAGAATAAATAGACCCTTATTTCTATTCGATTTCGGTCGGAAAATTGACAATGGGGTTCGATATCGAACAGTAAGAGAAAGACACACTGCACACTGGCGCTGGCGGGTACCTTACAGAAAACATGCCTAATTTCGTGAAAATTTTAATCTCCTATTAGGAACGAACCCACTTTCACCGAGCTATCACCAATGACCATTAGAAGGGGATGTTGATTTTTAATTTAAATAAATAAATAAATAAATTTATTGGCGCGACAGCTCCTTAAGGAGCCAAGGCCTAGTGACTTATACTTTCAACCATTCCTGTGTGTGTGTTGTTAATCTGCAAGAATGGAAGGGACCTACAGTTTACCGCCGAGTCCGAACGGCTAGATGAGATGCACTTTTTCGAGACAAATTTTACTCTTGGAGGTTTTGTCAGTTCCTCGCAAGAGGCAGTACCCCAGAAAAAAAGGTGGCTATGAGCTGGATTTGAACCCAGGCTCATTCGCTTAGCAGTCCGACACACTAGTGCCACGGGGCACTACTTTAATTTATACACTAAAAATTCAAATTGTTCAAACACTGCTACCGCAAGACCAAACCATCGACAACGACTACAATACGATAGGTAGGTGAGGTATGTACTATGTAGGTCTTATTTGGCCCACTGTGTATTTGTTTTAGGTAAAAAAATTATACAATTTTTTTCAATGTTAGAATTCGTAACCAACAATGGTTTTTCATAAACAACTTTACTTTACTACTGGAGCTAATTATTTGCATCTTTTGCTTATATTGATTTCAGTTAAAGTTATTTAACATTATAGAATATTTTATTTTTTCTCGATTTGACAGGATAACAATTTTATTAGATACCACAACTATTCGTCTAAGTGATATTTCACTGGACACATAATATCTTCTATAATATAAAGCATTCATAAAAAAAATATTTCACATGAACGAAATATAATATATCCCTTGTATATCGATTTAATATCAAACGTTATTACATTCCATCCAGACAGGATAGGCTTCCAGCTTAGACACACCGACCCAAATTGGCACAGGAAATTGAATACTCGATGAAATAACAAAATATTCAAAAAACATAAACGAAAATATATTTTCTCCGTCTAGTCCCGAGGGTAAGTGTGGGATGGGTGTGACCCTTGTTCTTATCCCAAATAACATTTCAAGGCTCTTAAGTTGTATTAAAGCATGCAATATGGGTCCTAGACCTGAAGAAGCTCAAAATACACCAAGCCCTTAATACAAATACAAACACCATTATCTCCATCCTGTCTGACCCAACAGTTCGTCTTGGATGAACGAAAGGACGACGACACCCGCAACCCAAAACGAAAGTCGAAACAATATTGAACTTTTTGGTGCAAAGGAGTCAATGAGAAGAAGTGAGAAGAAGACCGATTTTGTTTTTAGAGGCAAAATCAATAGGGTTTTAGTTGCCTTCAAAAGCTCAGTGATGCTAGCGAGGACGACCGCCACTTTGCCTGTCACTTTGTTAAGTGTTCTGTGTGTGTGTTTCGTATGTGATGGAGTATTTGTTGTGGGCGATGCTTAGAGGAGATATGGCTGTGGTTTAGTGGTATCACAATTCACAATCCATAGACAAAACACAGCAGCTTGTGGATATTGATATCTTTTCGATAATATTATATTCAGTCAATCTTAATTGTTTGATAGTTTATTTTAGTATATGCGAGTTCTTTCTGTTGGTGGAGCTTGGAAGGGAGCGACTTGCCCGCAGGATGTTAGTGATAATGGAGTAGAGTTTTTGTTTTTGACCATCAATTATTTTGCATCAATTTATATACATATATTTGACCAAATATGTATTGTGTTCTTGAAAGGATATTAAGTGTGAACACAATATACGAGTGCACGATGGCAGCGATGGATCCATGATGGAAATGAACTTTATAACATTTGGATGCCTGTGAGCTCGAGATAGATTTAAATTAAATGCTAGTATCTACATTTTTCCTTGGAAGATATCATTAAATGGTAATGCTTCATGCATCATGCATCCGCTGGTGGTTTCTGTTTAAAAAAGTTTAAAGAAATTTGTTTTGAGTAAGATCTGTTTATGTTTACAACTAAACTCTTGCAGGCAAATTAATAAGCGTGGAAAAGCGAAAGTTTAGGCCTTATTCTGTGGACTAAATGCAAAATAACAAAATTTAATCGACGTTCCCAAAATTAGTCCACCGAAAAAGGTGGATTAGCGAATGAATTTTCACAAGGAATGTTGGTAAATGTCATTTTACTATTTCAAGTATTTTTTTTTATTAATGAAAAAAATTAGTGCTTAGATTAAGTCTTATTCCATGGTTTAGTTATGTCGTAGAATAAAGGTGGAATAAGCGTTTTTTATTAAGAGGGCTGTTAGACTGTACCTTGCTTTTGAAAGGGCCAATGACCATTTTTTACAAAATTTACTGAAGTACACCATTGTATTCAGCGCAAGATAATATATATGTGCTCCCGTTAGCCTATTCCAAAATACCAATGACTATTTAGGGCCAATGTTGTTTTATTATAAGTGTTAAATAACGGCCATTGTGCGACATTGGCCCTTTGCGAAATTCAATTAAAATTTCAATGTGATTATAAAAAGGGCCATTTTGACACTCTATCTAAACATCTAACTGTTTTACTTTCCCATTCATTTGGTAATCAGTTATAATTTATTGTTTGATAAGTCCTCGTATTTTTCAACTGAAATTAAAAGAATATTATTTTATTAAATTGTATTCAAGAGGTGAAAAGTTAGCATGTCACTGCGAACAAATAAGGTTAAAAAAAAAACAGATTCAAGTCTCGCTGGATCAGAATACCTGTTCCTTTTAAGTGACTTAGATGATTTAGATGCAGACCCTAATTATCATTATTCTATTAATCAAATTCAAGCTTCATTATATGATGATTCTGTTGTAAACAATGATTTATCAACTTCTTCTCAAAGGCCAAAACGAGGTCAGAAAAAAGGAGTGTTGATGAGATAGAGACAAGAAAGCGCGATAGACACAAATAGAAACGAAAGAAAAACATGCGTAAGGAAAAGAAAAGAAACGAGTAAGAATACGTAACAGCAACGGGAGAGCTGAAGAAAGATAGGCTGTTTGGCGATTCTTGTTCACGTAGAATAAAGTGTTATCAAAGAATTACTCAAAGACAAGCTATGCCCGATGAATTCTATAGAGATAGACTTACTTCTGATGGACAAGACCAATTTATTGCAAACACAGTAGAGGAATTATGTCGCGGAAGGGTCAACCTCGATATGAAATCAAAAAGGGTTCAGGTTTATCAACAAATGTACACACAAACATTAGCTTTGACAATAAAAATGGTAGGAGTGATAGTTGAGAAAAAAAAAATTAGCCTCGGAAAAGTTTGTTCTTCAGATGGTTGAGGAAAACAAAATAACCACCAAAAATTAGTTCAGAAAGAGAACGAAAATATTTCCAAATCTCCGAATCAAAAAAGTCATTGTTCTCGAGAAAGAACATCAAAAAGTATTTGAGTCCAGATTTATCAAAATCAAAAATGCATATGCTATACGAAAAACAACAAAAAAGTGCCAATCAAATCGTTGCAAAAGAAAGCTTTTATCGTAAAGTATTTAACGAAGAATTTATATTTGCTCCTAAAAGCTTGTGGTAAGGGTGGTGAAGAAAAAAAATTCTGAAAAAAGAAAGAGATGACCATTTTTTGTCAAAATGCTTATAAACAGAAAAAGAAAAACAAGGAAAAAAGTAAAACTGATACGAAGAATTTTACAACATCTTTTGACCTTGAAAACGCTTGCCTACACCCTTCTTAAGAAAAGAAGTATAATTTTACAAAAGGCAACTTTGGACTCTTAATCTCACCATCTACCACACTAGTAGAGTGTGAAGCCTAGGAACCTGCTTCTTATAGAACGAAACGATAGTCAAACGAAGAGGTCAAAAAATGCATCCTGCACCGACCATTTTGTTAAGTATTTATTTCCGGAAATTATAGAGCTCATCTTGTATATATATATGTACATATATGCTATGTACAATATAAAAAACATTTACATGGCTGTGATGTAATTTCATTTGATGATAGTATTGAAATCTAGTTTTCACTATTATATGAAACATGTTCATACTCATATAAAAGCTGACAGAATCCATGCCAGTATTGAAACTGCAAAAAAAAAAGAATAAGTTCTGCAATCGAAGTTCCTCACGCCTCGGCTAGTGTATCAGATCAATACCAAGAACTCTTCCGCTTAATGCAATTGAGCTTTCTTAGTCAGCAATTTTTGATTTTTGGTTTATTGCGTAATAAGCTTGTAAATAGAAAGAAAAATGATGACAGGCAAGTTAATCCTTCCTTTGGACGAAGCGAAATTTAAGGATTTAATGTCTCTTAAAACTTATATAAGCGACTACAATCATCAATTCTATTTCAACTTAGAATCTTCTAAAGTATCAGAAGCTGACTTTATTTCATATTGTTCCGAAGATTGTTCAAATGAAGAGGATATTTGATTAGTAAATTTATTTTACTCTTTATTTTTATTTTAAGTTATATACTTAAACTTATAGATACGTGAAATAAATATGAAAAATTCTTATTTTTTAATTACCACGATGCACTTTCAAGGTACAGAGATATTTAACACTGACACTAAAAAATAAATTGGCATTATTTATAAAACATAAGTTTTTCTGTATCTTATCTGATATTGGTGTTTTGTGCCTCCCATTTTTTTTCCTTTCGCCAAAATAGTTGTCTAATTACCCTCGAGCTCAATAGTATCAAAGAACAAATACAAAATCAATTCGGATGTCGAAATTTACAAATCTAATTAATTTGTCAAAGGAAATTACTAAATGAGCACAAAAAGTGAATACAAAGAACGAATAAATAAAAAATTCCCCGGTGAACATTCGTTCATACTTGAACCGTATTCTTGTTCAAATCTCGTTTACTTGTTCAATTAAACTCGTTAAGAGTCGTTTTATTGCACAGGACCAAAGAATTCCTATGAAGAACCAACTAAAAAGCATCCGGTCTTCTGTCGACAGGTTCTAACATAGAACTCGTAAGGACAAAAAAAACTACATCCTGTTACAGGCAAAAAAATGGTCTCCTAACCATCATTTTTCCATTTTTCACTGCGATGTGGTCTTGAATCCATAGCATGGCAAGTCATATACCTTCAAATATAGATCGAAGGATCCTAACCAAGTTTCCATTAACTTGTATTGACTTTTTCACACTCGCTCTTCACTATACATTCGGTGTGCTTTCTATGTTTTACTGCATCTGGAATGAAAGGACACGGGAAACTAAGGAATGAACGATGGATTTCCCTTTTCGTCCCTCTATCCAATGATTCAGTTACTTTTTTTGTATCCATGTAAATTTGGGTTTTTTGTTTCAGTTACATTTTCTTACTTTCTTCAAAAAGCACGAGCCTAGCATTCACCACAGAGGGTTTTTGCTTTGGGATTTCAGTAAGAGTATGGGACCCTGAAGATTAAAGACCGCTATAATTATTTATTAGCCAGTTTCAACACCATGGATGACATCTCTTAGGCTTAACTGGTATGAATTGGATTTTCCAATAAAGAAATATTAAGCACTTGATGTATTTGGCAATTTATACTTTAAGTAGTTTCTGATGGACAAATTTTGAAGCAAATAAATGTATTTTTGTTTTACTTAAATATATTCATACAATTAAATGTAATAAGGTTTTTAAATGCTGGCTACCTTTGATTGAAAACAATAATTAAGACATATCGCTTTTTAACAGCCGTTGCATACTTTTAGGCAATCTAAAAACGTATTTCTTCTAATTTTTGAGAAAACTTCAATCCTTCCGTTTGAGTGATTGAAATATCCTACTCTAACTTGTCCCTTAAAATTCAAAATACACCTGGAATATGTAGTTCTTAAAGGGACAAATAAAATCAATAATCTGGGCAACTAACTGAACACTATTTTCTAACTAACTTCAATCTATATCCTTGTGAAAATAGGTATGTACTTTACTTCATGACTTTCTCTCTCAACGTTGGTTTTGTTTTTGTTTTTTTTTTTTTTTTTTTTTTTTTTGTAAAGCAGGATGAGAGCAGGATGGAAATGAAATGTATTGCATTGTCACATAGATGAAACTGAAATAGGAACAGGGCAATGGTGTTGCTTCACATCCAAAAGGCAAAGATAGCTAAGGATCCGAAACAAAATGGGAGAAACAGAAATGTAATTTACAGAATGGATTGACATTAGGATCTATACGTGACTACTGTCAGTATACTAAATTGGATAACATGACTAGACATGATTTCGTTTAACGTGAGTTTTTCTTTTATCAATATCTACAGATGAATTTGTATTCCATGGGTGCAGGATGCCATGATGGACGGATTCATCTTGAGAATAGTATAAACGACACACGGACAAAAAATTAACACTTTACAATAAAGTAATGTTTATTGGTTTGTTGTTACCTTATGTATTCTATTCGATTTGGCTTACTTAGATAATGGCTTTAATGTTACAAATAGAATATTGTTAAATTTTAATTTAATTCGGATGATCTTAGATACTTTACTTTTGATTTTATTCACTTATATCTACAAAAACACTTTTTTTTAACAAACAGATACTATAAAAGTTTCTTGCAAAAACTTAACTAAACTGTTTTTAAGGTAATTTTTCCAGTGAATTGATTTTTTTCAGAAATAATTAATATATAACAACTTTTATAAAATTTAATCATAACATAAATAAGGATACTAAGAAATATGGCCAGTTTATTTATTTATTTATTTATTTAATCTACGAGCTGCAGGCTCAACAGATGCAAAGATATAAACTAAAACAATATTAATATATTCCTTAATTCTTACAAATAAATAATACAAATCAGTTTTAAATTTATTTCTCCAGGCTCCAGGAAATAACCCCCCCAACCGAAAATAAAATAACCTCCAAAAATGCACTGTCAAATTATTCCCAAAATCGGAGATGAAATGAGTTCCCAAAGAGTTATGAAAAAATCCCCAAATACGTATGAAATAATTTCCAAAAGGGTTGGGTTCGATATCTCGCTTTTTATTTCCCCTTTTTTAAATATTGCTTTTTATAATATCGTTTTTTGTTTATAATTCGGTCTCTTATAATCCCGTTTTAATTTTTTTTTTTATAAACCAACTAGATCTGATTGTAAAAAAATAAAAAGAGATTTTTTAGTTAACTTTCTTTTTTATTTTAAATTATAATAAATATTACATCACTAACATGTGTGAGGGGGAGCATGCTGCCCCTTGCATCCCCCTGCTTGGGATCACTTCATTTTTGTTAATTTGCTAGGAATCTTTAAATGTAATTTTTCAAAACAAGTCTCACATTGCCTAGCTATTGTGGTTTTGAACAGAATTACGAAAGAGGAAAAACATGTCAGATTAGTCATAGTTGATATATCCAAAATAAACCCATGTTGTACATCATTCAAATGTTCTTTCACGAGGAAATCCAGTTTGTTTTTCTCTAAACTGTCAAACGATTTAAGAATTTCTGACAACTTACAAATTCCTCTGTAGTAATTTTGCATCTTGTGATAAAATTTCCGACTACATGATTGATTCTAACGGGTCCGCCAAATAACTTTTTTTTTTTGAAAATGCTTCATCAACATCGAGTGTAGCTTCGGCTGTTTGGCACGTAGCGCCGTCCTGTTGAAACCAAATTGTTGTGAACATAAATTTTTTCAACATGGCCCTATAACGATCGCCATGTTCATTTGCGAAAAATGGCCCAATTATGCCTCTGGACCAAAATCCGCACCAAACAGTTAATCGTTTTGGGTGTATCGGCTTTTCATTGTATGCGTGCGGGTTTTCCGTGCCCCAAATGCGACAATTTTGCTTGACATACCCGCTAAGATCAAAATAAGCTTCATCTGAAAAGATGATTTTTTTTGGTAAAAAAAAAATTTCTCTAAGTGGGTCGCAGGCAGTAATGTCGCAATATTTCCCAGCGTATACACAACCATATTTGTTCAGCGGAAGGATAAAACTAATTATCTGTCAAATCAGACATGATTTATTACGTGTAGTGGAAAATGTCGGAAAAAACATTTTATAGGTACCATGCATTGACGTTGAATATAACACATTGAAAACAGTTGCATTGTATGGGTGCCATTACTACTCTATTCATATAAATAGAATAAAAAGATTATTAAGATTTCCTCTTCGTTTTCTTCTTAATGTTAATGTAAGCATTTAACGTATATTAATAAAACTGAAAAAGTTCACATTTTGTTCAAGTATGAGTAATACAAAACAAAAATAATTTCAATATTTGAGGAACAATTCTTTCATAGAAAACCAATTTGGTCAAAGTGCACGCAGCACAAAAGCAGAAGCACCTAACACTAGTACACCATACGTTTGAATTCAACTTTTTCGCGAGTGCATTCAAGCTAATTAAAATGGCAGCACTCTTTCTTTAGCATAATAATACTCTACAAAAAATCTACTTAATATTCCAAATGAACACAACTATACAAGAATATATTTTCGTCCTCCGGGGCAGAGTCCTTTGTCAGCCACTTAAACTTTTTACCATGCACAAAGAAATGCAATCACCACTAAAGAATAATTTTAAAACAAAAAGAAAGGACTTAAACAATAGGACGAAAACTATGGCGATACAAAAGGAAAAATTAAATTTTATATAAGAAGATTAAAAGCACCCTTCACCCCCTCTGTTTTCTGAACACACACATCTTAAATTATATGTTGTGAGCACAAGGACACGAAAAAAAAATATTCCATAGAAAGCATGCCATCAAAACGAAAGGAATACATTGCGAGAAGGAAACAAGCTGGCAAAAAGTACTCATTCATCCGAAAGTCTACAACTCTTTATGGTGCCTCTAAATACTTACCTCCACCGAAATGAGCAACCAAGCAGAGGTTCAAGCATCTCTCCTTCAAGTACAAATAGCATATTAGGACCATCAACTTCGAAAGGAGGTTGAGATAGATACGCTTCTAGCTATGGGTAGGTTTAGTGTCAGAAAATACACTTTGGCTATAGAAGGTCTATAATATGGTATGCATAGTATAATTTTTTGAAAGAGCCCTGTCGATGTGCATATAGAAGCCTTGAAGTGTGCATGTAGAGCTGGAAAATATAATTTTATAAAATGGAAACAAACGGTACGTACTAAATAGAAAAGTTCTCCGTGGCATATTGTGTTCTTGGTCTTTCATTTAGTTCTACACTGCTACAGTCTTCATTAAAGGCAGGAAACACCAGACTATGGAGAATGTGTTGAACTACGAGCGGTGGGGCTAAATTAACCAAAAGGCGTATTTGACACTAGCTCGGGCCTGGCAATCTGGCATTACAATCGGGTTAATTTTCGGTAAATACAAATATTTTTCTGGTAGTCGACAAAAGATTTATTGAAGATGTTTGGTGTGCATATTGTAAAAATCTATTAGAAAATTGGGCTTGATAACATTTTAAGTGTTGCATATTAACAAAAATACAATCAAATATAAAAGAAAATCCTTAAAAAAGGAAAACCTCTGAACTGAACTAACTACAGCGGTGTCAACATCGCCTATAAGATCTTTTCTGCCGTATTGTGTGAAAGCCTAAAGCCATTCGTCAATATTCTGAATATCATACGGTTTTAGGCCAGGAAAGTCCACTATCCACCAATTTTTAACATTTCCAACTTTTTATCGAAAAGGAGGCATCACCTTAAAAAATTCCGTCCTATTGCACGCATTCGCCGACGATATTGAAATAATCGGAAGAAGTGTGTATTGAGAAATGGTGATTGACGGCAAAACCAAGTATATGCAAGAAGAGACACCAAAAATCGACGTTTTCGACAAAACATCACGATAGATAACTATAACTTTGAGGTAGTTAGGGACTTTGTCTACCTGGGCTCCTCTATTAACTCAGACAATAAGCCCGCGCTTAGATCAAAGAAAAAATAATTCTTACCAATCACAGATTCATCGGCCTTAGAAGGCAATTGAGTAGCAAAGCCATCTCTCCGGCATATAAATTGTCCCTTTATAAAACTCTCATCATCCCAGTCCTGCTATATGGTATGGTGCAAACGCATGGATGTTGCTAAAAGTAAATAAGCACTGTTTAGGTTGCTTCGGGAGAAAGATTCTTCGGGTGATTTTTGGTCCCGTATGCATTAACGGAGAGTGATTAGAAAATACATCGAAGAACTGTACCGGCTGTACAAGCGACACAGACATAGCCAAAAAAGTAAAAGTTGTCTTAGGTAGCTGGGTCATATAGAGCTGGTGGACATCAATACTCCGTCTCGGAAAATCTTCAATTCCACCCGAGAGGGACGGGGCGCAGTAGTGGAAGGCAGAGACTCACGCGGCGAAAAAACAAGTTGAAGAGAACCTCGACCGACTTGACGTGCGAAACTGGAGGCAGTTAGCTAGAGACCGAGCTGGCTGGAGAAACCTGATGGTTGAGGCATAGGAACACCACGGACTGTGGCGCCACTTAGCTAAGGTAAGGCAAAAGAAAAGTCCGAGATCACGGCCGGAGAAACCTAACAGAATTGCAACGTTATTGAATTAAAAAATCCTAGGAAGTATGAGAGATTTTCTAAACTCTTAATCAGTACTTTATTCTTCTTCCTCTTTATCCGACGTTTGTTCTGATCTCTGTGACTCATGCTGCTCTGCTGCATCTTCATTGGGATCGATGATACACTTGTTCGTTGGATTAGAAGCTATCTTCTGGACCGTTCAATACAAGTTGTATTGGACGGATTCAAGTCTGATTCGCATTCGAATAAATGCTGGTGTGCCCCAGGGCTCTGTTCTGTCTCCGACTCTTTTCTTGATTTTTATAAACGATCTTCTGTCTTTTACTTCTAATCCACTTAACTGTTTTGCTGACGACTCTACCCTCAGCTGTTCATATTCGTTCGATAATTCACGTCCTTCACCTTCGGACGTACAATTGCAACGGTACCATATGTCAAGCTCATTAAACTCCGATTTATACAGCATTGTCAAATGGGGTAATAGAAATCGTGTGGAGTTTAATGCTTCGAAAACTCAATGCTGTCTTCTGTCGTTAAAGCTCAACATTCCCCCAATGCCATTGTCCATGAATGGCACTTACATCGAAGAAACCGAAAAGCTCTCAGTAGTCGGTATGTGTGTCAACGACGACCTCCGTTGGAACGACCATATATTTGAGATCGCTAAGAATGCTGCAAAGTGCTTAGGTTTTCTGTATCGGTGTAAGAAGTATTTTTCCCCATCTGATCTGGCTACAATTTATAAAGCGTTTATACGCTCTAAACTCGAGTATAACTCCCACCTCTGGGCAGGTGCTTCGCAAACATCGCTTCACCTGCTTGATAGAATACAAAATCGAACGTTAAGATTGAAAGGTAATAGAACTGCCGCTGAAACAATTGCCCCACTCGAACACCGACGCAATGTTTCATGTCTTTCCTTATTTTATCGTTTCTTTTACAAAAAATGTTCACTCGAAGTAGCCAGTTGCATTCCTCCCCTTAAAAGTTTCTCCCGTAATACTCGTCTCGCAAGGAATGCTCATCAGTTCACCCTTGAGCCTAATTTCGGACGTACCGTGAAATATAGGGATTCTTTTTTTAGCCGAACGACACGAATTTGGAATAGTTTACCCGGCGGGATTTTCCCTTGCCAGTTTGATCTGCAAACATTCAAAACCAATGTTAATCGGCACCTCCTATCTCTCCCCTCCCTATCTTCGTAATGCCCGCGCAGTGTGTTCTACATTAAAAGGAAAACACATAATCCCTTGTGCGCGCGTTAATTATATACAAAAAAAAAAAGTCAGCTCTTTCGTCTTGAAAGTGAACGGTGTGTAAGCGCTAGACGAACAACCGCTGTCTAGTGGTTTTGTTTCAGTTTTTCAGCTTAAGCGGCATTTCTCGATAACAGAAAATTGCAGAGTTTTTCATACCACTTCATGCAAACATTATTTACGAGATACTTGATAAAGTCATTACAAGATCCTTCTTGAGGAAGATTAGGCCGTTGTGGATCAGAAAATGGACAGCAAAGGTGGTATATGGTATCCATTTCCCGTCATCTTACTCTTGAGCGGAAAGTCAAGTATTGTAAAAAAAGCATAGAATTTAAGACCAACATTGGAAACCCTTCGACGCTATGCAGCTCATCTTATTTTTATTTCATCATGCATTGGTGAAAATTTTGCAAATTTAATTTCCAACTCCGGAGTCACGCTTAACATAATCTGCACGAAGTTGAAACCTTTTTTTCTTTTCTCCTTTCCAGCCTGTCAACTATATAGTAGTTGACTATATAAAATGCGCTCGCCTGGTTTTTTGTCTGTAAAAAAGTCAAAAGTGAACCAATTTTCATGATTTTTTTTAATGTTTGTGCTTTCGTCGGATTTTTGATAAGGAATGTTTAAATTATCCCTATACCAGATTTCAGATAGTTTTTTAGCTTTGAATGCTGAAGAAATCAATCTTTATGAACAATCCTCCTTTTTACGTCACCCAATTGAGATACGATTTTTTTAAAGTAATCTACGAAAAAACGAATAAATTAGCAGAAAAAAAGAAGAAGTTGATTTATCAACTTTTCTAGCCTAAAATAAAATCAAAAACAAGTATTAATGACATTTTTTTCATTAAATTTTCACATTTTTTTAATAAATCTCCCGTTAAAATGAAAATCATGAAAATCAGTTTTATTTTTTTTTACAGCCAAAAAACCAGGTGACCGCGAAAGTGTACAATTAGCACAAAAATATTGGTAGTTAATTAAATAGGTAAAATATTTGTTTTATGATGAGCAAATCATTATTTCCATTCCAAATACTAACATTCTTGTAATTTCTTTTCTTAAAAGTTTCTTAAAGTTTCGCAGCGCCTATAGTTTCAAAAAGCCGCTAACGGTCATGTGATAGAAATAGAGTGCGTCTAGCCACCCAAATCTCACACCTCCCTCCTATTCCAAATGAACGCAATTCTGAAAATACCAGGTTATCCTCGATGCCAATCGTATACAACTAGCCGTGACCAATTGAGTCTAACGATTAGGTGGGTGTGGGTGGTTAGAATCCAAAAGGCGAATTATGACGTGGCAGTTATGGCAAAAGTTTGCCGCGTTTCATATTCTCGAACTCGAAATTGACAGGCCTGTATATCGTGTGTTCCTTGAAGGTTTCGTTTCTTGAGCCCCATTTTGGCAGCAACTCGATCCCCATTATGAAATTAATTTTTCATATGACTGGGACTCCCAGAAGTGGCCGACACAAGAAGACGTGAAAGGACGTTGAAAATAATTTATGTTTTCCTAGGGAGTTACATTCATAACAACCGTTGAGTTGTTGTAAGAACGTAACCTGGGGTAAAGGATGATGTGTTTTTCTAGGAATCAGTGATGGTCCTCCCTGTTTTACTGTGTTTGACTCCTGAGTCCTGAGAGGGATTGAAAGCATTACGTGAGACTCGAATTTATGGCCAAAGGCAGTTAGTCATGTACGGAATGGTAAAAAGTTTTATGTAACCAGAACGGACTGCCCCCAAGTTGTTTGACTTTAAGTTCGATTAAATAGTTCTACATAGCTTTTTTTTCTATGGTGTTGGTGTTGTTGTAATGACGTTTTGTTCGTGCTGTCGCGTTCCGGTGTGGTGACTGAGATTATGATGAAATAATTAGAGTTATTTTTTTTCTTTGGGGGGTTTGAACAGATCGAGATTGTTTCTTAATTAATTGGATCTGATTCGGAATTACAATATTTTTAGGCTATTCGAAGTCATGAAGGCAATAAAAATAATGGCTTAAGGGAGGTTAAAAGGAATGATTTGTATTGTCATAAAGTAAAAGTATTATAATTCAGAGGGCGGTTATTGCTAATTTGAATAAAATGATGGCGAAGCGTGATAATTGTAATTTGCATATAATTTCTAGACTTGAAAAAGTCACTGATTGGGATAAGTGCCTATTTGGTTCCTTGGAAAGTTTTAATTTGTTTGTAATTTCTAACTCAGTACACATACACACATTACATAATTCAAGTTGATTGACTTACGTTACGGTTTATTTTAAGTTTGAACCTCATCAATTTCTTTGACTGTTTCTTTCCCTATAAGTGAAAAGAATCGATTTTGTTTGAAAAACAAAGCAACCTTACTCAATTGTTTCTTATAATACTATCAAAAAGCGATTGGTGAATTTTGCTTGAAATTTTCTAAATGCTTGCTAATTTTTTATTAATGTTTTTTAACTTAAAAAATGATATATCTATACATGTATTTAACATTTTCAAATAAAAGTTCTTCTTTATTAAAAATCTGAGACCCTCTACTGCTCCTTTAAAATCGCCTTCATAAATATTCTAAGGCAAAAGTCTAAATCCCCTGTCGGTTCATATATTCATTAAAAATAAATAGAAGCTTAAGTCATACAATAAAGCAAAAGGTGTTCATTTTAACCAATCTTTGCCTTGAAGCCTTAACTTTCATCATAAAATCGCCAAAGTTTCTCAACTCTTATATTCTCAAGCCCACAAGCAAGGATTATATTCCCTTGGTAGTCAAGCCCCCAACCAACCATCTAACACACATCCGACATATTTTTTTGAAATTCCCGCAAAACGATCTGAATTTGCATCTTTTCACTGCCACCAACCCAGCAAAAGCGATTTCGAAGAGGAAGAGCAACAGCAGCAATTGTAGTACCGACATTCACCATGGAAGGATCATAATCCTCAAAAGCATAATTAAGTTTCCGCATGCACAAAAGTTTCTTAATTTCAATTTAAGGAATTTAATAACTTTACGATTTATTGCGAATTCGGCGGAATCCGGGTTTTTCGATTCGATGAATTAAAATGTTCAACCGCCTGCACCCCTTCTTAGTTCGCTAAAGCACACAAAACCCATGTAGGGGTAGAGAACCCACCGAGTATAGTAGTGTTGCTTTCCTGAAATAGAGTGTATTCTTCCCAACACCCATTTAAACATACACCTACACTGAGATTAAGAGCAGTGGCAATTTCAGGACGAGCCTTTGGCTGGATGCAAAATACTGTATTTAAATATGTAGGTCTTCGTGTATCGTGTACCTTCACTGGTACCTATTTCACGTATGAAGCACCTTATGCGCGTCATATTGGGGTAACTGCATCCGCCCAATGCAGATTTAATCATGTGAATTCGTACATAAAAGAGGCGTAATTAATACTCTTCATCCTTTTTTTTAGCGTGTGGGTGTCCTTTTGGCGCCCAGTTTCCCACACTTCCTATTTTTTACGCTCCATGACTTTTTCGTTTAAGATTTTTTCTTGGTGGATTTTTTTTTGTTGTCCTTTCTGGATGTGTTTGACTCTTTTTGGCCAAAAAATACCTATGGATATAGGGTTTGTCACGACTCAGGAGGAAAAAAAGCAACCAAAAGTGATATATTTTTTGGTCGTTTGGCCGGTATACAAGTTTATGGACCGTGACAAAAAATGTTTTCTAGGTATATCGTTTCTCAACGTTCCAATCTTTTTTTTTTAATTTTTAGTTTTATTAAAAAAAAATATATACATTTATTTATATAGAAACCGGCTGCACAAAATTGACAACTTAAGAACTATACCGTCGGTACAAGTAAAGAAGGAGTTTGAATTCAGTTTAAATTTACTTGGATTTGGAAACCTACCTCTAAAGAACTTCTTTTTACTGAATAAGAAAACTGGTTGGGAATTTAATAGTTTTCGAAAGAGGGATGAAGCGAATGGGTCAAAATGAAAATAAATCGAATTTCTGGTTTGTTTTTTTTTTTTGAAGGAGATTAACAGATTTTGACAAATGAAAAAGAAATGAACTATCAATCAACTATCAATCAACCACTCAGTGCTTATACGGATCTTTTTACTTGCGTTTATAGGGACTATAAGGCAAGTTTAGGATTCGTGAATATTAAAAAAATTGAGATAACAATCAAACATGACATTACGATCATAGAGAAGTCTAAAAAAGTGATAGAGAAAAAATGTCTGTCTGTATGTCTGTCAGTATGTATAACGAGCTGCAGTCTAAACGGCTTAAGCGATTATCTTCAAACTTGGTGTGTGTGATTATTTTGGCATTCCCCAGAGGGGAAATTGAAATTTTTTTAGCCCTAAAAATACCGTTACCTGCCATACCACCTTTTAGGAATATCTTATTTTTTTCGAAAACGGCTCTAACGATTTTAATGAATTTTTTTAAGATTTTTTTTGTTGGGATTGGCTGTTATTTGATTAAAACCCAATATACGGGAAAAGTCTATTAACGGGACCATTCATATAACGGTTTTTTTAATTTTAGGCTTTCTCGGCTGTGGTTTTTAATACTTTTTATAAGTTCAAACTGTGTTATTTTCAACGCAAATATTACTAGTTTCTGTCAAAGATTTTGCTGTCCAATGTAATTATGCTCATAAGAGCAAGTACGTGCGACCCAGTCGTGCCTATTTTTTTGTGTCTACTAGTCGACGTGCTACTCAATTGGGCATCTCCAGAACATCGTTGCCACGCATTCTTAAACTTGATCTGTGAAGTTTCTATATAAAATTCAATTGGCACAAAAATTATTGGCGAATGATTTACCGTAACGACTAAAATATGCCATTAGTTTCATTTTGCTTGCGACAGAAAATGTCAACTTTTTGAACAATCTCATTATGAGCGATGAAAAACATTTGCATTTAAATCGATATGTCAATAAGTTGCCAAATTTGATGTGCGGATAATCTGAGAGCATTTTATCAGCGACAATTAAACCCTCTCAAATGCAATGTTTGATGTGGAATTATCGCTAATTGATTTATCGGGCCATATTTTGGAACACGAAACTGTTGCTCCAGAAATCGTTTCTGGGGCGGTATAACGAACAATGTAGGGAAACTTTTTACATCCGGTAGTTCTCAATAATCATGACATATAGTTCCTGCAAGATGAAGCTACAGATTATACCCCGAGTGGCACAATGGCGATTCTGCGAGAAATTTTCGATGACCGAATAATTTCAAAAAAATGCTGATTTCGCGTGGCCACCTCATTTCTTGAAGAAACGGGTTTCCGTCAACAGATCATAAAACATTTTGGAATAACAGAAATTGCAAAATTAAAGTCAGGAACGTTGCGCACCGTAATGGAAAATACCTTATAAGGGGCCATTCACTACCAACAGGAGAATGTAGGTTATTTAAAAGATGCCATTTTGCACACCTATCGTAAAAAAATCAAAATAATTTATAGTTTAATTTAAGCATTTCAATTCAGTCAGCCAAGTTCGCCCACCCTATTAATTGAGTGTACGAAAAATATTTATTACGAAAGACATGTAAACGTTGATTAATTTTCGGCTTAAGAAATTTTTATAAAAAATTAAAGGCTCCTTAATCACCGGCAGTACGGCTGTTGCAGATATACGTCCACCGCTGGTGTCACAGAAAAATGAAACCAAGCATGAAATCGTTAAGCGTAATATTCGCAATGCTTGAAATGCCCATCAGCTTATTCTAGAGCCCAGCTTCAGGCGTACAGTCAAATACAGGGATTCTTTCTTGAGCCGTACCACTTGAATATGGAATGCCTTGCCGAACTCTGTTTTTCTCTTCGATTTTGAAATTCAGAACTTCAAAACAAATATGCGTCGGTACCTTCATTTAAATTCTTTCTTATTTTACTTATGCCCCCGTTATATTTTATCGACATTATAAGGGTTGCTAAATGCATTTAGTACAGGCTTAATAAGTGACTTAGAAATTATATATAGGAAAACTTTTATCCGTTTTAAAATTTATATTTTAGAGTTTTCAAGATAATTGTAAGACATGCGTAAGAAAATTTAAATACACAAAATATAGGCTGTCGATTTAGTATAAGTTAGAAATTGTTTAAAACGTTTTTTTCTAAAAAAATAGTTCTTATAACACATATCAGTAATAAGCAATAGTTTATTGATTTGCTTTTTAAGCTTTAATATGACAGTACCTACCCTTCGATTGCAATAAATATTGAAAAGGAAATTTGAATAATGTTGTTTTAACCTATGAAGTAGTTCTATTGAGAGTAGAATTATTCTTAAAAAGAAAACTCTATTTATTCCTAAAACGGCTTGTTTTTAAGATCTGAATGGCCCTGACTATCCTGCAATGGTGAGTAGTTATCTCTTCACATATTATAACCTCTGAAAAACTTTGTAAAAAGCTTCTGCATTTGCATTTTTTACAAATTTATAATTAAAGAAAGCCCAGAAATGTTATCTTGCTCAGCTTTATAGCTACCCTGCAACCTCATAGAATCGTTTAATATTAAACATTTGTTTTCTCAACACGTTTAGGTGATACCCTTTTCAAGGACCTAACTTATCTTTAGTTTCAAAACACTCAAACAAAACAATGTACACCTTTATTATGTTACCTTTCTTAAAAAAAGGAAAAAGAAAAACATATAATATAAAACCACCATTTCATTTTCTAGCCTCTTATCATTTCGTTTAATGTACCCAAGGACACACTATTGGTCCCTTATATGTCTTTTTATATACTTGCCCAACTGTTCACTCTTCCTGTACAAAATGCAAAACAATGTCTTCACATAATATGTAGATATGTTACGTTTAATGTACATATAGATGAGGACATTTGTCATTTCTCACTCATGTTAACATGACATAAACTTGTATCATATAAAATACGACCCAAATGCTTGTAGTTTTAAAGTATCTTAGCGTACTTCAACAGTAAAGCTCAAATAATGGATGCTTTCACTGAATTACTCTATTCAAGGACATCATGTATAAGTGTTTGTTGTATGTGCAGTGTGCACAGGTTTAAGAAAAGTATCAAAACAACAACAAAAAATTGTAAGAAAAAATCAGGACAACCTGACAACATTATCAGAGCCCACCAACACGTTACACATGAATTTGTCATTTTTGAATGTGACACAGTAAAGTCCTTTATTTCCCTATCTTTATACTTCGTTGGTTTTGAGTTCGGCATTTTAAGTTATACAATTGCGATTATCTTGTGAGCCGAAATGCCTCTTCGAAACTACCGGCATAAGTTTTGTGACAAACTTTCACCAGTCTTCTATGTAAAGTAAGTTTTATTGATGGTTTTGACGGTTCTCAGGTGAAATGATGAGGTTTTAAAGTTTTTTCTTCCGATATGGAACTTATCTCTTTTGGCAAAGGAAGTCATTTCCATCTTCGCAGACAATACGAGTCTTTGGAAAGAACAGTGTGTTGAAAAAAGTTATGAACGTTTGAAAAATATCTACCAGCTATAATTTTTAATGTGTTCCATTATATATATATTTCTAATTTATATAGTGAAATAAGATTGAAAACTTTTAAATGTGCAAAGTTTGAAAGAAAAATGATTTGACATTAAAATCTTATATTTGTTTATGGAAATTTAAATTTATTGGTTTCCTTGACAAAATGCTTAAGTCTCATTCTTTTTGAGAATTAGGTTGAATTATTTTCTTTTCACAATGCATCATTCTATTGATACATATGTACTTACAAAATAATTTTCCCGCAAAAAAAAAATGATTTCATTCTAAGAATTTAGATGAAAACATGTTTATAAATATATCTATGAAATTTTTTTGGAATCCAGAATTAGAGTTAATTTCGATTTTCTGAGCAATATTACTTCTTTAACAAGCTTTCTACTTTCCCCAGAATTACGGTTGTAAATATTGGATATATTATTCAAAAAGTTAACGTTATTTTCTATTCGAGAAAACAGATAATGTGAGTCTATATGAATACAAATCCACAAGCACGTATTACCTTACCTTACTTTAAATGGCGCTACAGTCCGTGGTGGATTTTCCAGCTAGCCCAATCAACAGCTATCGGTCTACAGTTTCACTCGTGAGGTTTTTCGAGGTGCTCTTGCACTTGTGTTTTGAAATTCTGCCCATCAAAATGAGAGAGAAAAACCGAGGCAGGCAAAGCGTTCCACATTCGTGTGGTAGAACTAAAGAAAGAAACTCTATACTTAGCAGTACGTCCGAAGTTGGGCTAAAGGGTAAGCTGATGGTCATTCGTTTCAGAGGATGAATGCAACTGGCTATTTCGCTAGAGCATATTGATGATAAAAGTAACGATAAAATAAAAAAGCAAGAAACATTACGTCTGTTTTCAAGAGATGTAAATGTTTCTGTTATTCATTTTCAAAGCTCTTTTTGAACTCTATCAAGAAAACTCAAGTGGGTTATGAGAGCACCCGCCATATGAAAATTATACTCCAGTTTGTGTCGAATAAATGCCTTATATATAGATTGTAGCTAGATCGGAAGGGGTGAAGAACTTCTTGCATCTTCGAAGGAAAACTAAACACTTCGCAGCATTCTTGGCGATGTCAAAAATGTGCTCATTCCACAGAAGGTGGTCTGTAATGTACATACCAAGAACTGAGAGGTTATCAGTTTCTTCGATGCAAGTGCCACTCAAGGATAGTGGCATTTGGGGTATATTCCGCTTCAACGACAAAAGACAACATTGAGTTTTTGAAGCATTAAATTCTACACTATTCCTTATTCCCCATATTACAATGGTAACAAGATCAGAATTAAATGAACTAATCATACGCTGACGTAAATAAATATGAACACCTGAGAGTACTGTCGTCTGCAAAACAATTTATTGGATTAGTTGTTTCAGATAGTAAATCGTTGTCCCAGAGACAAAATAGAGACCTGGGACACACCAGCATTTATTTTGTGAATATCTGACTTAAATCCGTCCAACACAACTTGTATATAGCGGTTCGAAAGGTTATTACTAATCCAACGAAGAAAAGAAATGCACGCATTTTCGATAAAAAGGCTTGATGCCAATGCTATAATTTTGCTTCCACCAAACGGTGGAGAGATTGTTTTAACTTTTCGGTGAGATAAACCATCAAATCACCAGTGGATCTATTGCTGCGAAAGCCGTACTGCCGGTCATTAAGAAGCTTTCGATCTGCAATATTTTTCTTAAGCTAAAAATTATTCAGCGTTTCGATGACCTTGGAAAGAATGGACGTAAGAACAATTGGTCGATAGTTTGAGGGTAAGGAAGATTCGCCTTTTTTAGGGATAGGCTGGACAAATACTGTTTTCTATCCACTCGGAAAGAGCTCAGAAAAATAGGACTGATGGAGATGCTTACGCGGAGGTTTTGCCAGCGTTGAAAAACACCTCTTCAGAAAAATAGCGGGGATATAATCCGGGCCAGCGGATTTGTGTATATTGAGATCTTTTAAGACTCTTGCGACTCAAAGCGAACGAAAGAAGATTGGTTCAATAAAATCATTTACGCTCTCAAGTACAGGAGGAGTTCTAACATCTGCTGGCAGCATTGAGTTTGCCGAAAATTGGGCTGCAACCAGATCTGCTTTTTCTTGAGAGCTGACAGCAGGAGTATCATTGAAGACGAGAGTAAGAACCGATGATGACGAAGAGTTCTTTACGTTTTTACAAATGACCAAACATTTTTACTGCCTTTGTGACATTGCAGTATTTTTTTGCGGAATTTGTTGTTCATGTAAATATTTGCTTTGACGGATATGAACTTCTTCGGCAAGAGTTTGACAAGCAAGTATTACCCTCTTTAATGTATACTTTGATATTTCACGAATTTGTCCACCTCAGTCGGCATGACGCGGTTCCTCATATACAACTAATTTACAATTTTTCGTTCGCATGGAAGTACAACAATAGAGTTCAAATTTTTCGGACATGTCGTCCGTCAACCGTATTTCTCATTGAATTTGAACTTCCGATTTTTAATGGAGTAAGGACAAAAATTAATCAAAAATGGAGTGACAGACTATCGGAAAAGTACAAGAACAGCTTTAAACAACAAAATCAAACATGTTTTTTGACATCACCAGAAATTTGTTGCCAAAAAGAAATGTAATCGTGATTCACGTACATTTTGAAATGTAAAATGTACATATGTTTTCTTTTTAGTTTTAGTTACAGAATTATTATACTGCAGCAAATATTTGAAAGTGGAAATTCATTGATTCTTTTTTATTATTAAATTTAAGTGACCCATATTTTCCAAACAATCCTCTTACATAATTCTAATTCGCTTAGAATGAACAAATTTCTGAAAACAGTATTATGAAAAATGATCCCTTCAAAAAAGATTGATAGCAAGAAATTGCATTTAATCCTTGATGTTATATGTATATCACCATTCTGTTCGTCTTTTTTATAATTGTTGTTGTTACTATTTTGCTAGTCTACTAAGAGTTTATCATCATCGATTTATTTCAAAGTAGAATCTTCACTTCCATTTTCCATTTATATGTTAAAATTTTAAACGATTCCTTCATCCATCTCGGAGCCAACATCGCTGTCGTTTTATCTCCGATATTACAGCAATATATTTCGCCCTTAATGCAAAGTAAGTAAATCGCCTCCCCAAACACACACAGCCAGTCATCGATTTTCTTAGCCTCTTTTTCTCCATTCAAAACAAAAACAAACCATCCTCTTGAAAACCACCCACAATAATGACAACAAAACGAAAGCCATTTGCCTAGTTCTTCCAATAAATTTCACTCATAAACCAAGAAATTCACATGAACACTCCAGGCAATAATATTAACGTTAACTGGCAGCTTTCAGGCTACAGAAGAAATACACGAGACGAAGGGATGAAATCAGCGGATATCCAACTGACTGACTGCTACATCAGGACGACTTGAATAGCTCGTGCTATTAAAACCTCTTTACATCCATCAATAAACTATTCAAAAGTTTGTTGAAAAAAAAATTCCTCCGAATTGTCCCTAGCTAGCTTTCACAAACTAAGCTCATATCTTTGTCTAAAAAAAAAGACTTCTATAACGAATGTCGGTGGCAGTATGTAACGTAACGTCTGAACGAAATAACGATGTTAAATTTTCCATTTATATGTACGTCCTCCGAAAAGTATCCCTTACCATCATATAGCCAAACTTAAGATACACTTATTCGCATTCGTACCTTTTCACAATTACCTTACCGATGCCGGATGAATTCTAACCATCCGGCCAGGATGGCTATTGCCTACAAGGCACAACAAAATAAATATAGCAAGAACAAAAAAAGGAGCAAAATCTGGAAGCACCACAGAGAGATGATGATTCAGGTATTCTTTCGGCCTTCTGGGAGCCCTCTATTCTTTCCCTGACTTCTGGACCAACAACGGCCGCCATTTGGCAGTTTATTCAAAAAGGATTCCCCTTTTTTTCGTTACCTTGGGAGTTTTATGTGCGCCAAGATGGACTATGATGGCGACGACCAAGACCAGGATCGACAACGGACGACGAAGGACGGTTAGTTTGGGGTGCTGAACGTTTTCATATGGACATTTACCTCATAAAGTTAGGTACACATAAAATTGTGAAAATTCGCCCTTAAAGCACCAAAAAAAGCAAAGCTAAAATTTTTGTAGGGACAAGAAAAACTGCGCCTGTAAACGAAGGAATCTTTATTATTCTTTCGGTGGCTGGTGTTTAGGTTTGCTTCGTCCTTTGTGTCCTACGATGATTTCACCCTTCTGGGGAGATGTTTTTTTTTTTGTTCTCTTTCTATAGGTACTAGTGTTGTTTTAAGGGACGACAAATGGTTTTATTTTTGTGCCATGCCATGTGTCGTCTGTTTATGATATATGCTCAACGGTATGTCCTTGCTTAATAGGGTTGCCAAACTACGTTATAAATTATTTGTGTGGTGCATGTGAAAAGAGCAATTTCTTTTTTCTATATTATAGGGTGTTTTTTTTTCTTCAAGTAATAATATACAGTAAGAATTGAGCTGGGATTAAAAACTTAGTTTTACAGGTTTAGAAGTGTTAACTAACTTTTTAAAAAGTTTTTCAAATTTGATAAAGCTGTTGTCTCTAACTACAACTTTCTTGTAGTATTGTGAAATAATTATTTAGTTTAAAATTTCGTATTGCAGCTTACCCCTTAAGTGTATCTACTTTGTTCAATGGTCCTCTTCAGAACTGTTCCAGGCAGAAAAGTTCAGACTTTTTGTCTTCCATATGAGGAATTTTCTTTTATTTTCTGAACTGTGTGTATGTATCTGGATATATCTGGGATGGAATAGGATAAGGTGATAGTTGATTGTTGATCATCAAAAATAATGCTTTTGCTCCACGTAAGGTGATTATCAAAGTGATCATCACCTTTTTGCTATGGTTTTCGGGTGACAGCTATTTAGTTGTCCCCTTCATACATTTGTGTATAATATTTGTAGGAAAAATAAGTTGTGTCGGCTTGGGTTCTATTATATTTCCATTTTTTTATGAAAAATAGTGAAAAATTATTAAATTTTAAGCAAAAACTGTAATATGTAGTAATTTAAACTTCAATGCAAACACAACGAGAAAGGAGACAATTATGACAAAAGTTCAATTGCTTGAAACTAACTTAAGAACAAAACAAATATTTTTACATTCTGCAACAAATTTTGTTAGCGGCCTATTTACGTTCAAGGATCTTACATAATGCTCACATTAATACTTTTAAGATACATATGTACATAATAAATGTTCGCCCAGAGCTTGAGAGGGCATTGTAGAATCTGGCCAGCCCGGGATGCATTTCAATATACGCCGAGATCATCGAAATTTTTTGTCCTTATATGTATATATATTATACATAAATATTTCAAGAAATATGTACTTATATTTTTGGAAAAAAAATTGAACAAGAAACAAACATTTTCACAACAAAACACAACAGCTGATTAAAATGCCATTTTATTGTTATTTTTTATGGAAAAAAATACTAAACAAAATCACAACGTTTAAACTTCTTGCAAAAACTGTGTTAAGCAATTCATTTTACATTTTTTCCAAAGTCAACAGAAAAGCTTTTAATTCTGGATGAATCTGATGAGGAATTTGTCAAAAATTCACTTTTACTGCTGATATTATCTTCTTCTTCTTCTTCTTCTACTTCTTCTTCTTCTTCTTCTTCTTTTTCTTCTTCTTCTTCTCCTTCTTCTACTTCTTCTTCTTCTTCTTCTTCTTCTTCTTCTTCTTCTTCTTCTTCTTCTTCTTCTTCCTTTTCTTCTTCTTCTTCTTCTTCTTCTTCTTCTTCTTCTTCTTCTTCTTCTTCTTCTTCTTCTTCTTCTTCTTCTTCTTCTTCTTCTTCTTCTTCTTCTTCTTCTTCTTCTTCTTCTTCTTCTTCTTCTTCTTCTTCTTCTTCTTCTTCTTCTTCTTCTTCTTCTTCTTCTTCTTCTTCTTCTTCTTCTTCTTCTTCTTCTTCTGTTCCTTTTATTCCTGTAGGTATACTTTCTGATCTCGAGTGGGATCACAATTCTCCCACTTTTCTGCTTCACACTTAGTGTACCCACCTGTGGGGTTCCCCGATTTGCCCTCAGAAAACGCCGGCAAGCCTTCCGGTTTTTGAATTATTTCAGGAGTGGTTAGGCCATGCTTCTCTTCCTTCTTGATTGTAAAGGAATGTTGTATGAAATTGCCTTTTGTACGCCGTTTTCCGAATCTCTTCTTAAAACATGACAGTACCAATTGATCCGGTCGCGCTTTATCTTTTTAAGATGGCATTTTTGACTCTGGCTTACTCTGATACACGGAGAGAATTGAAAAATCAGTAATTGCGAAATTTTCATTTGTAATTTACAAAACATACTTTTTTCGTAAATCACGAGTTATGTATTTAAAATTGATCCAATAATTTGTAATTTAGCTTTCAAATCAACTGAAATTGCAACATTTTTAAAGTTGCAAGTTACGATTTAAAGTCACAATTCAAGCATCCATTTTAAATGGTGAAATATAACTTTTCTAGCGTAATTTGCTACTTCAAAGAAATAATCTTACTTCTACAACTTGTGAATGTTGAACTTAGAAAAATATTTCATGATTTACAACCACTAAACCTTAGAATGAATACAATTTACTAATGGTCGGAGACGTAAAACTAACATCATTTCAGGATGGTAATTTGCAAAAATATTTTGCTGATATACAACCACTGAATTATAGAATCAAGAATAAAATGGAATAAAATAGAAACATTTGTTTAATTTTTGCATGAAATCCTTTTTCCGAAATCAACATCACTTCAGTCAGAACCTATGCATATACATTTGTATGTGTATGTCAGTTCTTACCATTTACCTAACGGTCGCCTGCCTTTTGTACGTGTTCTTTATTGTTATATTGTTTTTCTTTTGATTTTTATTTTTTCAATGTTCAGTTGTTCAATATGTCATTGGTTGACAAGTCGTTAAATTCGTTTTAGTAAAAATAATTTTTTCAAGCAATTTTGCTGATGGCCGGCGTGACGCGGAGAGACATTCTAAAGCTTCCCAATATTTCATCATGTGTAAAGACTGTGACTTGGTACCTACAATAAATATGTAAGTTGAAAACAATAAAAACAAATATCGTTGCTTTTAAACATAATTACCTATTAACATTTATTTATGTTTTTTAATTTACTTAGTTTATATTACAAAGTAAAGGACGAACAAAAACTTGGAAACTAATAAAAGTGTTTATTTTTGGAATTTGTAATGCAAAAATCGTCAATATTTTTCATGCATATCAGGGTTCCTTCAGATTCACGCATATGGAGGTGGTTGAGAGAAACATATGTACAATGTACATGTACATGCATCAGTATACCTTATCTGCAGCTGTAGCGCCAACAATTTTTTCTAACAGTATACAAATTCAACCACGCCAAAATTATATTTGTAAATAACAATAAAGTTACTTATTTTACGACAAAATGTTTTTGAATTGAGGTGGAAATGGTTCAAAAAACAAAGTAAATTGCTTCTCAAAAATTGCAATTTACGATTAAAAAATGTTAAGTTATGGCTCTCAGTTCGTAGACCCATATTATTTGTTTGCAAACTGTGAAAAAAGCTACTCCGTTTTATAAAATAAAGATTCTTAATCCACAACTAAAAGATGGTAATCTACAAAAAGCTTTTGTAATTTACAATCCAGGAAAATGCAGAATTGATAAAAATTGAGATCAATTTGCGATATGCTTATGACAATGTTTTATTTCTCTCGGTCGAATTATTGATACTTAAAAGTGTTGATTTACAATTTTCGAGTATGAATTTCTTTATTTCGCCTCTTTTCGTAAATTGCAAACGAATAGTGTTAAATTACAAAAATTTTGAGCTAAGGTGAAAAACTAGATAAAATGTTCGTGATTTACAGCTCATTTTTCTTGATTTGATCCTGGAATTCTCTCCGTGTATTTGTAATTTATATTCTTCCACTCAGCTGCTCTATGTAAGTGCTGGACGCACAGCGGCAAGGGGGCTTTCGATCGCAGAAGATAGCAGAGATTTACCGCCACTTCATCCACCCTAATCTTACGGGATGATTAGTGTCGTCAAAACAAGTTGCTTCGTTATTAATCATAGATCCCATATATTTAAAGTTTTCGCAGTTAGGAAGCACTGTTCCATTCAAATAAATATCTCTTATAGGACTGAGTGGATAAGAAAACAGACAGTATAAGTATTCAGTCCTTTTTGAACTAATACGGTACCCATTTCCTTCAAAAATATCCACTTAGGTATACGTCAAGTGCTCGCTGCAGATGTGGGATCATCGCTTTTTAGGGCTCCAAAGTGTTATGAAGTTTCTCACTAGTTCTGTGCTTTTGTTTTATTAGAAATGGCCATTTAATAAATGTTTTCGAGGTTGTTGTTATAGCATCCACCGTGAATAAGAGAACTTAGTTATACCTAACGACCAAATGACATAATTCAACTTTTTCTCTAATTTGAACATTTCGTCTAATGTTTTTATTAAGTAAGTAACTTCTTTAACTTTAAGTTTCTTAATTCCCATAAAATCAAAACCGTACTTTCTACCTCCTGTGCTTTTAATTAAGTCAATTTTGTACGACAATAGCTAGTCTACACAAAATTACATAACAGAACGATGAAATAAATTTTCTTCCCATTGCGCTAATTAAACTCAGTCAAGCCACCTGCCATACCCTTACTCTTTTGGCCTTAAATCGCAAGAAATTCGCTAAAGCAAACATCGACAAACATTGCAAAGGTCGCAAAATTGCCGTTTCACTTAAACTTTTGCCTTAACAAATAAACATACCTACGTTCCTTTGCTCGTTTTTCAGCGTCTGCTTCTGCTGATGACGACTGAAAAAACACACGTTCACTTAAGAATGTACATAGCGCTGTTTCCGGTCGATGCGCAACATCAACTTCATTCATAAACACACGAAAAGTTAAACCTCAAAAGAGCAAATTTTCAATTTACTTAGCACAAACACATCAGGAGCTAGCAACTTGGCACGCTCTCTCAAAGCCTATTTCATAACCATTAGGAATGAGTTTTCCTATCAAATTATCGTCGTCATGGATGTATGTATGTATGTATAGAATAAACCTCCTTCTATCAAAAACCTATAACCCCATTCGTCATAGAATCAAGACGAAGAAGGATATTAACTCTAGAACAGGACTCAACCGCCAACGGAATCTAAAACAAGTTTCAAAAAAAAAAAAACGGATCTAGTGATATTATTTTCAGTATAAAATGGCAAAAACCTCAGAAGTTGATTTCGTTTCAATTTCGAATTCATTAAGTTTGGCTGAGGAGCGTATTTAGGTTATGTGGTGTAATGACATTATGAAACCCACTTAACTCGGAATTCTAAATTGCCAACACCATGCGGCTTCAGAATTGAAGAGTTTGCCAACGATGATCAAGGATGAGGATGTCAGTTAAGTCAGGGAAGGACTTCTTCGCTATACAGCTTCTGTATCTGCTTCTACAAATGAAAGATGAATATAGACGAAGGGCAACGAAGAAGAAGCATCTCGTCAGTGATGGCAAGACAACTTTTATAAGCTTTATTTGTTTCACGAGAAATATACAACAGATAGGGATCCTCTAGGGTTTTTTTTCTTTCCTGGCGCTCACAAACACCCGCACGTTCTACATCACATATTATAATACGAGTATACTTATGTATGCTCCCAGAACTATCCTGGTATATCCTGGAATCGACAGCGGTTTAGAGTGCGCTTGTCATTTTAAAATGATTAATTTCTCTGCTTGTGTTTTTCTATCGCCATGTCGTCTGATGATAGTTGTGCTGCTGCAATTTTTTCGTTAGCTTTTGGTCATGTGGTATGTTGTATGTTTGTGTATGTGTTTTGCATTAGAGATGCCTCTGTTTTGTTTTTTTTTTCTGTTAGGAAACTAGTCAAATTTATTCCAAGTTGAAAGGTTTCAAGAGCACACAGTCAGTTGCGTTTCTGAAATATGATTAATTGCACTTAAGAATGGATTGTTTTTTATTTAGTCGGAATTTTTGTCCATGCAGGGTAAATGGTGTCGAGTAATAATTGCAATTTTTTGTGAGGTTAGGTTTTTAATGATTATCTAGACTCTAGAGGATATTAAATTGGTTTTTGCTCAGACAAAAAATGTGATGTGATGTGATATAATCTGCAGTTATTGATGGCGTAAGTACGTATTTAGTTTATTTTATATGTAGGTATATATTTTGTATTATTTTATATATTATTACTGACTGTTTCTTATTCAGTTTAAGTCCCTAGATTATGACTTTTTCTAATCTCTTCAATAATAGTTAATACTTACCATAAGTATATTTTAAAGCCGCTAAATGTTCAAAGTAATGTACATGGCGAAATTCAAGTTATGTATGATATTGCTTATATTTCATTAGAAAAATAACTAATTGAAATTTATATAAATATCTATTTATATATAACGTATCCAACCCGTTTAAAAATGGCTTTAACTTTAGTTTAAAAAGAAATATTTTATTTAAAGATTTTGGTACACAGTTCTAAGAGCTTCTGACGGTAGTATAATAAAAAAAGTAATACGTCTGAAAACTACTGAAAAATCTTTTTTTAATTAACAAAAAAATAAAAGAAATTATTCTCGATGATATCTAAATCTTTTCAAATTACATTTTGTTTTTGGAAATCCATTCAACCATTACAGAGAAAGTCAAAAATAAAAAAAGGAACTTTTCTGAAGAGCTGTTTTGAATGCAAGTTTTTGGCCAAACGATGCGCCATTCCTAAAACAACATATCAAAAAATCTAAATAAACAGTGTCTTTCCTTAACGATTATACGGCAGGTTCCTTTATTTTAAGTTTATCGAATACGCCTCTAGCAAAACCCATATGATCAAGTATGTACTAAATTTAAAGAAATTTAGTTCAGCCGTTTATGCCAAATAGTTACATAAATATTTTCCAATAGGAAATTGATAACTTTGATCCTATCACGCACCCTTGGGGCAATTAGGAAGTCATTAATGTCAAAGTAAGTAGAAACAGTATTTTTGAATTTCACGAAATTAATGGCGGCAACATTAGGAGTGTGGGCATAAAGCGGATATATTTGACAAAATGTCTGACAATGTTTTGTAAAATTAGGAGACATAAATTCATCGGAAAATATGAGTTTTGTGTAGACATAATGTAACTCAAATGGTCTGCGGTTTACTAAAAAAAATGATTTGTAAGCCGATACTGAAAAACTCTATCAATAAATTAAGACAAGTTCTATAGTTGGTCTTTTGTTTAAATGAAAGATAATCTACAAATTATAAGGTAAATTATAAAGTTTAAATTATAAAGTAAGAAAAAATTAAAAATAAAGTAATAAAAATAAATAAATAAATGAATAGATGTTTTTAACATTCTATACATACAAACATTGCAATATTTTGGATTCCTAATTCGATTGTAAGCTTTAAACCTTTTCAAAATAAATAAAACGCATTTAGTTTAATGTTATGGTAAAGAATTCAGCTTTATTATAAAGATAAGGGTTTGCATTATGTTTTATAAATGATTTTGGTGAAGTGACCGCCGCGGCTGGTTCGAATAAATTCCAGCCGAGGCCCAATTTTCCCAATTTTGTGAAAATCGTTTTGGGCGTGACGTGCATGATGGTCCTTCGGCTTCTATTCTTGCACGAGTTGGATTTTGTAAGCCTGCAAACCAAGATCCTTCCGCAAAATCTTCCATAAAGTAGATAGGCACATATCCAATTGTTGCGCGCGATGGCGGATGGACTCACAGGTCTTCATCGATACTTTGCTCTACCGAAACGAACCATTATATTGGTAATAAATTTCCACAATATGCAAACTTGTTCAGGAGTAAATCAATTCATTATGAAATGGAAAACCAAACTGAGCATAAATCAATTGACAGCTGTCAAAAAGACCAACTCCGAAAAGAGTATTGCCAGATTGAAAACCACACGTCTATTAAAATAAAAAAAAAATTTTTTAGAAAACTTTCTTATTTTTTTTTAATTAGTTTTAGAATTTTCTTGGAAAAAACTAAGTATGCAATAAAATTTGAAAACTAAATGTCGAGGAAAAATAATATTGAAAATACTTTTCGAAAAAATATTTAATTTTTTTTTCTAGTATGTCATTGTAAGGAAATCTATAGTTTTCATCTGGGAAAATTATTTAAAAAAAATCAATCCACCCATTTTCAAAATAACTCGAAAACCAAATTCATTTTTTTTTTTTTTTTTTAAATCGAAACAAAAAGTTTTTGAAAATTTTGAAATGCAATATTAATTGAATTATAAATGACTTTCTGTGTGCAAAATTTTATTGAAATCGAGATAGTAGTTTACGATAAAACCGCATTTGAAAAAAACCGGTTGTATGAGAGGTACCGTTAAAGAACAAATTTCCAAAATTTATTCTAACTGAGAGATGAATTGTTGTAAACAGTTAGCACCCTGAAAGTCTTATCAAAATCGTTAAAACTTTTCGTTAAAAATTGTATGGCAGGTACCGTTATTTTTCGAGTTAGAGAAAAAAAATGAAAAACGCCCCCCGAGATACTACCTAATAAACACTAAATACCAAGTTTGAAGCAAAAACCGACCCATCCGTTTAAGCTGTAGAGACGCGAACCGACAGAAAGACAGACAGAGAGACGGACAGAATTTCCGAACCCACTTTTTCCAACTTCTCTATTATCGTAATGTCATGTTTGATTGTAAGTTTTTCTTTTGCACGAAACCATAACTTGCATTATAGTACCTATACTTACATACTTAGGGGGCGCTACAAATCGGGACGAACCTTGGCCTCTACCAACATGCCTCCCCAGCCAGCTCGGTCTTTGGCTAGCTGCCTCCAGTTTCGCACTCCAAGTTGGTTGAGGTCTTCCTTGACTGCGCCTACCCTATGGGATGGGATCGAAGATCCTGGGAGCATTGTTATCCATTCGCTCTACATGACCTAGCCATCTTAAACGTGATATGCGTATTTTTTTGACCAGGTCAATGTCGCTGTACAGCTCGTATAGTTTTTGGTTGAACCTTCTCCTCCAAAGCCCGATAACGCAGATAGGGCCAAAAATCCTCCGAAGAATCTTACGCTCGAAACGACTAAGGATATCTTCATCCGCTTTAGATAGAGTCCATGCCTCGGCGCTATAGAGCAGGACTGGGATGATTAGGGTCTTATACAGAGTCTCCTTTGTCTTTCGAGAGAGGGTTTGCTACTCAATTGCCTTCCTAGCTCATAGAAACAGCGATTGGCAAGAGTAATTCTTCGCTTTATTTCTGACGAGATGTTGTCAGATTTTATAGCGGATCCGAGGAACACAAAGTCTCTAACTACCTCAAAGTTGTACCTGTCTATTGTGATGTTTCGTCCAATCCGCCTGTGTTATGTGTTCCTTTTTGTAGACAGCAGGTACTTCGTTTTGACCTCATTGACTGCTAGTCCCATCTTAGCCGCTTCAGCTTCAATGCTAGCAAACGTTCCAGTGACAGCTCGCCGGAGTTCTGCTAAAGATATCTATGCCGTCAGCGTATGCTAGCAATTGCACAGACTTGAAAAAAAATTTCCCACTACAATTGACTTGCGAGTTTCTTATAATTTGTTCAAGTATTAAGTTGAAGAAATCGCACGATAGCTCATCACCTTGTCGGAATCCTTTCTTGACGTCAAAAGTTTCTGTGAGGTCATTACCAATCTTGGCGGAGCAGAGAGAGTTCTCCATCGTCATCCTGCACAGTCGGACGAGTTTTGTGGGGATGCCAAAACCTGACATGGCTCTGTATAGCTCGTCTCTATAAATGCTATCGTACGCGGCCTTAAAATCAATAAAGAGGTGGTGGATCTGCCGTAGCGTGAACATTTGATCGATTGTGGACTTTCCTGGTCTGAAACCACACTGATAGGGGCCAATCAGGTTGCTGACGAAAGTCTTCAGGCGTTCACATAGTATGGCAGAAAGGATCTTGTAGGCGATATTCAGGAGACTAATTCCTCTATAGTTGGCGCAGTTTAGAGGGTCTCCTTTCTTGTGGATCGGGCAAACGATGCTGAGGTTCCATTCATCAGGCATACTTTCTTCTGACCAAACTTTAAAGATGAGTTGGTGTATGCACTCCACCAGGTCATCTCCGGCCGCTTTAAAAAGTTCGGCGGGTAATCCGTCGGGTCCAGCAGCTTTCTTGTTTTTTTAGTTTAGATATTGCTATCCTCACTTCATTTTGGTCAGGTGGACGGAAGTTTTGTCTGTCATCGTCCATGTTGAAAGGTTCATTCTGCCTGACAGCGGGACTTTGGTCTTCATCGCCGTTTAACAGTCTGCAGAAATGGTCCTTCCATGTACTCAGCACCGACTGTGACTCTACTACGAGATTTCCATTTCTATCTCTACAGGCTTCTGTGCGGGTTTTTTTTCCTTGGCACGATATTTTTACCTGTTGGTAAAACTTCCGCACGTTGTTCCTGGATTATCATCTCTCAATATCTTCGATCGTGCGCTTCTCATGCTCTCTCTTTTTCTTTTGGAGAAGCCGGTGTTCTTCCCGTCTTTTCTGCTCGTAGAGCTCGCAAGCAGCTTTTGTCTTTCTTTGCAGTGCCGCTTTATATGCTTCTTGTTTGGCTGCATGGGCCTGCCTGCACTCGTCATCAAACCAGAGGTTTCGTGGTGGTGGTCTGGTGAAACCTAGCACATCAGTTGCGGCATCTCTGATGGCTTGTTTGCAGTGTTGCCACTGATCTTCGGCACTTAATGCTGGCGGTATTGGATTTCTTGAGAGGTTACGGGATATTCGATCGGCATAGGTTCTGGCGGTTTCTTGCGATTACAGCTTTCCGACGTCATACATCCTCACAGTATTACCCCGTTGTTGTGGTATTCGGGTTTTTCGCATTCTTACTTTTGCTGCAACAAGGTATTGATCCGAATCGATGTCAGCTGCTCGAAAAGTGCGAACATCCTAAATATTGGAGGTGTGTCTTGCATCGATCGCAACATCATCAATCTGATTGACGGTTCTTTGATCTGGGTGTCGCAAAGTCCCTTTGTGTATATCGAGTTGAGGAAAGCGTGTGCTTGCAATGTTGATGTTATGTGCCGCTGCGAATTCAATTAGCCTAAGGACATCGGCTCAGACAATTACAAGACAACACACAAGACAACATTGATACAGGGTAGATCAGAAGAAAGGGAGAGAACGGGAAAACAGAAAACACATAACACATGTCAACAGCACGCAGTTGGTTTTCGGACGGTCCACCATCCTACTTATAACCACGTGCAACGATGCTTGATCTCGCTGATCTCACGGAAAGCGATGCTTTATCAGAGCCAAGGCCGTTGATTTCAGTTCGCATTCAGTGTGCAGAAAATAAAATAAATCTTTTCTTGTTCGCTGTCGAAAAAGTCTTTTTTTCCTGCTAACAATTTCACGGAAAATTAACTGCGCATAAGACTTTTCATCTTTTAGATTCATATATATACATATGAACGTATATTAAAATAATTATTCATTTCAATACTAGAAAACTTTATCATAGCATTTGCATATTTTCAAGAAAAGACGCGAAAAAATCTTTAAATTTTCGTAGGTGATGGAAATAGATGTTCTTTAATATTTCATACAGCTTTTTTAATCAGTCTAACATGATCAATGTCACGGTATTCAAACAGCCTATACAAGATAACCAAACCGAAAAAAAAACATTTCTACGTTTTAGCCATCAACCCGGTCTCTGTTAGTGCATGTACCCAAATTAATATTTAAATACCCAACTTGAGTCTACATAGCCACAACACAATTTGTTCTAATAATTTCACGGTTCATTAGCCGCACAACACAAATTAGTATTATCCTTGTTGGTTGCACAACCGATTAATTGAATATTAAATTATCTCCGAAATGCAATTAAATTCATTAATATACCAAAGACGTTTCATCCTGTTATCCTGCCACTGGACTTTCAATATTACTATGTTGTTCTAAAAGACCTTGCTCATGTATTAGGTTGTCTATTGAACACACACACGCAAATATTTCAATTTCCTCAAATAGCAATTTGCTAGGTAAAGAGCTATCTCTTTACCTCAAAACAAATAATGATGACTGTCATTATGCCAAAATTCTATCATATATTCCAATTGCTCCTGACCAATTGTCCTTATAATGTGCACTTATATCTACTCATCAGGTGTATTTAATGAAATTGAATGTTGAATGCATTTATATCTTCGTATCAACTTCTCTATATAATAATGCGCTCAACTCGTCATCACCCTGTACGGGATGGATATTGAGAAATATGATATGCAGATATGAATGTACCTGAGGTCCTTGTATGGATGCATGCCTCAGCAAAGGAACATCGGGCTTAGGGTGAACATTCATTTGCGCCTAATTAGCTACCAACGCCTTTGGGTGCAACGCGGTGTCATCGTTTCGATAATTCCATTGAGATGTTCAAAATGTGTATAATGAGCCTTGACGGAATTGCTCAGATACGGTTAGGGAGATTTAGGTATTGGAAAATGCTTGAGTAAGGTTATGTGCGCTTACTTAAAGAGTAAGGTGTGTTCATGCATGGATAATGTCTGAGAACAGACCTTTCACAGAAACACTGGGGAATGTCGATGATGTCGATGATGGTGGTGTATATTCGTTTGATCTTTGTCAAAGGCCTGCAGGCAAAATTTTATGGACCTCAACTTGAAGGAATAAAGTTAGAAATATTAAGGGAAATAATACGAATATTTGTATTTAACTAAATGGTAGTTTCGATTAGTATTATTGAAAGTTTTCATTCAATCATGTTTCGAATAAACATATATTTATGTATTGTATATGTTTTTTAAATACTATTATAAGACTCAAAATGCCAAAACCAAACCAAAACATAAGATTCCTCCGATCAGGCCTGGAACGTGCGATAGACATACATTTGTTTTTTTTTTTTTTATTTTGTTTTATAAATTTATTATTGCTCACCGAATTACATCAAATATTTTTTTAATTTTGAATAAAAAAAGGAGATACACGGTAGTAATTTTCTGTTTTTCTTAGACTTTTTCTCAGCAACTGGTTAACCGATTACAACCAAAATTGTTTTTCAAACAAATGTTGTCCATCGCAAGTAATTTACCATAATTCGAAAGATATGTACAATATATTTTAATAATATTTTTTTTTAACTTAATAATATTTTGAATTTGATTGATTATTTTTTTTAAGGACATGTAGTCTTTAATTTGTTTAGTTTTAAATTCTTGAAAATTTCCCTCTTTGAAAGTGATTATTTAAAAAAAAACATTTCCTTCTTTATTTTTGAAAAAAAAACATGTTTTTTAAGGAAATGAAATGAGCCTTAAGGACCCTAGTGTAAGAACTTTAAATATGAAATGTGCTAATTAAAAAGCCTAATAACTTGCAATTATTCAATTGTTCGAACCACCCCTGTATCTATGTTTTATTGTCGATTATGGATATGACACTTTTATTATTTTACTTGACAATGCCTACATACATATATGATATATGTACCATAGCTGTACAATCGAATGTTTGAATAACACTTTTTTTATTTAAATATAAGTATGTATATTTTGTATGTTAACTGCATTCTTCATTAAGTATGGTATGTTTTAACCGTAAGCTTAAGCTAAGTATAATCTTTAATTGTTAAGCACAGTCACAGTCAGTCTAAATAAAGATTTCATTGGAACAAGACGTGGCCTGTTCTAAAATAAATTAAAGTTCTTAGGTTTTTCATCAATTACTTTTTTCTCAAGGCAAAACTATTTGATTTGTCAAACTAGTTTGTATGTCAATGCGTTTCCGAGTTTATTGTACTTTGAAAATGGTAAGTATAATTTTTAAAATTTAAAAAAAATTGGAAATTTTTGGCTGCTTCATAGCTCCGCTGTTATTGGTTGTACAAAAAACTTTATACACGAAAATTGTAGGAAATTTTATTTACTATAGGTTTTCATAGAGAGTCATTTTACGTAACAATGCACCAGAAAGGAGTTATAGGCCAAAGTGTGAAAATTTAAATCAGTGATTATGTTGATGCAAAAGTAAAGCTTATGATTTAACTTATTATTTAAGCCACAGAAAATATTTGTTCAGATCATTGAATTATCATTGAAATATTAAAAGTTATTTTTTCTATCCCATTGGGCTGGAACGAATATTTATTTTGGCTTATATAATAATTTAAGTCATAAGCTTTAGTTTTGCATCAACATAATCACTGATTTAAGTTTTTGAAAACTTGAAAATCAGACATTAAAATTTCCAATTGTGAGTTTCAATGATAGCTATAATATGCACCTTAAACCTGTTAATTTGCTGGACTAGATCGTTAAATAGCCCTACTGTAAAAAACCGCACCTAGTGCACTACCTAATATTTTAGTAAATTCAAGAATGGCTTTTTTCTCAAAAATGGTGAATCTTTTGTTTCTACAGATAATTAAATGATCAACAGCTTTGTTTTCGCTAAAAAAAGCAAAAAATCTGATTTTTATTACCTTTGACCTCGAATATTTTTTTTGCAAACGCGGGTCGGCCGATGGTTACTTTTCACACTATTTAGAATGGTGTTCGAAACATTCTTACCAACATTCAGCTCTATGGGAAGTATTGTAACCTCACCCTATTTTTTGAGCTAAACTGACTATAATGGTTGCATTGCAATGTAATTTAAATTTTATTCAACACTGCTGCTCGTAAAATTAATTAAAACGACAGTTTTTTTTATAGGTTTTTTTTCGGAAGTAGTTATTTGGATTTCTTTCGAAATAGCGAAAGCGTAGGGTATAATGCAACAATCACTTTCGTTATCTAGGTTTGAATAGATATCACATTCGGAAGTAAGCAAGGGCTATTTCAAGGATTCAAAACTAAAACTCTCATCTTACAAATACTGTCAAGATCAAATTAACAGCAGTATGTACGTTTAACCAACCGTTTGACTTACACGTGGTAAGATGGAGTTTGGGTGAAAATGTATTAAGTTATCGCAGAATAAATTATAAGAGGAATTCGATTGACCAAGATTGTTATATTAAAAGTTAACTATCAAGCATCAAATATTGTCTAAAACAACGCTTTAATGAGGCGAAGGACCCTTTAAGCCTTTTTGATTATTTGTCATTTCGATGTGCAAATTGTAATTCAGTTGTCTTTCACAAAAGATTCAAGATAGATTATAGAATCACCTATGAGAATGGCTTTATTTGTAAATACTAAGTTCTTGGATGTAGTAAAAAGTGTTTCTTTGCCAAGGATAGACAAAACCATAGATACAAATTCAATTAGATTTATTTTAGTGGAACTACTTTCCTGGAATTTCGAAATAGCATTTTCAAGTCTAGCAATCATGGTTCATACTGAGAAATGAAATATTGGCCACATGTACTTATCCTTATAACAGTCGGTTTTAACAAAAAGAACTCAAAAGTTGTTCAACCATAAAATCATTCTTTAAGTTTGTCAAATGTCCTTGCCCTTCCATTTATAGAAATATTATTAATTAATTTCGAAGTATTTTGTTCCATAAATTTGTTTCGCAAGAGTCACTTCGTTTCCCAGAGGCTATAAATTAAATCCTGACTTAATTATTACGAAATCCAAGAAAAGTCGTTAACAACAAAATGTGTGTATTTCGCATCGAAAATATTGCCGCCAGTGAAAAATTACTGTCGGCACTTTTTTTATTTCCCTTTAAGGATGCCGGCCTACCAAAAGTTTGGTACATTTCAACGAAAACTCTTTCAAGAAAATATATATATGCATTATGCATACATGTATAAAAAAATACATCTTATAGGTGCAGAGGTATCCACCAGATTTTTATCGATTTGATGAAGATAAGAATTTATTTTGTAGGTATATTGCGCCCATGGCTCACACTCAAACAGCTCATTTTTCATGTTTTTACGCTCTGGTAAATTCACGTCTCGAAAACGAGGTTTTCTTATTCTTTTCGAATGACATTTTTTTTCGTGGAAATATTTTTCCAATAAACTGTAACGAGAAAAAAATAATATTGTCAAGTTATTTCGATGAGGTATAAGAATATTGTAGCAGTCCTCGTTTCGCGTTTCGCGTCCTTATATTCGAGTTCATTGAATGCCACTTGAACAGGTTATTTATTGGAGGACATTTTCTTGAACGAAATTTTGCATAACGAAGCGCTTGTTTGGCGGGTAAATCTTGAAGTACTTTAAAGCAATCAATATGGACAAATTGTATGGGAAATTTGAATTATAGGTATGTGGGTATATGATTTGGAAAGTTAATTCATGAATGCATGGATAATGAAGAAATGCTCTTGAAAAGAAAGATAGATGGATTTATTTCGTGATACTTTCCTTGTGGTTTTATATATGAAAATGTATTAATTAATTATAATATGATGACAAAATTAAATCGTTTGCCTGAAAGAAGCAGATTCAATAGATATAAAGTCATATTTTAATATTTTTTATTTAATTTCTATCCTCTATATACTTTTCATCCCTTTAACAAAGCTTAATCCAACAAAATACCCTTCAAATCTTTTCAGATGTGCGTTGTACTATTTGAATTATATTTTCTTTATCTCCTTTCGCATTAAATTGCGTCATCTCTTAAATCATAAAATGGTTGCCCAAATAACATAAATGGAATAATATAAACCCTTATGAAAACCGTTAGGTACCTACTTTCTCCATCTTATAGAATTTGCACATCACTTGAGAGAACATTGGCTTTTGGGTGCCCTTTAGAAAGTATACCCTGACTCTGAAGTCGTATATACCACTCGTAGTACAGAACAGTCCTACTACCGTTTATGCCTCTCCAGAGAACCCAAATATAAGGAAGATTCACCAGAACCTTCTCACACCTTCTCTTCTTCCATATCGAGGGAGCACAAAACAAAAAAGTCAAATAATAAAAAAAAAAAAAGAAAATTTGAGACGGAAAGCCTGTCCAAAAGGCAACGAATATTTTTTTGGCAACCCTTTCCGCAAATGTATGTTAAAGTTGTCTGGCAAAAGTTTACGTTTTTTCGACTACAATCCTCCTGTCTCAGTCCTTGCTACCTGCTATCAGCACCAGCGACTACCTACTATAGGCCGTACGCTGTAAGTTCTGCTTCGGCCTTTTAAACTTTTCCTTCCACGACGAAGCCTTCTGCATTTATACATTTTTTTCTTTATGTATTTACCTTACTTAAATGACTACGACCACCTCACCATTCACCAATACGGCATGGCAGTGGAAAGGAGTCATCATCCACAACACAGCTTCCACTCCTCACCTTTAATTTCCTTCCTTCCACACGAACATTTTACATCTTCTGATTTTCGATAAGTTGTGTTGCTCTGAGGTTTTTTTTTTGTAAGCTTCCTCCCTTCTCTCCAAGGGTTAAAGAGGTTGTGGAAATAAATTTCCTCCCAAAAGTAGTCCCCGCGGGCGAAGAGGGTATGCCCCCAAAAATTGTATGTACTATGTCTGTTGGAACACAAAGTTTGTCGAGGAGATGCATAAAGAGACTAACCAACCACCCAATATTCACCTGAGCAACACACAGTAACAGTTTCAGCGATATTTCTTGCAAAACTTATAGGGTGGCTTACATTCACGGCCGTCATATGGTTGTATTGTGAGGAGGGTGGTTTTAGGATTTTTTGTTGCTTTGTTGAAAGTTCTTCCGTGCAACGTAAGATTTAGGTTAATTTATGAGGTTAAGTATCCTAGTTTCTGTGCTGTGCTAAATATCCATTGAAAATTATCAAAGTGACTGGGTGATGTTGTGACTTGACTATATGTATAGAAGTTGAAGGACTCAGGTGGTAGGTGGTTGGTTTGCTGGAAAAAGTGATTTTCTTATTACTTACTGGAAAATTGCTCATCAGAGGTTACTTGAAAGCTATACACTCTTGATTGGATATTGTGTGACAGTATTTTTTTTTTAGGAAGGACTATATGAAAATGAGTTTGGTTGGTTAGTTATGGTTGCAGCCGTTGGACAGGATATTACGCAACTTGAAAAAAGTGTTTTAATTTACTTACTTTTAATTACTCTTTTTATTGTGGTATGTCAGGTGAATTTAGAATCAGGGCGTTTGAAACGTCACTTAAGAATCAGTACAAAGGAATTTTTCAGTTTGGTCAAAATTCACCAAGAACCTTAATTTGAGGCATTTTAAATAAAAATGAATCTATAAACACCTCGTTATTCGTCTCGTGAGTTTGTTTTTTCAATTAAAGGTATTCTATTCAGCATTTAACGGGAGGTGGAAAATTAAAACGCTTCGTTGTTCTTTCTTGTTAAAAAAATTGTTTTTTTTTTAAATCAATGAGCTTACGTAAACACAAAAAAAAAATAAAAATAATCGTGTTTTTTTACACGTTTTATAAAAAAAACAAGTATCTGAGTAATAATTTTATTTAGAATTTCATTCACCGTCCACATAGCAGCTTACTACCTAATCCCATGTGACTTATTACACCCATTAAATCCATTTGTCAATGACTAACTATTAACGTCCAAAGCCGTCCCTTCATGGCTCAGAATGGTGGTGACAGGAATTAGTGGTTATGTCTTTGGAGTAAGTGGTCCTTCTTTCTCTCTAACATAAACACATTCCCACCCCTTTCTCTACAATCTTGCTTTAATTAAAATGTAAACTTATCGGGCTGCCTAATCGTCCAGTCATTAATCTAATGCATAAATGATGTCTCCTAAACCAAAAACCATCCATCTAACCAGCGGACCAATTGTTCCTTAACAATACTTATATCAAACAACAACAACAACATTTGCCAGAAGACACAACACTCTATTCAACCAAAATTAAACCTACGATTTGTCCTTAAATCAATAATCCTCATCATACAAAACAGGGACTATTGAATTCGCCATTTATTGATGGAACGGTACCATCATATGAGCATGGAACTTGAATGGATGGGTGAGTGTGTACATAGCAGGATTGCTTTTAGGGTTTGGGTAGTCTTTTATGAGGTTTGCTCAGTGAGCGCAAATACGATTACAATAATTAAACCATGGTCAGTCCCAATTAATATGGACCGACCGCAAATGTTTAGGAACCCCCCTCTCTGAAAACTCCCTATAAGACCAACAAAGTACATATACGATTCGCTGAACTCAAAAATGTGCACAACATATTCTTGGAACACTAGGGTATAGAGTTTCTTAATTTATTTATACAATCATACCCTGAGAAAAATATTTCATTAAAAAATATTGTGTAATTTCTGAAGTTACTTAGGCTACCTACATCTTCCTGAAAATCAGTTTTAGTTGTAATCGGACGACCACTTCTTGAGAAAGTCGAATATAAAAAAAGCTGTTGTATGGGATGTACCGTTTTTAGCCCACCATCTTAATTTTTTTTCGCCAAAGTAAAGTGCACACCTACAAAGAGACGTTTTGGAGAAAAATAAGCTTTTACATTACGTTCTGTCGTATAACGGTTAATTTTTGAGCTAAAAAAAATTTGAATCTCAGATCTGATGTTATTCAATGAACGTATAATAAACATATGTACGTATACTAAACATCAAAGATTCCATGCATTACAAAGCATTTCAAATCGAATTATATACATATATTATATTTTTTATTTTTCACTTATGAACGTATGTAGATCTTGCGGACGTGTATGGCGACATCATTTTTATGTTTAATATGCATTGATGTTCTATCTATATGTCAAAAATACGTTAATACGATGTCACCGTTGACACCTGTAGGACGTTTTTAGTACGTACAACGAAGAGCTAAATGTTTGGCTAGTATCCTTACAATATATATGTATTCTACGTTTATATATATAGGTATTTATTATACGGTTATTAGCCGGAAATTTAGCTCATCATGTATACGATACACTTCACATTCGTCTGGTGTCGCCTTAAAAGCAGTCACTACATTTTATAGTATGCCCGACACTGGGCTCGAGAGTAAGTTTTAAGACATTCCCAGCGTTGCGAAAATTACCGTGAAACTTTTCAACGAAAGTAGTTCAAAGCATGTTGTTTTACCGGAGAAACGCTTTTAAAAATGGCGATAAAACGAAATTTAAAAAAAATATTGAACTTAAAACACACAAAATGAAGAAATTAAAAAAGCTTACACTACACTACATTTTTTTTGAGTGTAGATCCAGCCAGACAAAACAAGTGGAATTGCCTGTGTAACATCCCCCAAACGTCTCACCATTGACCACAAACCATTATCACTCTAAGCACTTAGTTTATTTTGAGCAATTTATATTGCATAGAGGGCATGTAGTAAGCTAAGCAATCCAATAATGTGGAATTATCCTTCGACGAACAAAGGTGAAAATCCCTTGCAGGTGCCGCCACCGAAAGTGTGGGCTTTGTGTTCGCCTTCTCTCTGTGTCTCATGCATAACTCATTTCAAAGTCGGGGAGTCGGAGGCTTTTGGTGGTCCTTGCATGAAAATGTGGTGGAAATTCTGTCGTCGTTGGTCAGCCTTTACCTTAACTCATGTCGTCTAAGAGCGCTCTTCTGGTTTATAAGGTGACAAAGGAAAGAACTACTTGTGGAAGGATTCATGACGTTGTTTTATTTTTCTACCTTCCACTCGGTCGCAGATTTACAATGCAATTCCAGCAACCGTGGTAAGAGTTTTTTTTTTTGACAAAAAGGATCTTCGGCAGTATGCTACCTTAAATACAGACAGGGGGAAGGGGAGTTAGGCTCAATTGCAAATGTATTAGTATGTGAATAAGGGATGTGAAAGTTCAAACGAAAAATACGAAGTCGTTGGTTGTTTTGTCTAAGCGACAGCCTTTGTTCCCTTTGTTGGGGAACTAAGCGAGGAAAAACATTTATTGGAAGTGTTCTACATATGGGAGGAGAAACTAAACAAGTTTGGAATTATAAATGCCATTAGACACAATTTAACGAGCATTTGGAATGCTTCATAGATCATGAGGTTGATACTTTATATTTTCTTAAATAATATTTAATTTTACTGATTTTCTAAGAAAAATCCATTTGCTATGAGTCAGGACATAGATCTGTTTTTTTATTTGTAAAAAGTAAACTAGATTCTTAATATTCTGACCACTCGCCTCTAAAACATTTCATTGCAGACACTTGACATTTCAACTGTCAAATGCCAATCTCATCTTTGGATTACACATTCAATATCCAAAGCCAAAGAAAAATTGAATAAAAATCCTTCCGTTTTTATGGTTTTGGCAGATTCCGGCTTAACCATCATCACCATCATTTGAATAAAATTTAATTGAATTCTTCTGCTTCTACTCAGGACACACAGAGTTCTTGGCGTTCCAATATCAACCCCTTTTTGCATGTCCGCGTGTCATTATAGCATCTCGCAACTGCTGGTAGTGCACCCTTTTAGGAATGAAAAGGTTTTTTTTTTTAGTTTCTTGAAATCCTTCCAAGAATTTGTCACAATTAAACATCATGTGCAACATGGTGTAGCAGATTTTCCTGCTTCTCCTCGAACTAATAACTAGGACACTTTGTTCGAGACTTGCTATACTATACCCACGGTGAATATCATTAAGAATGACTTTTATAGCCTGGAGTTGAGTTCACACTGCACATACGTTTCATACATTGTTCTACTATGTGATATTTTTATCTTGGGGGATAGTTCCAAAGGGGATATGTGGTATTATACTCCTGTTAACACATACCAACAGGAAAAAAAATCACGGAAATGAATCTCTTGTGGGGAACATTGCTGGCATAGCATAACTATTTTAGCTCAATTAATTTAAGTCGGAATTACCTATTCCGGTTTTGATATATCAGCTTTCCGGTTTGTGTGGTTTTCACCAGGCATTGCTAATTTTATGCGTTGCTTTAATAAATAAACTCTTGAAGTACTTTTTTTGTTGAGACTTTTATCGAATAACACTTTCATTGAAATTACTCCTGCCCACCTCTTCCAAGCCTCTTTATTTCTATGGGTAATTTCCTGCCGTTTCTTTACAGAGACTTAAGCATCTTCATCAACTCTCTTCTTTATAGATATTTAAGCACACTTAAGGACATATAGACATAATTTCCTATAATTGGATTCTATATCCGTTCCGAGAGTCTATGCACAAGACTGGAAGCAGCAAAATTATCTATTTTGTATGTCAGTTCTCGCCAAAAAAAGCCAGGAGCGCCAGGCAATTGAGGCCATTTGATATGGAAATGAAAACGAAATGATGAAAACGATTTCTTTCGTCATCGTCTGCCATAAGGACACAAATTCGCTTACTAACACACTCGCTCATTCAAAGAATCAGCTGGAGCACATCCCCTAACCATTTTAGTAACTGATAGCTACGCGAAATGTTCTCGCGTACCTATGTTACCTTAGATGGAGCGCCTGAAAGAAATATTCACGAGGGCGGAGGATGTGGGTCTTAAAATTACCCCTAAAGCCAAAAAATGAGATTCTTGGCACTATTTCAACAGTAAATTGATTTCGAATAATAGAGTTGAGCACTCCCTCTTCTCACTTTAAGGGCGGTCCAATCTATCTTGTCTTCTATTCGCAATGGTGGTGGCTATTGGCGTCATATTGAATACGATTACTTTAATGTCCTTTTTTTCAACGAAAAATACCAGCCTGCATGGTTTTGGGCTTATGCGATGTAAAAAGCTAGAGAAATATCAAATGCCTGGTCTACAGATTTTGGTGGCTTGATGAGGGCTTGATTTCATCGGCTGCATGTGTCTATAAATATTGAAGAGGATATTCGGTTGCTTTGCCATAGAGTGAGTTAAAATCGAATTTTAATTTATGTTACGAGCTAGCAGCCAGCCGGAGTGACTGAAGCTGACTGCTTCCATTATTACTATTAGCAGAATATTTCAGGGATGCTTTAGTTTTTCTCAAATTAATGTCAAAAATAAGATAAATCGATGTGAAAAGGAGCTGAGTAACGGGTACGGCTGGGGTTTTGTGTCAGGAAAATGAAAAATGCACACTCTTGTAGAGTGGCTGTTTTAACGGGGTTAACAGTGTCATTAAAGAAAACGTATATATCATTATCATTTTTTTACTTTAACTTAAAGGGATTTAGTGAAACTGAGTCAATAAGGTTGATATTTGCATTGTATGATAAGAGTTTTCGAAGTGTGTAGTAAAAAGTTTTGTAAGGATATTTTTGAGGTGCGAGAAAATCAAAGTTTTTAGTGAGAAGAAAAATTAAAAAAAATAAAATTAAAATTTATATATCTTTAATTTAATTTGGCACAAAAAGCCCCTGAATATAACATACATATGTCTATCGAGTAGATAGAAATTCAGCAAACCGTGTCTTTAAAAAAAGGCGTAGCGTATTGATTGCCAAGTGCTGTCTGAAATCTGAACTTATTTTTTCAAGCTATTACACAAATCTGGAAATTGTTCCAATAAACCTATAACAGATCGTTATCGCCTTTCATCATTATTCGTCAGGAACGTCTTCTTCTGTTTATGAGTTGTACTCGTCTGCAATATAGGAAACATTAAAACATTTTGTCAATTAAAATGAAGTGTTTTGTGATTTCAATCTCACAAATTTTGATTGAAAGTTTAAAGAGGAGTTCAAAACATCGTATACTGTTCTTGAACATGGCCCTGAGTTTCAAAGAAATTTCTTTGAGACTGTACATTTTTCAGAACTTAGCCAAACTAACAGATCCCCAAACGAATCTCTACGTTTTTATCGCATTTTAGTTTTTGCTGATTGTCCTGTCAATTGTGATATTGTAAATGTCAATGAATGGCTTTTATAGAAAGTTCCTTACCATTATCACCAATTATCCGTGTAAAAGTGACTTGACGAGCTCTTTATCAATTTTTGACTCGACCAATTTTTAAATACAAATGATGTAAATGTAGGTGACCAATTTTTTATGACGTTCTTAATAGTTGTCTTTGTAATTATGTTTCTGAGTTTAGAAAGAATTTTGAAAATTCATCGGTAATTTGGATTAATAAGAATCTTCGACGAGTACATAATTATAAAAATAAATTTTACAAGATATGAAAAAAAATTCTTTTTACTGACTTTTATCTTACGATAACAAGTTATTTGAAACTAATTAAGGACAACTTACAAAGCTTTTGTTAATAAAATCTTATCCAACATATGAAGGAATTCAAAGAGTTTTGGGAATATATTCGTTCAAAAAGAAATAATTCACCTTATCCATCATCCGTGCATCCCTCAAGCTGTGATGAAGAAATAAACAACATGTTTACCGATTTCTTTTAACAAACATTTAAATCTTCCATCACAAATCATTTAGAATTTACAAATCACGTTAACAAAATTATGCAAAATAGCAAAACTGATGTTTTCTATGCTGACCTAAGGAAGCCACATTGGTCCACTTTTCTTTTTTTTTTTTTTTATTAATGAGATCACTTCGAATATTTCATATTGGAAAGTTTTGAAATTTGTTGACGACTCCAAACTGTTCTCGGCCCTTACAAACCCGAATGGACCTAGTGCTGCCCAAACAGAATGGAACTCAATAGAAGGAAGTGTAAGGTTATGACATATTCTAGAAGTAGGGAACCATATTTGCTTCATTGACATAGTAGACAGAGTTGGTGCTTTCAATGACTTGTAAGTTTTATTTGGTTTCCTTCCTATGAAGTTGTCATAAACAAAATTGAAAGCATCCAAAAAACATTCTTGTTATTTACTCTTCTTCATATTCCAAGAGACCCAAATTAACTTCTTCCAACTTACGAGAACCGATTAAATCTCCTTAGTCCTTCGACACTAATAAAAAGAAGGCAGGTACATAACATCACCTACCTGTTTCTACTATTAACAGGATCCATTATTTCAACACATATTCTAAGTATGCTGCACGCTGAATATCAACACTCGCTCAAGATCTACACGCAACCGAACATTTTCTGTACTGCTTCTGCAAGACTAAACTATAGAATAAATAAATTAATAAATCACTTAACATTATGTGTATTGACTTATAATTTTTTTCATATTATTGACTTTAATTTATCAAAGAATACTATCAAGTTGATATTATATAAATTATAAATATATAAATTGTACGCCTTAGTAGTTATTCATTAATATGTTAAATTGTAAAACCTTAAGCAACTTAGACATAATATCTGAAGTTGAGTTAAATAAATAAGTAAGCCAGCCATTTAAACAAGTCTGAACAATGGTTTATGCCATTAATTATTGTGTTTTTAAAGCCTGATTGTATTTAATATGGTGATCGCACAAGACGACGAAAACTTTTAGTTCAGTTTATCTAAAAAAATGGGCACGACTGGGTCGCACGTACTTGCTCTTATGTGCCTAATTACATTGGAAAGCTAGATCTTTGTCAACAACAAGTAACATTTGCGTTGAAAATAACACATTTTGAACTAATAAAAAGTATTAAAAACCACAATACTTATCGGTTTTTAGTAAAAATGAAGTACGCCATCACACGTCTTAAATAAAAAGGAATTTACGAAAAATTTATTTCGAAAATTGTAGGACCGGTTATTTTTAGTTTTTTGAAAATTTTTTTTTGAAATTTTGGTATGTAGTTCTTAGAATTTATTAATAATTTAATTTAATAATAATTATTAATGTGATTATAAAATTTAAAATAATTTTTTCTGATTAGTTTTCAAAATATTGATTTTTGAAAAAATAAATTTCAAAAATTAATTTTAATTAGAAAAAAAAGTTATTCAAAATGTTTGTATGTAGAATTGATAGGGCTACATAGGTCTTCTCAAATGTAAAATTTGACAGAAATCCAAATAGCCGTTACCGAAAAAGCCAAAAATTAAAAAAACCGTTATATAAAAGGTACCGTTAATAGAATTTTCCCGTAAATTTGGTTCTAATCAAATGATAGCCAAGCCAACAAAAAAAATCTCAACAATTTCCATCAAAATCGTTGGAGCAGTTTTCGAGAAAAATAAACTTTTCCTAAATGGTCGTATGGCGGGTACCGTTATTTTAAGGCCTTAAAATAAAATTTCAATTTCCCCTTTGGGGAATGCCAAAATAATCACACATACCAAATTTGAAGATAATTTCTAAAGCCGTATAGGCTGCAGCTCGTTATACTTACTGACAGACAGACAGACAGTCAGACATTTTTTGTCGATCACTTTTTACTTCCGATTATAGGGACTATAAGGCAAGTTATGCATCCGTAAAAAAAAAAAAAAATTCTAACAATCAAACATGATACTACGATGATAGAGAAGTCAAAAAAAGTGAGTCCGGAAATTCCGTCCATCTGTCTATCTGTCTGTCTGTCTGTCTGTCTGTATGTCTGTCTGTCTGTCCGTATCGATATCTACAGCCTAAACGGTTGGGCCGATTTGATTCAAACTTGGTATACAGTATTTTTAGAGTGCTCTACCCGACTGTTTTTGGAATTGGCATTCTTGCTCCAAAACTAACGGTACCTGCCATATAACTTTTTTTAAAAAACTTATTTTTCTCGAAAACGGCTCCTACGATTTTGATTAAACTTTCAGAATGATGTTTCCTGTGCAAAATCTATCTTTTAATTTTAATGGATTTTTCAGAAAAAGTTTTATAACGGTACCTCCCATATGACCGGTTTTTTAAAATCAGACTTTCTCGTTAACTAATTGACGAATTTTGATGAAATTTTCAAAATATGTAGTGTTTTATGCTATAAATAATATTGATTATCAAAATTTTCAAAAATTTTTTTTTTAAATTTTAATAATTTTTTTAAAAAAATATTTTGTTTTTTGAATATTTTGAAAACGGATCTATAGATTTTTTTTTAAATTTTTCTACTAGTATAAACTATAGATTTCTTAAAATTGACATACTAAAAAAAATTTTAAAATATGTTTTCGAAAAGTTTTTCAAAAAAAACATTTTTTTGAAAAAACTGGTCGAACGATTTTGAAATGAAAAATTCATAAAATAGAAAACAGCAAAAGAAATAAGATGGCTTACAACATTTTTTCCAAAAAACGTTATGAGTAGTGTTTTTTTGAATTCATACATTTTTTCCCCAACATTTTATTTCATATTGCTCGGCTAAGCCCTAGCCAAGCCATTAGTCAAATAAAAGAAAGTGACAACCTACATTACATACATACTTACGTATTTTAAAGTATTTTTCATCATCATAAAAGCACAGAATAAATAAGGAAGCCTTTGATAAACACACAAAAACAACTAACAAATAAAAAAAACTATTCGATTACTACTGAATGCAAAAATTTCAATCGAGAAAACAAAAGTTTACACCTTCCTATAAATAAACAAAACCACTGTGTTAACTTTTAATATTGTCTCTATACCTACTGGCTTAACAGTAGTTGGAACACGTATCTTAATTTTAGTACCTACCTTCCTTCCAACCTTATTATAGGTACCTAAATCCTTTATAAATTCCATTGGTCCCATATTGGGACGTATAAAGGTCCCTTTACCTAGCATTATTGCCATACTGCTGATTCCGACGAATCTTTATGCCAGTTGTTCAAATTTTTCCATACCAAAATGAAAATTTAACTGAAAAAAGTCCTTTGTATATTTCTATTAGCAAATTATATTATAAACAGTAAGCAGCAAGTGGAAAGATAATACTACACTAAAAAACTGCAAAAGCTAACAATCCTATATATTTATGTGTTTAGCCCTTTGTCGTGACGCATGTTCGTTCGAGCTTCACCCCAAAACGATTCTAAGGAAGTTGCACGTCATACAAAAAATATTAAAATAAAATCTTTGTCAAAAAGACGCCTGCACTTAAAAAGGATTAGCACATAAGAGCAAGTACGTGCGACCCAGTCGTGCCTTTTATTTAGACTTGAATATGATCGTAATGTCATGTTTGATCATTATCTCAATTTTTTTTATATTCACGAATCCTAAACTTGACTTATATCGTAAGTCAAAATCATTGAAGAACATTTTTTCAAACATACACTCTTAGTTAATGTCGAAAAACGACCATAAAACCTCCAATTTTAAGTGTAACAATTAAAATATACAAAGCAAATCGTTTTGCATCTTATACCCAAAACTTTATTTACCTTCCGCATGAAAATAAAAATTACGAAGTTCTCAAAATGAAGTTTAAATAAAAAAACCGACCCACTTGACTCTTCCATTTAGCTGCGCAACGAACAAACTCAGTAAAAAAGTAAATTCAAGTAAATTTGTACTCGATAAAAAAATAACAACGAAATACAAATATACAGGTAATTTTTTATTTTCAAGGATTCAAAAATAAAAGTCATACTTTATAAATTAAATTTTGGCTTTGGCAAAAAGAAATATGTATATATATATATATATATATATATATTAAATACAAATATACCATGGAAAGTCCCTAATGAGTGCAAACATTTCATAAGTGCAGTGTATGCGAATTTTTCCTCCTCGGAATATGAATCAGAGAAAAGGATGAATATGAACAAAAAAATCAGTCAAAACAAAAAACAAATTCCTTACAAGGGCATTATATCCTTGTGGGACTGTAAGCATTCTGGGACGCAAAATATAAGCTTAACCAGTCTCTAGCGATACAGACTCTAGCTGCACAAACCGACACAAACACACACAATCATACATGTGTGTCATTTTGCAAAGCGCGCTCAGCATAAAATTATATTTATATAGCTAGAGTTGGGTGGTATGCTGAATGCTTGCCTCGGAAGGGTGGTTTCTGGGGCCAAAAGGAAGCCAAAACCGAGAAAGTTAGAGGGTGAGTCTGAGTGGAAGGTTTGGCTTTTTATGGCCAACAAGTTTGAAGTGATGAAAATTAATTAATGCCCTGGCCTATGTACGATTCAGCAAACTACAATACAAACACACACATACACACTCGCAAATATCGAGAGAAAGTATGGAGGGAGCCTCGACGAATTTCAATCCTTTTGTATGTTCATGATATTTGTGGCAGCGACTAAAGTGCAGTTGTAATTCGTTAGTGTTGGTTGTTTGTGCCACCACTTTTATAGTACTTTTTGAATAAATACATGCAAAATTAGTTGCAATGGTGAAGAACTATTTGTGAATGGGGGAGGAGATGTCATTATATCCCATTCTTCTTTGCTTGTAGTGCGTATGTGTTTTATAAGTTATTTCTATTTAGTTGGGATTTTTTCATCATATATCCTGCATCAGTCTGTCATCTTTATGACATCGATTTCCTTTGATCATAATGCATATGTGTGAATGTGTATGTGTAATGCTTTTTCGTTCGACAAATATTTGCCCAGAGAAGCGGGTTTGTTTTATTTTTATTTAGATAGTTCATAATAATGATTCAAAATTGAATTCAAACACTGAATTTAGCCTAGTTATGGTGTTTTTTTTTGTAACCGATGATGGTTTGAGGATAACTGTGTGTGTGTGGGTGCAATTAGTTAGTCCTTGGTAGGCCAGGTTATTAGATGGTTGTGTTCAGTTGTGTTGACAAAAGACCAAAGGGTAGCAAAAAAGCACATATTTGCTATTTGACAAAAGTTATGGCAGTACCTGGGTTTATTGATATTTTTCGAAGTGGAATTTTATGTAATTATACGCTTGTTGGTTCTTTGAAGTGGCAGTGTTTTTAAATTACTGAACCACCAATGATGGAATTCGCAGAGAGCAGAATTTATTTTGGGTGATCAAATCATGGATGCGTTTAATTCTGAGCATATAATGGTACTTTTGACAAGGTTTTACATGGTAGCAAATTTCGTGGAGGGCTTTTTTGATTGCGGCGTTTTATTGAATGCTTCAAATGAGAATGGTAAGAGTGCTTAAACAGTGGTTAAGCAGATTTTGTATGTAAATAAAAAACCATTGTTAAATTGACAAATTATATGTATATATAACGGGTGATTTTTTTGAGGTTAGGATTTTCATGCATTAGTATTTGACAGATCACGCGGGATTTCAGACATGGTGTCAAAGAGAAAGATGCTCAGTATGCTTTGACATTTCATCATAAATAGACTTACTAACGAGCAACGCTTGCAAATCATTGAATTTTATTACCAAAATCAGTGTTCGGTTCGAAATGTGTTTCGCGCTTTACGTCCGATTTATGGTCTACATAATCGACCAAGTGAGCAAACAATTAATGCGATTGTGACCAAGTTTCGCACTCAGTTTACTTTATTGGACATTAAACCAACCACACGAATGCGTACAGTGCGTACAGAAGAGAATATTGCGTCTGTTTCTGAGAGTGTTGCTGAAGACCGTGAAATGTCGATTCGTCGCCGTTCGCAGCAATTGGGTTTGTGTTATTCGACCACATGGAAGATTTTACGCAAAGATCTTGGTGTAAAACCGTATAAAATACAGCTCGTGCAAGAACTAAAGCCGAACGATCTGCCACAACGTCGAATTTTCAGTGAATGGGCCCTAGAAAAGTTGGCAGAAAATCCGCTTTTTTATCGACAAATTTTGTTCAGCGATGAGGCTCATTTCTGGTTGAATGGCTACGTAAATAAGCAAAATTGCCGCATTTGGAGTGAAGAGCAACCAGAAGCCGTTCAAGAACTGCCCATGCATCCCGAAAAATGCACTGTTTGGTGTGGTTTGTACGCTGGTGGAATCATTGGACCGTATTTTTTCAAAGATGCTGTTGGACGCAACGTTACGGTGAATGGCGATCGCTATCGTTCGATGCTAACAAACTTTTTGTTGCCAAAAATGGAAGAACTGAACTTGGTTGACATGTGGTTTCAACAAGATGGCGCTACATGCCACACAGCTCGCGATTCTATGGCCATTTTGAGGGAAAACTTCGGAGAACAATTCATCTCAAGAAATGGACCGGTAAGTTGGCCACCAAGATCATGCGATTTGACGCCTTTAGATTATTTTTTGTGGGGCTACGTCAAGTCTTAAGTCTACAGAAACAAGCCAGCAACTATTCCAGCTTTGGAAGACAACATTTCCGAAGAAATTCGGGCTATTCCGGCCGAAATGCTCGAAAAAGTTGCCCAAAATTGGACTTTCCGAATGGACCACCTAAGACGCAGCCGCGGTCAACATTTAAATGAAATTATCTTCAAAAAGTAAATGTCATGAACCAATCTAACGTTTCAAATAAAGAACCGATGAGATTTTGCAAATTTTATGCGTTTTTTTTAAAAAAAAAAAGTTCTCATGCTCTTAAAAAATCACCCGTTATATACATTGTACTTATATGTATTGTGTATGTAGCCTTAAACTAAAATGAAATAATAGCAAGGATTTTTATGAATTCAAAGCCATACTCTTACAATTTTTTTTTTGTCAGAGATGTTGTCGATTAACAGTTAAGTTAGATAATTTATTTGGAAATAAAGGACCATATTATTTTTTGGCCAATAGGGTGTTAGGTGACAAATTGTATATTATAATTTTAGAATGCAATTTTGTGTTTGAGGCTAATGCCGCATGAGCTCCAAATTGTTCGCCCGCACAATTGTCCGCGTGCCGCGGAAAAAATAGGTTGTTGTCAAACAAGCTGATCATGACCATCCCGCCAAATTGGAGCGCGCCAAAAGAAGCTCGTGTGGCATTTGCCTAACAGATCATGTTGGTTTAATCGGTAATTTAAGGTTTTCCAAAAAAAGCAAGTCTAATTATAAGTTTTTAAGTTTTATCCTATAATTGTTGTGTCCTTTAGTTAATCCTCTTCAAATTTTGCACATAATGTTTTCTGGCATTTGATAGTTGACTACTAACTGATTTGCTTATCGAAACTTTGTATAGATTAAATTAAAATCTACACGCCATCTTTAAGTGAGCGGTATTTATGTATATCTAACCAAATATTTTGTTCATACATTACATTACATTTTATCTACTCCGTAGAAAAATATACGAAGAAGACACACTTACGAGCACTGGCTACTGAGGCCATCGGCTCATTTATTTACACAAGACGACATTAATACAGGACATAACAGAAGATAAAGAGAGAACGGAAAACAGAAAACACATAACACATGTCAACAGCACGCAGTTTGTTTTCGGACGGTCCTCCATTTTTCTACCAACCACGCGCAACGATGTTTGATTTCGCTGATCTCACGGGAAGCGATGCTTTATCGAAGCCAAGGCCGTTGACGTATTTTTTTTTATAATTTGTGTTCTATTTTTTCCGTGCACCAATGGGATAATTGTTATTACTCTAAAAATGTTTGAACATAGTACGATGCAGGTGACGTCACGTCACGTAGTCGCTTATGCAAATTCGTTTTGAAGTGCGGATTGACAAAGAACACCTATAAAATTCTTAGGTGTTTAAGCGTCGCTAAACTCGCCTGTATATGCGTTGAATAGGTTATTTCTCTTTTAGTCGCATTTTACGACAAGCGGGGAAGAAATATTGTATCGCGTGCAGGGATTTTTTTGTACGTATATTTCAAGAATACAAGTTCTTATTCCAAATCAATAAGGACTAATTTAGGCAAAACCGAAAAGTAAAAGGTACAAAAAAAAAAACATGAATAAAATGACAACAAATTTCCTGATTACCATCAATTTTCCTCCCAATTAGCCAATAATGCCGCCCTCAATATCCAGCAGCCACCACACGTCATTTCAAGCGTTCATATCGCTGGCACATAGAAAGCCCGATGTATAATCTTTGTTGCTGTCATTTCTCCGCCTCACACTCAATATGATTACAAAAATGAACGAGCGTCTTGTCTGTGTGCTTATAATTTTTGCAAATGTGCTATTTGCATTCAAATAATTTCGCTTAAAGAAGAGAGCAAACACCAAAGTTGAATACTGAACTGACTCACGCCTAGACGCGCCCATTATACATGTATACAGGCACAGGTTTCATAGCATTTGTTGTTGTATCCTTCTACATTCTGTTTAGGAAGTGTATGGCATCCTTTTTTCAAGCAGCATTCCACTAAAATCCTCTTCAAAAGCCCTTCTGCCACGACAATCCTTTCGTATGATAGGCAAAAGTCCGTACAATACAAATCTATGAGTGTGTATCTGAAAGATATGAGAAGCTGGTAGATTTCAGTTTCAGCCTATACCTATGATGAGAATAGGCAGAAATTGTTGTTTTTCATTAAATTTGTTGTTGTTGTTGTTGTTGTTGTTGTTCTCTCTCTCTCTATCTGTTTATTTTCAAATGCTCGACTAGGCCTTGCTTTTCTATTATTATCCTGACAACGACTACAGTTTGTTGGAAGATTTTTCTTGTCTTTGTTTTATCCTCTGTGTTGTTGGATTCCTGTTTTTGCATCATCACAGATAGATTCTCATCGTCGTCGTAGAACACCTCAGTTCGCTGCCCCCTCCCCCCTTTCAATCATTGCTGGTACTTCTGCAAGGATATCTCGCACATCATTCCATGTGTCCAGGATTAAAATCGTATGTGAATGTATAATTCTGTTTCTTTTTTTTTTGTTCTATAAAAGAAGAAAAAACGAGTAGAGAGACGAAGCAACGACGAAAGAGGACAATCTAATGGAATAATGTCTAGTTAGTAAACATATGCTGTAGATTTTCATTTCGATAAAAGTACTATGAGAAACCAGCGCAAGGATTCTAATGATCATCATCATCAACATCATCGTCATCTTGATGAGGTGAATGTTGATTGCTAACATTCTGTTGGGAAAGTAAAGGTGCAAGTTGGTTTACTCTGTGATTGAGAGATTTTTGCCTATTATGATTTTTTTATTGAATGAACCAATGAAAGGCCCCAATTTGTTTTGTTTTTTTTTTTAAATATAGATTTTTATTGTTTGTATTAATTTTTTCTTATATAACCATACACAGCTTAAAAATGTATCTAAATTTTATTGGTTATCATTCTTTATTCTTGTTCGTTTTTTCAGTAAGAAATAAATAAATATTTTGCAATTTTAAGTATATTTTCTTTAAATTTTCTATCAAATATTAACGATAAGTGAACTTTTAAAGTCTTTCAAAACACAAAATATTTTTAAAAATTATAAAACGTACAATATTAGCATTAATAAGGCAATAGCAAAAAATAGTAAGTATACGCCACAGTGACTTGTGCCAGACTTTTGCTCATATTAAATCTTTCAAAATCTCTGTGTCAGTACCAAAATTTGGTCTGTAAAGACCTATTACTTTAATAATTGTTTTAAAAATGTTTCATTTCTTGTTAAACACAGTCAAATCAATTACTGTTATCCTCTTCCATTTACACTTGTTCTATCTTCCTGTGCAGGTCATGATGATGTTCAGCCAACAAAATTAGAGATGTGCAAACGAATTTTTTTTTCAATTAATGTTTAACTGTGCAAAAAAAGTTTACATCTAACCCTTCAACGTTCTTAATCACTGAAGTAGGCCACATCCTATCAGAAACAAAGCTTTAATCTATAAAATTACACCCAATCATACGTTCAGGCACCGCGTCATGGTGTAAGGCTGAGTAAAAGAGGAGAAATACCACAACCGGAGAAAACGGTACAATTTTTATTGTAACATTCCACAACTAACTCCTTTCAAATCCTCATTTGCAATCCTAATTTTGAAGCTAACACAAAAGATGGACACAATAAATGAACTAACACAAAGAGATATAACAACAAAAAATATAAGAACGAATAATTATAAATCGATTCCACAAACAAACTACCTTCTTACTCTGTAACAATGTAACAGAGAGCAAGATTGTGCGATTTTCATTGTTCTCTCTCAGATGATGAGTCCTTTTTTTCTAAAAAAAAAAAAAAAAATAAATCGATTTCCTTTTAATAATATAAACGCCCAATCGAAGGCAATTTATCTGAGCCCCTATTCCATCCGAGTCCAGCTAGCGCAGCACATACAAAATAAATTTATGGAATTCTATTTGAAATATCCTTTTCATTTTGCTGATGCCGGCCGTTTTGAATTAATTAATAGAGAACAAAATTTTGTAAAGATAAATGTTGTCATCTAGGATAGCAAAATGAAAACTTATGACAGGGTTCCACGAAAAAGGTCATATTTTGGGAAAATGTAGTTCAGTTTATGAAAAAAATAAAAGAAAAAGAGCAAATTCTTGGTTCCTCTAAAGATAGATAACCCTTTGCTTCAAAGGATCATTAATGATGTTTTAGAATTAAACTCAGAGTAATTTCTTTTTACTAAAAAAAAATAAATAAATAGGCCTATAAAAACAACACACATACATACATACCAAGAAACAAAGTGTTGTTAGTTTAATGTAATTGATGGTGATTTCATGCGCACATATGGGTTATGTATGTTATGTGGAAGTATTGGTCATGTCTGAGTAGCACATTGTGCACAGGACGAAGCGACGGCCTGTAAAGAACACGCCGGCCGGCTGCGACAAAAGCCCGCCCAACACAAATTTTCAAACAATTTGTATCCTGCCTGGTAATATCCAGAGAATTACTTTATTTTATTTTCCCGGCTTTGATTTTCAAAAAAAAATTAAATAATGCGGGTTCAAAAAGGGTTTTTATTTTTTTAAAGAGAAAGAAGATAAAAGAATGAAAATAATCATACCATTTCTAGCACTTGTGCGGACGACCGCAACGGCGACTCGACGTGCAAATGAAAATTTAATGTTTTGACAAATGGTTACAACAACTGGTTTTGGGATCCATTAGTTAAAAAATCGTTGCTGCATTTGAGAAGAAAATAAAAAAAAAATAAAGAATTCAGATAGACTGGAAAACAAATCAATGAGATATGTAAAAACAAAAATCTTTGTTTCAGCTTTCATTTCTACGTACAAGGTAGACAAAGTCTACAGTCATACTCTGTCCAGCAAACAGGGGTACTTGTGATTTTAACTAATTTTATCAAACAATTAATATTAATAAAAAGTTAATTAAGCCCCTATGGTCGTAAGGTGGATCGACGCGATGATAGCATCCAATGTAATGACTGACGAGTGTTGTTTCATCTAAATTGCATAAAACTTAAGACAAGTGATTGTGTGTATATGAAAAAAACAATATTCCGTTTCTCTATACTATTTGCAACAAAAAGAAACGTAGCTCCCTTCGTTCCCCACCACCTATCGCACAAATAAACAGCACCATTGGCTCAACTAATGAGTCATCTTATATCATTCCGCAATCTATTCAATCATTACCTATGACATCGCCTACGCTACCTGCGCCTAATATTGATATGCATGTCTTACCTGGTTTTGACCATAGAGATGAAAATTATGCTGCTCCCGTTGCCATTACTCTGGAGGTACTATACACAGAGATCATTTCGCTAAAGAGAATGCATGCCGATGCTTTGCTGTTTATCAATGCATTGCGATTGAAAAAAAGAATTTTGCATCAAAGGTGAACGACCTGCAATAAAGAGTCAACATTCTACAGCAAAACCCGTTTCGTAAATGTATTGACATTGTTGGGATCCCAATTTGAACAATGAGAATGCATTGGAGCTTGTTTTGAAGACTTTTGTAGAAGGCTTACGAGAAAATGGGACTGAGAATGATGTTAAATCGTGTTACGTCAAAACTATTCCGATGAAGTTCTCAAATAACAAGGAGAATATAGCATCTAACTCAACTTCAACTACCGAAAAAGCTATGAAAATTGTGACTGTCAAACAAATTCAAAACAACAGAATGTAAGCAGCATATTATCGCCGCAAAAAGAAAGAAGAAGATGATATCTGGGTTATTCGGGGATCTTTTAAGTAGTAAGCCAATTTGTATCAATGAAAGCTTATCTCATCTCTAAGAAAGAAAAGATAGAAAAAAATTTAAATTTGTTTGGGTAAATAATGGTTGGGTTCTGATGAGGAAAAAATAAGGTGAAAAGATTATTCGAATTTCTTGTTTTGAAGATTTCGAAAAAACTTATTTAATTAATCTTTAGTAAGAACGACTCTTGTAATTATTTATTTGAAAATCTTTTAAATAATCATATTAAAAATCTTCTATGTATTCATTATGATAAAGAAGCTTTTAATAGAATATTTTACAATAGTGAATTTGTTAATAACTTTAGTATCATTCACCAAAATATTCGAAATATAAGAAAAAAAATTGATGTTTTTTTGCTTTACTTAGAATCTTTTACAAATAAACCAGGTTTAATTTTCATGACTGAAATTCGGATCTATGACGGAGATGAAGACTTTTTTTAAATTCGTGGCTTCAAGTTATATGCTAAATGTAATAACTCATAGGCAGCGGGTGGTTGTGCAGTATTTATAAGTGAAAGTATACATGAAAGTTGTGTCCGGTGTTTTTGAGATCTGATATAGTGAAAATCTATAAATACTCAAAAAATTGTTTTTATGTGTTTCTATAGATTTCATGGTAAAGGTATAGATGTTTTTGTGGAAGAACTTTCTACATTTTTAAGTAATGATCATTCAGAGAATATGGTGATTTTAGGTGATATTAACATAGATATCTTATCTCATTCTCTAAATCTTGAAGTTTATCTTAATTTAATGTTAGGCAATGGTTTTCAATCTTGTAATAATGTCCCTACCATGTTAACTATTTCATCTAGAACTTGTCTAGATGATATTTTTGCTAGGATGGATAGCAAAACTTATACATCTTTGACTTCTGATTTTCAAATATCTGATTTCAACAACAAATACCTGTACCCAACATAATAAATTTTGAAAAACTGAATTCAAGTCTGTTGTATGAAGATTGGTCAGATATCTACCACCAAAATAATCCCTCTTTGGCTTTGGACTTGTTTGGCAAGGTATTAACTGATCATGTTGAATTGTGTTTTCGGAGATCACTTGTCAAAAGGCGTAAGATAAAGAAATTGAAGCCGGATCATTTGTTAAATAAAATTTGCATAAAAAATAAACTTCGATCAAAAAGTATTAAACAACCCAATAATATAGGCTTAAGTAAGGCTTATAAGAAAATATGTAAAGAAATTGCGATTGAAGTTCCTATATGTAAAGAAAATTTTTATGTCAATAAATTTCACAGTGCAAGAGGAAACATAAAACAGGAATGGGGAATCGTAAATGAAATCTTTTGTAGAAATTCGTCATTGGACACAGTATCATGCATCAACTATGAGAGTAAGGAAATAGACTCCCCCTTTGAAATGGCCAATATTTTTAATAATCTTTTTACAAGTGTTGCTTCTGATACTCTAAAATATGCAGGTTTTTTAACAAATACTAACAACTTTTGCTCAGTACATTGTTTTATCAAGGAAAGTATGATGAAAAATAGTTTATACTTTGAACCGATTTCATTTTTTTGAACTGTACCAATATATTTTGTCCCTTGATTAATCTGACTCGGCAACACAAAACAGCTATTCAAATAATTTCATTAAGAACATCTCCCTTAATAAAGTTGATATCTTAGCTTATATTTTCAACAAAAGTGTTATGTGTGGTATATTTCCTACTATTTTAAAAATAGGAGAAGTAATACCTATTTATAAAAAGGGTGATGAGAAATGTCTTAATAACTAACTTTTTTTTAGTGACAACCAATATGGGTTTAGAGCTGGTAGATCGACGGAGAAGCTCTTTTATATTTTTGTAGCAAAATTTATGATAATCTTAATAAAAAAAATAATACTGCAGCGCTCTTTACAGACATTACCAAAGCATTTGACACAGTGAACCATTCACTTTTACTGACCAAATTGGAAAAATCAGGCTTTAGAGGATTTATGCTCAAATGGTTTGCTTCTTATCTCTCGGACAGAAAACAATAGGTTAAAATCAAGAATGCATTTAGTGACTGTCAGGATATTAGAATAGGTGTGCCACAAGGATCTGTTCTGGGTCCCATTCTATTCCTTATTTTTTACAATTCCTTACTTAGCATGGATTTGAAAGGTAAAAAAACTGGGTTTGCTGATGATGTTGGTTGCGCGTACACAAATAAGTGCTTGCTAGACCTGGTTGCAGACATAAACTATGATTTGGAACTCTTAAGTCATTGGTTTGGGATGCACAAACTTGTGATGAGTGACAAAACAAAACTTTTCTATTTCAATTTGTCCGCTTACTATAATGGTGGTCCAAACTTTATTTTTCATGGTGCTGATTGCCAATGGAATTTTTTTTTTTTTTTTTTTTTATAATTAACGCGCGCACAAGGGATTATGTGTTTCCCTTTTAATGTAGAACACACTGCGCGGGCATTACGAAGATAGGGAGGGGAGAGATAGGAGGTGCCGATTAACATTGGTTTTGAATGTTTGCAGATCAAAATGGCAAGGGAAAATCCCGCCGGGTAAACTATTCCAGATTCGTGTCGTTCGGCTAAAAAAAGAATCCCTATATTTCACGGTACGTCCGAAATTAGGCTCAAGGGTGAACTGATGAGCATTCCTTGCGAGACGAGTATTACGGGAGAAACTTTTAAGGGGAGGAATGCAACTGGCTACTTCGAGTGACCATTTTTTGTAAAAGAAACGATAAAATAAGGAAAGACCTGAAACATTGCGTCGGTGTTCGAGTGGGGCAATTGTTTCAGCGGCAGTTCTATTACCTATCAATCTTAACGCTCGATTTTGTATTCTATCAAGCAGGTGAAGCGATGTTTGCGAAGCACCTGCCCAGAGGTGGGAGTTATACTCGAGTTTAGGGCGTATAAACGCTTTATAAATTGTAGCCAGATCAGATGGGGAAAAGTACTTCTTACACCGATACAGAAAACCTAAGCTCTTTGCAGCATTCTTAGCGATCTCAAATATATGGTCGTTCCAACGGAGGTCGTCGTTGACACACATACCGAGTACTGAGAGCTTTTCGGTTTCTTCGATGTAAGTGCCATTCATGGACAATGGCATTGGGGGAATGTTTAGCTTTAACGACAGAAGACAGCATTGAGTTTTCGAAGCATTAAACTCCACACGATTTCTATTACCCCATTTAACAATGCTGTATAAATCGGAGTTTAATGAGCTTGACATACGGCACCGTTGCAATTGTACGTCCGAAGGCGAAGGACGTGAATTATCGAACGAATATGAAAAGCTGAGGGTAGAGTTGTCAGCAAAACAGTTAAGTGGATTAGAAGTAACAGACAGAAGATCATTTATAAAAATGAGGAAAAGAGTCGGAGACAGAACAGAGCCCTGGGGCACACCAGCATTTATTTTATGGGAATCAGACTTGAATCCGTCCAATACAACTTGTATTGAACGGTCCAGAAGATAGCTTCTAATCCAACGAACAAGAGTATTATCGATCCCAAAAGCACGCATTTTCGATAAGAGAGCTTCATGCCAAACTCTATCAAATGCCTTGGAGATATCAAGAGCAATAATCTTACTTTCACCAAAGCGATGTAAAGATTTGTTCCACTGTTCGGTGAGATATGCCATCAGATCACCAGTGGAACGGTTGCTGCGGAAGCCATACTGACGGTCATGGAGAAGCTTACGATCTTCGAGATATTCCTTAAGCTGACGGTTAGTTATTGTTTCCATGACCTTAGAAAGAAGGGATGTCAGTGCTATGGGTCGGTAGGAGGAGGGGGAGGATGGGTCACCTTTCTTAGGGACAGGCTGCACAAATGCTGTTTTCCATCTTCTAGGAAAGATTCCAGAAGAGTAGGAGCGATGGAAAAGCCTACGCAGTGGCTTTGCCAGTGTGGAAGAACACCTCTTCAGAAGAATCGGGGGTATACCATCCGGGCCAGCGGATTTGTGTATATCGAGATCTTTGAGAACTCTTGCTACTGTTCGAGTGCGGAAAAAAATGTGTCCCATGGAAAAATTTACATTCTCAAGTACAGGAGGGGCAACGTTGCTTTGAGGCAGCGTGGAGCTGGCAGCGAAATGGGCGGCGAGCAAGTTTGCCTTCTCTGAAGAGTAAACAATTGGTTTGTTATTGTCGATGAGCGTTGGAACCGAAGATGTCGAGGAGTTTTTTATATTTTTTACAAATGACCAAAAATTTTTACTGCCTTTGGGACACTGCAGAATTTTTTGCCGTAATTTTTGGTCATGCAAAAATTTGGTTCTTTCTATAACGGAGTTGCATGAGTTCCTTGCTTGTTTGTGCTTTTTCCGATTTTCCTCTGTAGGGTTGGCTTTGTAAGATCGGAAACTTACTTCTTTGAGCCCGATAGCTTCTTTACACTCAGAATTAAACCAAGACTTTTCTTTAGGTTTGATGCTTTTTACTCTGTTAGGAATAAAAGCACGCATCCCTAGAAGAATCACATTTGTGATTATTTCAGCACTGGCATCAATGTCACTATCGAGGAAGCATAGTGACCAGTTAAAGTTTCGGAAAAAGAAATTCAGGCCGTCCCAGTTGGCTTTCTCGTATTGCCAAACGGTCCTGGTGGGAAGTTTTTCTTTAACTGGATGGGTGGGGGATGAGAAAATAGCTGAAATGATACAATGGTCTGAAGTGCCAAATGGAGAAGTTACACTAATGGTATATTTATCAGGGTGAGAAGTAAGAAACAAGTCAAGAGTATGGGCTGCTTGCCCAGCAACATCCGGTATACGCGTTGGCACATCGATCAGTTGGGTAAGGTGATGTAACCCGGCAAAGAGCTCGACATACCTTCCTTCGGGTGTTGTCTGACCAGAATAGCGAAACCAGTTGGAATTGTGTACATTGAAATCGCCCGCAAAAACGATTTCAGTGCTTATAAACGAATCTTTTTGCTGTACATCTAAAGATAAGTTAACTTTTCATACAAGTGTAAATTGCTCCTCAAAATGCTTTACTATTGAAAATGTTTCTGAGTTTAAATATGTGGGTTTGAATATAGATAGTGAGTTTAACTGGAGTGTTCATACATATCAATTGAGAAAGTATCTGCAATCCACAACTTATATTTTGTTTACCTAAGACAACTCTGTTCTCAGAAGCTTCTTGAAACTGTTTATTATGGTTTGGTTCAATCCAAAATGCAATACGGTCTCGTTTGTACATTCAAAAAAAAAAACTTAAATCCTATTTTACTTGTTCAAAAACATTTAATTCGAATAATTTGGAATAAAAGATGTCGTGACCACAGTTTCGAACTCTTTCGTAACTCTAGGATACTCCCACTTAAACATCGTTATTTTTACAAAGCCCTTAATTTTTTTTATTTAAGAAGTGGCAACTCTTTAAACCTAAATTCATATGCCTACAGTTTACGTAGTAATGAAAGATTCTTAGCACCTGTTCCATAAGTAGAACTCCATGTAGAACTCGATACATCCCCCACTAGTCTCAATCTAAAGAATGTATCTTCTTGATTTCTCTTGCCTTTAGATAATGTTAATTAATTTTTTTTTTAAATGTTAGTGTTACTATTTTTAGTTTATGAAATAATGTAAGTAATAATTTTTTGTATTAAGTTATAAGAATGAATAAGAATGAATAAAGAAAGGAATGTTTCAATCCTAAAAAAAAAAAAAAAATGAAAAGCCAACTCCAACCTTGTTTACAAAAAAAAAAAAACCAAGAAGCCACCTTTAGATGCAGCCCCATAAGTCAGCAAGGCTGCATTTTACTAAAAGTCACATACGCTGGGCCGAAGAGTGGAGAAAAGTTGTGTTTACTGATGGAAAGAAATTCTATTTGGATGGTCCAGATGGATTTCAGTCATATTGGCATGACAAACGTCTTCAAAAAGAAGTGAGAATGAGTCGAAACTTCGGTGGCAGCAGCGTAATGGTTTGGGCACATGGAAAGACAAAAATTGCATTTGTGCCTGTAAAGATGAACTCAGAAAGTTTTTCCTATAACATCATTATCAAACAAATTGTCAATTTTATTTATTTTTACTTGGTATGTTTTCGAAAATCTCTAAATCTACTGTTCATGACAAGTGCTCTAGAGCAATGCTCAAAGACTTTTTCTGACCTTGAATGCATGAATAAGAACTGAAGAGTATGAATGGAGCAATAGCGCATGGTGCTGCTACAACCGAAGTTCTTGAGGGATACATTTCCGTGTCGCCTGATCTCTGGTTTTGTTGTTTGCACTGAGTAGAAGCAGAAGAGTAGCCTTATTTAACTCTTTCAGACTTCTTTTTGTAGAAGTTTATGTTCATAATGTTCTGACCATTAAAGCTTTCAAAAAGAATATCCCCCAAGGTTTCGAGTGGCAATTCTCTAAAAAGTTATTTACTTAAAAAAAAATTGTTTGTCTTAAAATAAAAATGATAAAAAGCGCTTCTTGCATAACAGCATATCCCATTGTCGAATGCAGGTAAGGACAATCGTATTTAAAAAGTTTCAACCTTGCTTTTTCGGTGTTGCTTTTATAGGAAATGATCTGCTTAGCATTAAAGTATTTCTTCAACTCAACATTTTAAAACCTAGACTGAGCTTCATATATAAAGTTTGGACATTTGTTATACTGTTTCTGTTTATGTTTTTATCTGACGTTAACATTTCAATATTTGTTCTTACTTACTTCAAATACTTAAGTGCCTTAATTAAAAATTTTTTTAACACACAAAATTTAATCGGCTTAGGTAAAAGAAATTATATTTCTTCCTAAACTTGTCCCAATCAATTGAAATTTATTCCAAAAAGAACTGATGGAGATGAAATAGATCCATTCGTGGGTAATATTACTCTCTCTGATAATGGAAGAAAACGAAGAGAAAATCTTAAAAATCTTCATTGGATACATACTATTCTATTTATATGATAAGCAATCGTATTTAAGGATTGGTCTTACAAATGAAATATAAGGAATTTTAACATATTATGAATAATGCGCTGTTGTCAAATGCGCGAAATATTTTTACGTCATCGACATAAATTATTGCCACTGGATAATTAAGAAAATACATTGCACGACTGGATCGCACGTACTTGCTGTTATGTGCGGTCACAGCTTCGAATAAAATTTGAAAAATATTAAAGGAATTTCAAAGCTTTTATTCGATTTTTCTGACTTTTTGATTGTTTGAAAAAAGTACGTAAAATAATTTTCAGCGGAAAAATTTAAACGCCTTTTATTTCCTTAGAAAATGTGAAAAAGTGCGATTTTTTTTCTTAAAGCGTAGGAACGGTTTTTATTTAACAACTTTTTTTTAAATTAAAAAAAAAATTATTATAAAATGCAAACTTAAGCACAAAAATTACTTACATTTAAAAGCAAAATTAAAAAAAAATCCATCAATTGTTCTTGTTGTGTTTTTTTATATAATTGTTAATTTATTACATTCTGTCAGTGCCGTCGGAAAAATATTTAAAAAAGTAACAAATATGTAAATTCAAAATACAAAACAAAATAAAATATATATAACCCCTGAAGAAGTGAGGAAAACTCACGAAACGTTGGGAAAAAATAGAATGAATTTAAAACATATACAAGAGAATTAGTCAAATTAAATTTGTAGTAAAACATAAATATCAACATCAATGAAACCGCTTGTTTTGAAAGTTTAACATTTCTTTTATTGCAATGACATTTATAATATATCCTCGGTTTCTTGAATGCAATGGTTGTAATAAAAAGTCCACTCTTTAAAATACTTTGGTGAATGCTTAGTAAATTTAAGAACTATTTAGACAGAAACAACTTAATATTGTTAGTTTTAAAATAATTAAAGCTTTATTATTATTAGACTTTTCTATTTGGCGATATTTTGCTCCATAGTGCACAGGCTCCTATTTCCGCTCATTTTCATGAGATCTACATATACTATCAATATAAAGAGACTTTGAGTGATTCTTTTTAATACTTAACCGTTAAAACCTTGATTTTTTTTTCAAAATGACCTCAAATCAAGTTAAAATAAATAAACAGTGCAGAGGAAAAAATACAAATAAAATCAAGAATTTTATAGCACGTAAAGTGTTGGTAAAAGGGAATTCGGAATTTTTGTTTGGATTGCATTTAAAAATTAAACACATCCTTTCCAAAATCACGAATGCACTGCCCAGCACTCACCATACACAAGAATCGATGCCACTTCCCTTAGATACACTCTTCACCCTCACTCCTGCTGTTTATATAGATTTATATAAAGGCTGACTGGAGTGAACAGTTTAAAAGGTTACTGCTTTTGAGCACGAATTAATGACTTTGCATGGTAAACATGAGTATGCAACTAATTGCACAAGGATTTTTATGTTTTTTTTTTGTGTTCATAATTTATTACATAGTAATACTTAATCCCTTACAGAAAGATGCACAGATAAGAAAAGAGAGAACACACAAAAAAAGTAACAAATACTTTCTCATAATCCAGCCGAACAATGGATATACTATCCAAAAGGACTTTGCATGAATTATGTGATAAGATGATGCGAAAGAGGCAAATTTTCCTCTAACCAGATGCAGCAGGCTCACAGAGAGCAGACACAGGACCTTCGTTGAAGAAATATGCTTATGTGTGCACTTTGTCATGACAACGGTGCTTGCAACTACCAAACTAACCCCCAATCGTCTTCGTTCTGTCCTCTGAAAGTCTGTTTAAGGGCTTTTTAAAATATTCTTAAAATTCAATTAAGCATCTTCCATTGTTCATCAATCCTTGGGTTTGGCGTTTTGTATATAAGTGGAAAACGAGCCACTTTTCGCTCTATGTCTATTCTATGCATACAGAGTATAAAGGTCCTCTTTCTTGTCCACTCTCTTAATTTCACCGTTATTCCATCATATTTCAGTTGCTTGCTATTGTTTTGTTGTTGTGGCTTTTAAGTAAAGCTGATGTATCTATCATTTCAAAAATCTGATTCATACAACCTTTCAGGAGTTCTAAGTACTTAATAATAAAATTCGGAAACAACTTCCTTAGAAACATGCAAATGAGTTGCAGTAGGAAATGTGAGAGTAAGGATGGCGTAGATAAAATCCTTTCATTTATATTTTCTAATTAGATATTCTCTTATAATCCTTTCAGCAGAGAACAATGATACTTGCCAAAAATTTGCAGTCTTTATACTACTATACAACTTTTGATATGTAAATGAATAGATGAAGAGTATCTATAAAAATTAAGTTTACAAGGACATGTCGTAGTTGAAGTAAGTAAGGGTAAACTTGTCCTGATCTGGGGTTATATTCACATTATCATTACCGTTTTTCTTCGCGAAGAAGAACTAGGTGGAGGTGTTTTGATTGCACATTTTTTTCTTCGTCAGTCTTTTTTCCTTTTGAACTATCAATTGAACTAGTCTGTGTAAAACTAACTGTGCAGGCAAAAACTTTGTATATTTTAAACGTATGCATTCCACCAAAAAGTTGATCATCCGTTTATGGTGAACTCCCCTATTGATTTTGTTATAGATTTGTCCTGCTCTGACAGCAATAATTTACTTTTGGGTGATTTTAATTTACCTAACATTGACTGGGTTCCATCTGAGGATGAATCCTACTTAGAAGCTTCTATATCTTCATCACAAATGGAACTTTCTTTTCTTGATAAAATTATTTCCACTGACTTACAGCAAATAAGCTGTATTAAAAATTCAAAAAATCGAACCCTCGATTTAATATTTTCCTCTGACCCTATTAGTACACTCGTTCTAGAGTGAGGACTGCTCCTATACTTATGACTTCAGAAAAGCGAATTTCCATGTGTTGTCTGAAGATTTATTTAGTTCAGGAATTGAAAATATTTTATCTTGTTCTAATATTGACGAAGCAGTAACAAATTTGTATTCCACCCTTAACAACTACTTAAATAGAAATCTCTCTTTAAAAAAATCAAACAATTCAAGCCATAGTCATCCATGGTACACTAAAGAGCTGCGCAGTCTTCGTAACAAAAGAAATAAAGCATGGAGGGTTTATTTAAAATCTCTTTCTCCATCAAACTACTCTCATTATCTCAAAACTTTTGACGAATTTAATATTCTTTCAAATACCTTATATGCTAGCTACATGATATGGGTATTTCCTTAAAAAATTACCCTAATCAATTTTGGAAGCTTGTTAATTTAAAGAAAAAATCAGATGGATTTACGGCTATCTTCGCATATAATAACCTTCTGTTAGATAATTCCATCGATATTTCTAATGCCTTTGCAGCCAATTTTCACCATTCATTTGTGGAACCAATGGTCGTTGATGACATTTTTTTCCACGATCTACATACCTTTTCGCAAACAAGCTGTAATCATATCCACGTAGAACCGACTTGAACTTCTTTCTTCATAAAATGACGATTGTTCAGCTGGCCCCGATTCCTCCAATAGTGTTAAAAAAATGTAGAAATTCTTTAGTTCAGCCGCTCAGGTCCATTTTCGAGCTTTCACTTAAAACATGAAAAGTTTCAAGTATATGGAAAAAGTTTTTCTTACTCTATATTCAAAAAAGAAGATAAGGCTGATATTACAAACTGCAGGCCCATTTCTAAATTATCTTGCAAACTAAAACTTTTTGAACAAGAAGTCTGTGAAAGTATGGCATTTTATAGTAAGAATCTCATTTGTGAACAACAGCACGGATTTGTAAGGCACAGATCAACTGTTACAAACCTACTTACATTCTCCCACAAATGTTTAAATGCATTAGAAAAAGTTATGAAGTTGACTGCATTTACACTGACTTCTCAGTGTAAATGCTTGGATCAAATCATAGCTTGAGAATAGATCCTACGAGGTAAAATTTAGAAATTGTCTTTCAGATCCCTTCGTGGCTCACTCTGGAGTATCTCAAGGAAGCCACCTTGGTCCATTATTATTCATTTTGGCTATAAATGATGTTACGTCATATTTACTGATGACATGAAGATTTTCAAGATAATAAAGTCTAGCGATGACCGTATTCTTCTGCAGGCAGATATTAATAACTTTAGTATTTGGTGCAGAAAAAGTGGTATTTCCCTTAACCCTGTAAAATGCCAGACGATTACCTTCTCTAGAAAACGTATCGTAAGTGCATTCGATTATCATATTTCGCAGCACAAAATATGCCGCGTCTTCAGTTTAAAGGATTTGGGTGTCCATTTTAGCTCCAACTTAGAATTTACTCAACACGTTAACTTTATAGTGAATAAAGCTAGCTCTATGCTCGGATTCATAAAACGCTGGGCAAAGGAATTTAATGATCCATATGTGACTCTTTCCTTGTACAATTGCTACGTACACTCTCACCTTGAATATGCTTCACAGGTATGGACTCCTTATTACAAAATTCATAAGAACCGAATTGAAGCAATCCAACATAATTTTATTCATTTTGCCCTGATGGGTCTACCTTTGAATGATGGTTTTGTTTTGTTTAAGTTTTTACTAACATCTAACACATGCACTTATGATGAGCCTCTGATAGTAGAAATAAGCTTGCTTTAAGCTTACTACATCAAAGAATCTGAAGTGTAAACAAAAAAAAAAAGAAATCAAGATGTTGTAAAGCTTACCCCTTAAAAAAGGACGTCAGGATTCAACAGCCTATAACAGCCAAGTGCTTATACCTGTATGAACGTACGAAATATAACTGTGGGATTCAATTGAACAAAGCTGTAGACAAATACTGCAATCATATCAAAAAAAATCTATGGGACCGTTGGACTTAGCGTAACAAGAATTTTAACAATGTGATAAATGATAATGCTAATACTAAAGATACCGCCCATCGTTTTTTATGAAATTTGTTTAACAGAAATATGAAATTTTCTTTTATTTCAACTCAAAATGTTCGTCTAAACAATCAAAATTAGGTACATTTTTAGAATTGTTTCCACAATAAAGTAGAATTTTGGAGATAATTTATATAAACCCCTTATTTTTACTCCATCAAATTTATTCAAATGACTAAGCCAAATATAACTATCATTGCACTCAATAAAGTAATCCTCTTAAATATTGAATTTAGACCCACTGGGTTTAACATAGCTCATAAATAATAATTTATATTTACTTAAATTCTAAGCCGATAGAAACATTACACCGCATCATAGACGACCATACTACCCACTCACTTAACTACTTTCCAGGAAAAAACATTTTGATAAAATTATCAATGAATCATTGAAATTTTCAAATTATCATCACACAATCACCGGGTGTAAATGGAAATTAATTTAAGCAAAATTATTTCATCCAAATGCATAAGCGAAATAAAAAAAATCTTATTTTTTTTTTGTTCCCAACAATTATTATAAATTAATTCGTTGTCATCAGCCCTAAGAGCAGATCTAGTAAATATTTCATTTCTATGCATGGAAAACCAAAATTTTCCATGTTCATGCTTATCTATGTGCATATAACATAAATCACTGCAAAACACATTAATAATCCGAGTATTTATTGCAACAGAAACAATCTAGCATTAGTTGCTGGAATTCTTCGAAAATATTACGCATACGCCCCGGAGCACTCTATGTACGGTAGCCATTAATAATCCTAGTGTTCTGGCCTGTACATTTCCATACTCATTACCAAGATCATATAGATATGATTTCAAAACGGGAACCCAATAGACGTCCTCTTCCTAATAGACCAACAACACACAGACAACTCCTTGATCCTTAAATTATATGCAAGCGAACAAGAGGGCTTATGACAAATTCACCTTTGTCACAAAATCTAATAATGTGTTTGCGTAGCTGCAAAATGTCGAGACGTGTTGCTTGTACTGAATAAATACGTAATGTACTACGTTTGAATACGTCTTGCGAATTCGAAATAGTTTCCATACTGTATGTGTCTTTGAGTTTGTCGAAAACGTTCATGTCATTCCACATAGGTTCCTTGGAAGCTGAAAGTTACAAAATGTATGTTTGTTTGTGTTGGTCCGTTTCTGGATATTGATTTTTATTTATGATCCTATTCGGTCTATTTGAGCATTAAATTGAGTAAATATTATGTTTTCTTTTTCACATGAGTTTAAAATTAAAATATACATTAAATGGTATCCTTGAAATGCGTATACATGGCTCATTATGATAATTTTCTCTTAGAAATTCTAATAAAAGTATCTGAAACCGAATAATTCGTGTCGTAAACACGATATTTATATGGAAGCATATTTTTATTTCGCAATTTTTATTTCATTTCTCCGTTTTATTCTCTGAAAATATAAGATTAAAGTTTATGGCCAATGCTGTTAAGGAAACAAGCGCAGCATTGTAAAATTTTATGGATTTGACCATTTTTTGTTGTTTTTGTCGTTGAATATGTGCAGTAGCATTTGTGGACGTCAATGGGTTTGTTTGTCTGGCTGGTTTGTGTTGCTGAGAGTGAAAATAGGGTTAATTGGAGAATTTTGAAATAATAAAAACAGATTATTGGATGCAGGCTATATGTACGGATAGTCTTAAACTTATTTTATATTTTTTAACATAAAAGTTACTCGTATGTTGGGTTTTATTGCTATCATATGGAAACGGATGATTATCTTGGAAGGTTTTCAAAACTCATTAAGTAAAAGAATTAAAATGTATGAGCTATAGATTTAAAAAGGTTCAAACGACTTTCTCAGATAAACCAGCGAACAACTGAAACCTGGAATTTAAAAATGCATCTTTTTTAAAATTTTCTCTTAATTAATAATTAACAACAGAAACACTTAACAATCATTTGCTGTATCTTTTTTTAGAACCAACATTATATTAAAATAAAACAAAGAAAAACAACATAATAGTATAACAAAGATATTTCTTTTCTGCAAGCTAGTCATGGAAATTTTTCGATATACAGTGCCGAAAACAAAGTGTCCTATATTTCAAATTTTTCTAACTAGTATCTTGAAGGATTAAGTTATTCAGGTTATTTGCTAACAGACATATACATAAAATATTAAAAAATATCGTGTCTAATACAGCTTTCTATAAAATATACAAAACTCTATTCGATGGTTAACTGCAGTATAATCTTAATTACTTTATGAGAATAGCAAATTAAAATGTACACGTAAATGTTACCAAATATCAATGGGAGCACCAATCAGAGCAATTAATATTAATATTTTATTTTTAAATAAAATTATTTTTTAAAGATTCTTTTATCCTAACTCAGTGATCGGTTTTAAAACTATTGAAAAAGAGGACAAAATAAATTTAATTAAAAATTAATTGTAAATAGAAACAAAATATTTTTCGGTAGATTGCTGTATTCTGTACCGAAATCTAGGTTTTGATAAATATATATTTTTTTTAAGTCCCAAGAGCAGCAACGCAAATAGTCAAGAATTAGGAAAACCGTTACATGAAAGTTATTCTCTATGAACCATTTTAACAAACTAATAGAAATACAGACTTTATAGTCTATAACTTTTTTAAACTTCTCTCTAATACTAATGTTATTTTTATTGTTATCTCTTTTTTGTGTGATTGGTGAATATAAAAAAATATTACGTGCGAAACTGGTCTTACTAAACTTCAGACAAATATAATAAAAAACTAGATAAAATATATACAGAACTAAATTTTTGGCCTTATGTATATAAGCTGTCTAAATTTGTCACTAGTTTAATTATTTGTTTTCAGCCAAAAAAAGTTAAATTTATCTTGGTAACGAATTTTATTTGAAAATAAAATCAAAAAATCTACCTAAAACTACTTAAAAGAAACTAAAAGTACTTAGTTTAATTTTTTTTTTTCTTGTGCAATCTTAACTGCCCTTTCATACCTAAATTGCTAACCGTACTTGGCTGCCACTATCGGCTTGTATAAAACCACCAAAAATTGATCTGAAGTAAATTTCCTAGTGACTTGGAATGTTTTATCTCAATAATTCCTGTGTGTGTTGTAAATCTGCAAGAATGCATTTTTCGAGACAAATTGTAGTATTGGAAGTTCCTCCAAAGAGGCAGTAGAACTGATCAAAAAATTCCTTCCGATTCTGATCGGGCACTGCCCTTCTGAACCGAAGACGCACTTTTTCGAACCCTGCCACAACATCTCGGTCGTAAAGGAGACCCCAATCTACTGTTTGATAGATCAACGAATTCCAAAATCCATCCTGCATCAGCACTTGACACCCTTAATGAATAAATTGCACGACTGGATCGCACGTACTTGCTCTTATGTGCGGTCACAGCTTTTAATACAATTTGAAAAATATTAAGGGAACTTCAAAGATTATATTCGATTTTTCTGACTATTGATTGTTTGAAAAAAGTACGTAAAATAGTTTTCAGCGGAAAAATTTAAACGCCATTTTATTTCTTTAAAAAAAGTGAAAAAGTTTGAATTAGAGCAGTTTTTAAATAAAACGGTTTTTTGTTAACAACTTTTCTTAAAAAAATGAAAAAAATATTTCAAGAATACAAACTTAAGCACAAAAATAACGTACATTTAAAAACAAAATTTAAAAAAAATTCACTTACCCGTTTTCAAAATATTGATTTTTCAAAAAAAAATTTTTTTTTTAAATTATTAAAAATACAAAAAAAAGTTTTCGAAATTTTTTTTTTGCAAAATTACTCAAGCTGCCTACATTTTCTTGAATATCAATTTTGATTGTAATCGGATCACCAGTTTTCGAAAAAGTCGGAGAAAAAAACCGGTCCTATGGGAGGTACCGTTTTTAGCCCACCATATTAAATTTTTTTTCACCAAGATATAATGCACACCTACAGTAGTACACTGATTTTTTTTTTATAAAAATTCTTGGAGCCGTTTTTGAGAAAAATAAGCTTTTACATAACGGTTATATGACAGGTAATTGAAAAAAATCCTCTGCAGAATGTCAAAAGAACTTTAAGTTCAAAATTTGAAGACGATTGGCTCAACCGTTTAGGCTGCAGTCCAAAATACATCCGTACAGGCAGACAGACAGACAGACGGACAGAATTTTGACAGTAACTCAAATATGTTTCTCTATCATCGTAATGTCATGTTTGATTGTTATCTCAACATTTTTAATCTGCAGGAATGCATAACTTGTATTATAGTACCTATTATCGCAAGTAAAAAGAGTCTTTCTTTAGCAATATCTACCTCATAATTTTTTTCATAATAAATTCAATTGATTGATAAAAAAAAACTGCCTCTAAATTTCCATACAATTCTTTCATATTTATAACGATATCCGGAAGTGAGCAGGGACTAGCAATGTAATTTAAGTCTTCCATGTTCATTGCAAATCAATATTTTAATTATTAATTAGTACGAAACATGATCAGAACAGTTTCCTAACCCAACTTTAAGTTCCAATTTGGAAATTATTCTACAAAGGTGTGTATAGACATAAATCTACCATTCCCCTAAGTCCCCAAAGTACAATTAGGATATTCGAATACCAGACCCTAAAACACCATAGTGGAAGTCAATACTCCTATGATTATCGCAAAATTTCATTGTGATGTGCGTGCATGGTTTGCACAATAATTTGCGCCTGTTGAACATTTTAGACACAACATACTGTTGTTTGCTATACAGCCAGGATATCCGGTAAAACTTATACATATTCTTTGATAAAATTTTGACAAGCTAACAGTATGTTGTTAGCTAAATGAAACCTGCTGTTGCTTTGCTTAGTCGATATTAATATGGTTTGTTGCATTGTTTGACTCGTACAACAATGTTACAGTAAAGATGCAACAAGGGAATATATGTCAACATAAATTTGTTTGAACCTTGGATGCTTCACAAACATATGTAATATCTCCTCAATTTCACAAATTGAACAGCTTTACATTATATGTAACATTGTTTTGCAATAGAATTATTTGTAAAACAGGCGGTACCTACTCTTTAAAAAAGAATAAAAGGCACGACTGTGTCGCACGTACTTGCTTCTATGCGCTAATCCTTTTTACAGACATCTTTTTGAAAAAGATAATTTTTTAATGTTTTTTGACGTGCAAGTTCTTTAGAATTATAGGTACTAAAATAAAGATACCCATTCCAACCACTGTGAAGCGGGTGGGTGTAGGCGATTTTAAATCTTAATCAGATGTAAGATGTGCTGTTATGATCACCTACTCGTATTAAGCGAACGACGAAGCTTGCTTTCATTTGACTAGTGGCTAGGGCTCAGCCAAGTAATATAACACAAAATTTGGGGAAAACATCAAACAAACAAATTTATATGAAATCAAAAAACAACATTAATAACATTTTTTAGAAAAAAATATGTTTAAAACCATCTGATTTCTTTTGCTGTTTTCTATTTTTTTCATTTTTTTTTGAGAAACTTCGAAAATTATTAATAATTAAAAAAAATTATTTTTGAAAAATTTAATAAGCAATATTATTATAATTATAAAAACACTACCTTTTTCAACAAAATCTGTCAAATAGTTAAAAATGAAGTCTGATTTTAAAAAAATCGATCATATGGGAGGTACCGTTGAACTTAAAGTTATTTTGACATTTTTTTTATGAAAAAATCAATTTACTTTTGTAGGTGTGGTATATGTATTTTGGTAGTTGGCTAAAAATCTGTTTTTTTTTCTTCGTTTTTCTCGAGAACTGGGTACCCGATTACAATCAAATGTGATATTCGAAAAGATGATCGTAGTCAAAGTAATTTAACATTAAAAACTTTTAGAATATTTTTTTTTTGTATTTTTGATAATTTTTTTGATTAATTAAGTGGTTAAGTGTTTTTTTTATTTTGTTTTTAAATGAAAGTTATTTTTGTGCTTAATTTTGCACTTTTTTCATTTTTTTAAAAAAAGTTGTTAAATAAAAACCGTTTTATTTGAAAACCGTTCCTACGATTTAAGAAAAAAAAATCGCATTTTTTCACATTTTTTAAGGAATTAAATGGCGTTTAATTTTACTATTTTACATACTTTTTTTCAGACAATCAAAAGTCTGAAAAATCGAATAAAAACTTTGAGGTTCCTTTAATATTTTTCAAATTTTGTTCGACGCTGTGACCGCACATAAGAGCACGTACGTGCGACCTAATCGTGCAAATTAGGGAATATTGACATTTGAAATGCTGATTTATTTTTTTTACTAAACGATTCATTAAAAAAAAATAGATGACTATCAAACATGGCATTACGATGAATTAGAGAAACGCAATTTTTGTAATACATACATACATAAGTCGACTAATAAGTGGAATTTATGGGTGTGTTTTGGTGAAGAAAAAGCTGTACCCTTTATCTCAAAAGAAACAAGCATTTGAAGTAGCTTTATATGATTGATTGATTGTACGTTTTTTTTCTGTTTTTATATTAAAGTGAAAACATTTTTTAACCTTATCAAGAAACAAAATTTTATCAAAACAATTCCTACAGTTTTTGAAATGGTTTATTTCACAAACATTTCTTTTTAATTAAAAAACGTGACGGCATATTTTATTCACATGAGATGCTGTTTGAACTAATTATTTTTTTGTTGTATAAAAATCGCATTATATACACATTCTACATGTTATTTGAATGTTTCAAAAGTGTAAACCAACAATGTAATAGGCATGTAAGAGCCAATATATGCGATCCAAACTTCACAATTTGGTATGTGTGGAGTGTGTTTATTTAAGGGTCCGCACAAGGATTTTTTAAATTTTAATTTTAGGACTTTAAACAATGGGGAGTTACCAATATTTAACCGTTTACGAAAATAGTATTTTTATCGAATCCTGATCTATATCGTTTAGATGAACATTTTGAAAGTATGTCAGTAAGTCTATAATGTATGTTAGGGTCTATAAATTTATCAAAAACGAATTTAAGAGAAAATTCTATTAAAGATTATTCCACACTTAGAATGCAACATGACATTGCAAGACACTAGTTAGAAGAGTAAGAAAGATAGGAAAGAATTTTTGTTGGTGGGCGCAGTAGATCGAGAATTAGGTGACTATTTTCTCACTTAAAACTCATATGGCAAATTATTAATTTGTTTAAATTTTTTTTCATAAGGTAATATGTCATTTATTTCAAAAATATTTGCACGGTTAAAATAAGAGTTTAGGTACAAAATTTCAAAAACGAAAAAATCTAATTTAAAAATCTTCTTTTAACATATCTTATATATATTGTATATTGAATATGAAACCTTAGGGCGCTTAATTAAGAACAAAAAAATTGATTTATAAACCCGACTGGAGAGTTATCAGCAAAAGTCGATTTTCACACAAGTAAATAAATGTTATGTAGGTATGAAATAATAAAATAGTTCTATCTTACTCAAAAATGCAAAAATTGCTTTTAACTTGTCTCAATTGCAATTCATCAAATAAAAGCCAAAGTGAAATTGATTCATAATGAATTTAGAACTTTTACAACGAAAAATTTAAAATATTTCCACCAAAACTTTCCCCATAGCCCTTAGAATACCATTCAAAGACTCGATTCATCTAACATTCCACAAACACACAGTTAAAGGGAAAGAAAAACGAACAAAAATAAAAAAAGGTTAATCTCAAGGTCAGAGTAAGCCACTTTAACCGCCAGACATCATAATGTTCCACGTATCAAACGAAAATAAAAACCATACCTTTATACCCGCCAGCACAGCCATTCCCCACGACGACATTGAGCCCCCAACACATTACTCCTATCATCACCACAACATTCCTTTTTGTGATAATGCGTAACATCCAGCAAATAATATTAAGGACGAAAAATAACATTATCACCCTATATATCCATAAAAAGCAAGATAAAGGTTGTGTATACATTTCGCAGAAGAGGTGGATGAACTGCAGCTCTAAAAAAAAGAATAAAGACTAAACAGGGAAAATCCCCCAATGGGGTAGGATTAAATGAAAATGAGGAAAAAAAGAATGAAAACTGTTTGAGCTAAATAGTTCATTAGGTCTATTTGTATTTGCTGTAACGTCATTGCAGTTTTTTTCCTACAGTTGTTTGTTATTGTTTTTGCGCTTTAATTCTCGACTTTACCTGTAGATACTTTAATTTGCAGAAAATCAACTCGTGCAAAAAAATACTTAAAAAAGAAGAATATTCAACTCGCCTCTCTCTCTTGGGTATTTTCCAGCACACAAATACAGATGAAGGAGAATCAACAAGTTATCGTGTTATCCGTTTTCCGTTTTCTACTTTTGGTCTACCACTCTCGCTCTTTCTCTCACTCTTATCTACGTTGCTCTATGCGCTTTTTTTTCTGAAAATAATGCTCCCAGTCCCAACCCTCCAAAAGGACACCTTTATTTCCATCTTTCTATTGTGTCATGATGAGAGACAACGAATTTCTATTAATAGTTGGCTGTGTGAGTAGGTGACTGCGTATTTGTATATTCTTAGGACGAAACTTGCATTTTCGCGCCGCACGTCAGAATTTTATTGGGGCGGCCATTAATGGGGTGGGATTTTTTTTCAAAACCTGGGAATGATGGAGATGAAGAGTGAAAACATCTGAGAATAAAAAAAATATCTGTACAAGTATGGCACGCAATTTATTCTCTAGGGCCATTTTTTGTTCTTTATTTTTCTTTCCACACATATTCTCCACAGCATAGATGTTATTATTATCATAATCATCATCTCATGGCTGTGCTTTTCCAAGAATTAAAGTTGAGTGCGATGTAACGCAAAAAAAGCTCCTAATTGTGGCTCGTTTACATTTTTTGTATGTACAAACAATATAAAAGGTTTTTTGAGACGACTTTAAAAAGAAGGTAGCTCTGTTGTAGGTAGATATATTATCCTTAAAAATTAAAACAAAAAGGATGTCTATCACATTGACTTACATAAAAAAAATTAAAGATGAATCTCTCTTTAAAAGGTATCCTTGTAGGTTATTGTGACACCTTTTATTTTAATATGGCACTTGGAATATTTTATACAGGTGATATATTTTTAAAATTAAACTTATGATATAAAATACTTAATTTTGATTTCCACTTTTTTGTATACAAACAGACCACTTTATTTCACTTAAAAAAACAACACAACTCATATATTTTTTTTTTTTTGATATTTTATAATTTAATGCACTTGAATTAACGATTATTTATATTTTTCTATAATTATTTTTTAAAACTTATTTTTGAAGCTTTCAAATAGGCACTTCAAAATCCTGAATTTTATATTTATTATTCTTTATTTATATATATTTTTTAACTTTAATTTTTATATAAAAGGATTACGGATTTAACGCGCACTAAAAGCCTAATTCGAGCATCTATAAATCTAATCGGCGAAAACATAAATAGCGAATACCTAACCCCAAAACTTTGCACACAACCAAGACAGCTGATTTCGGTAGATCCTTGTTTATTTTTTATGTTCTATGTTTTTTTTCTTTATCAAACACACGCAAGGATGTTTAGAACAAAAAAAAGTTTTTTATCTCCATTGTGATAGGTTTTTTTATCTAACTTAATTTTCAACGATATAATCTTCTATGTAAATAGATTTATGTAATGACTTTGCAGAAATCTGTGTAAGGACTCCACTTTGATAAATGAGAAAACGTTAGAGGAACAAAAACAAAAAAAAAAAACAACAAGAACGACACGACAATGAAGAATTTATTAAATGTCTGTTTAAATTCCTTAAATAGGCAGAAGGCGGATTTTTGTGTGTCAAACAATGTTTCTGTAGATTTTCACTCTGCTGTATTACAAGGAGTAATGAAAAGTCCTTGCTAGCTTGGTTTATAGAAAACAACAATAAAACTGTAAATTTAATTTTTTTTTCACTTTGAAAATACGCACATGCTTTAGGGAGTGTTTATACAATTTTATTACTTGTCCTTATTTTTTGATCCAAAAAAGAATACGCTGGAGGATTAAAACTAAACGAAATAAATTCTTCAAAAACCTTAAATTTCCGAAGTAGATTCGCGTGGGTAAAGAATATGAATATGTAACACTCGTTTGTTACCAAATTTGAAGTCCCAGGACAATATACTTAATCCTTTCGTTAGCAGCTTTTCTAACAGAAACACATTTTTTTTACTGAATGATTTCTATTTACATACCGGTGAACAAGAGAATTTGTAGTGTTTTTTTTGACAAATGAAATGTATAAGGAGCTTCTTTGAATACGAGTTTTTTAATAAAAGAATTCAGAGTTACTTTAAGGATATCACGTTTTTTCTGTCGTTCAAAAAGTCAGAGGGCGGTTTTTTGTTGTGGCGTATGTTTTTTTAAATGTAAGATCGATGATAACAACAGGTTAATTTTTTACTTCTATAAGGTCTTTTATAAATTCTAATATATTATTTTTTTATTTAAATTTATTAAATTTTATTTTTAATTTTAAATATCAAATTAATCAAACACCTAAATTGTAAACTAAACATTAAGTATCTTACGCGATGTCTACATTAGTTAATGTTTTGTATAAGCAGTTTATATGATTCGTTATTAAGGAGCGAAGGGGCTTATTTTAATAAAGACATTTGAAGGATATTTTAGAAATATGTATTTTAAAACAGAGTAACTTAGCTTATTTATAAGACTTTATTAATTCCGCATTTTAATAAATATTCTTATAAATTAGTGATTTGCCGCGGATTGAGAGATAACGTAAGGATAAAGTCTCGTTTCGGTCACTACGAAAATTATTTTTTTTTTTTATTTTTATTTAATTCTATCACGAATAAAAAATAGATTTTATTTTTTTCTTATATCTCACGACGAAAATTCGTTAAAAATTAGTACAGAATAACAAACACGGAAAACTTTATTCAGCGGCTTTTGCCACAGTACTGAAACCAAGTGCTTTTGAATTGTTTTATGTGTGACTCAACTCGGACTAGAGTTCTTTAGTATTTTTTTCTCCTCAGTATTCCTCTTGTCGTTCTCTGATGCCGATTAAGGACAGCAATTGAAAGAACACTAACCAACAGTGACGTCACTGTTTTTGAGCTTTTATTTGCCGTATTTTCTATTATTCTTTTTTCTCTAACGCTCTCACAGGACTCAACCGTCATGTTATAAAGGACAACACTGTGTAGCCGGAAAGGAAAATTGCCATTTCGTCCACGTGCAAATAGAATGTTCTCTGGAAAACATTTTCGAGATGAGAGTTGCTCAAAATATTGGAGCTTTTCGGTGTTAGACTAATCTACCGCACCACCTACCGCATGATTTTTTGGGCAGGCCATTGACTAAGAGGGGGGACTTTTAAAATGAGAGCGCCTGCGCCGGGTGTGAGAAAGCGCATAGGCTCTCCTTTAGAAGAAAATATATTTTTTTTATAGGTAATCCTTTTTTCATCTTTACTCTATGCCTATAAGGATATCTATGAATGGCTCAATGTAGAATGTGTTGCACTTCCTACTTTTTTGTATTATTTTTATGTCATTATGTGATTTTTTGTTTCTTTGAAGGAAAGTGCGCGAAAGTGCACGAAAAGCTTTTGTATCCTCCTCCTGATTTCTGAATTATATTATTATGGCAGATTACAAACAAGGATATAGAATGTGTATGATGAGAAGTTTTTCGAAATTGTTAACAAAAATACGACAACAGATGAAGGTGAAATTTTTGCAGTGAATAACATTTTTTTATATAAATAAATGAGACAAAACAAAAATATAACAGTGTGTGTATTTATGTTTCTGTGTTAATAGATCAAGCCTTTCGGTTTTTTCCCTAAAAAGGAAAATCTTTATTGTTAAAATTAAACTGATGATATCCTGTGATGTAAGAGATTTCTTGATTTGAACAAAGTTCGGGGTTCAAAAAACAAATATTATTATTAAGTAGTGAAAACATAATTAATCAATAAATTTGCTTCTTTTTTGTGTGAAAAATACGTGTTTGGTTATTTGCATTATGTTTCTATATGATTTATGTAATCCTATAAGAATACAATACCTGCCTGCCTACCTACCTAAAGACTTATTTATAAATACGATGGTGGAAATCACTTGGGATTAAGGATATTATGGATAATAATTGCTTTTTTATGTAGCACACGTTCTGGTCCGACTACGGCTTCTGTTTGGGTTGTGTTTGGGTTTGGGTTTTGTGTGTTTATTCTTTTTATGGTTAATCGCTTAATTTGTTCATTTTAGCACGCTTGTTATAAATGATGAAGTTATGTGGGTTAGCGTTAATGTTTATGAGGTAGACGATGATTTGATAGGGGGTGATTATTAGACTTTTACTTGCAGGTGATGAGGGATTTGAATTGATTCATTTTATTATGCGAATGAATTCTTATGGATATTGTTATTATTATCAATTTGTTCAATATGGGATGGAAAAAGTTATATACATTAATATGTTATTATTACTATTATTATTATTATTATTATTATTATTATTATTATTATTATTATTATTATTATTATTATTATTATTATTATTATTATTATTATTATTATTATTATTATTATTATTATTATTATTATTATTATTATTATTATTATTATTATTATTATTATTATTATTATTATTATTATTATTATTATTATTATTATTATTATTATTATTATTATTATTATTATTATTATTATTATTATTATTATTATTATTATTATTATTATTATTATTATTATTATTATTATTATTATTATTATTATTATTATTATTATTATTATTATTATTATTATTATTATTATTATTATTATTATTATTATTATTATTATTATTATTATTATTATTATTATTATTATTATTATTATTATTATTATTATTATTATTATTATTATTATTATTATTATTATTATTATTATTATTATTATTATTATTATTATTATTATTATTATTATTATTATTATTATTATTATTATTATTATTATTATTATTATTATTATTATTATTATTATTATTATTATTATTATTATTATTATTATTATTATTATTATTATTATTATTATTATTATTATTATTATTATTATTATTATTATTATTATTATTATTATTATTATTATTATTATTATTATTATTATTATTATTATTATTATTATTATTATTATTATTATTATTATTATTATTATTATTATTATTATTATTATTATTATTATTATTATTATTATTATTATTATTATTATTATTATTATTATTATTATTATTATTATTATTATTATTATTATTATTATTATTATTATTATTATTATTATTATTATTATTATTATTATTATTATTATTATTATTATTATTATTATTATTATTATTATTATTATTATTATTATTATTATTATTATTATTATTATTATTATTATTATT